>LPNX011096843.1:628617-707842 GCA_001517045.1 Pseudotsuga menziesii | reverse complement strand
GAGTGATTATCCCGTAATTGTATCCGGTGACTTCGGTCATCGAGAATGTGGTAGGATTGCATTGTCCTTGGACTTAGTCCTAAAGTGATAGGGACTGATTCTCTCGTAATCAATCTGGTAACTTCGGTTGTCGAGAATGTGGTGGGATTGTATCATCCCTGGAATTTAAGTCCAAAAGTGATCCAAAGACTTTTAGTATTTGAGTTGTGGATTGTAGGTTGTTGCTGATGATGATGATGCCATACTGATCGAAAGATCAGAATATGATGATGATGACATACTGATCTAAAAGATCAGAGTATGACGATGACGCACTATGATTATGATGTTTCTGATCGAAAGATCAGAGTATGATGATGTTGTTTCTATGTTGATGATGTTTCTGATCGAAAGATCAGAGTATGATGATGATGTTTTTGATCGAAAGATCAGAATGTGATGATGATTATGATCAACAGATCATAATATGATGATGATGATGTTGCTGCTGATCGAAAGTTCAAGGTGCTGAAGATGTTGGTGTTGATCGAAAAGTCAAAGTGCTGAAGATGTTGCTGATCGAAAGTTCAAAATGTTGAAGATGTCATTGCTGATCGAACAGTCAAATTGCTGAAGATGTTGCTGATCGAAAGGTCCAAGTGCTGAAGATGTCGTTGCTAATTGAAAGATCAAAATGCTGAAGATGTTGTTGTTGATCGAAAATTCAAAGTGCTGAAGATGTTGCTGATCGAAAGTTAAAAATGCTGAAGATGTTGTTGCTGATCGAACAGTAAAATTGCTGAAGATGTTGCTGATCGAAAGGTCCAAGTGCTGAAGATGTCGTTGCTAATTGAAAGATCAAAATGCTGAAGATGTTGTTGCTGATCGAACCAGTCAAAGTGCTGAAGATGTCGTTGCTAATTGAAAGATCAAAATGCTGAAGATGTTGTTGCTGATCGAACCAGTCAAAGTGCTGAAGATGTCGCTGCGAATTGAAAGATCAAAATGCTGAAGATGTTGTTGATGATGAAGACTGAAGATTGAAGATGAAGACTACATGATGTTGAAAAGCTTCCAATGATTTATAGATGTGTTACCCTGCTGATGTTGATGATGTCCGTTATCTCTACTATTGTTGTTGTTGATGTAGAATACCCTTGTCGTTAAGGGGGAGTGTTGAAATATTGTAACTTCGAAGAATATTCTTTATGTATCTGGTCCCCGATGGTCCAACCGGGAGAACCACTTGTATTACATTGTACCCCGATGCTCCTAATCGGAAGAACTAATAAGAGTCATGAGGTAGTCCCCTCTAATTGTAAAGGTGGGTCATTAGCACCCTAGTGTGGTTACTTGAGCCTACATGTGTAACTCGAGCCTACATGTCAAATGAGTTAACTTAAGTTAATGGATGAATATAAATAGAGGTGTAGTGCTCCTCATTTGAGACACACACTCACTTGGAATAGCGCACTTATGGAGGAGAGAATTTGCTGGAGAAGGAGGAGAATCAGGTTTTTGATCTCCTTGTTGGTTTTACCTTTTTCCCTTTTGGGGCATCTATATTGAGGAAGCTTTTGCTGGGTTTTTCCCTTTAGGGCTTTCCCAGGATAAATCTGTGTTGTTCTTGTGATACTGTTTCTTTCAGTGATCCTGTTTTATATGCTTTTATTATGAAAAATGAAATGATATACTGATGTATTAGCTAAGCATATGAAAATTTAACAAGGACATCATACGAATTTCCTCTGACGAACTAGAGTTACCCTTATTAGACATGTGGTCTATCAGTTGTTGTTGGGAGGGAAAAGGATCTGTAAGTACTGTAGGTGCGGGATTGGACTTCAGAAACTGGGAGATTTCATCCCGATGACGACAATCCTTTGAAAAATGGTCACCACCACATAGCAGACAGGGATATTTTGCCTTCCTTTTACCTTTATCGTTATCACTGTTGGTTGGTCTTGGAGTCTCCTGTTGGTTTCCAGGTTTTTTATTTCTATTTTTACCTTTCTTTTTATTATTACCCGAGGTTTGAGTACTTTGAATAGAGTTGACCTCAACAGAAACCTTAGGATTCGAAGGAGTAGGGGTGGCATTTTGGGGTTGCTTGGCAGGTTTCGCTGTTGACGGGGACTGGATTGAACCAACAATCCCATAACAAGGTACTTCTGCTGGTGGCTTGGTGGGATTGGTGCTAGGGCGAGGCGCTTGAGGAATCAAGTCATAAAGAGTTCCAGATTGGGAATAAACCAAGTCTAGGTACTGAGCCTGACTAATAGCCTGCTCTTCGGTAATGGCACCGTCCATAGCCACATCTCAGGCAATAGGAGGTAACAAGGATTTGGTAAACCAATCAGCTAGTAACTGATCCAAAATAGGGGCCTTAATAATCCTTCTCCACCTTCTCCACTCATGAATATGATCGGAAATGTGGGTGGATGTGTTCTATCACAGAGAGGTTAAAAGATCAGTGCCCATTTCATAACGAATAGGGAGCTAAAAGTGTGTAAGAAACGTGGTTGCCAACGAGCCAAGATCCACAAATGAATGTTGTGGGAGTTCAATATACCACTTCACAATCGTACCGGTCAAGGTTCGTTGAAAGAGTCGTAACCAAACGAAGTCATCCATGAGGGAGTTTGAAGAACACCACAAATGGAATGTCATAACATGGTTCTTCGGATCATCTCCCTGCTTCCCATCGAATTTCAGGATATCCGATGGTAACTTTACCGGAATGGGAGGCCATGAGGGATTGTGTCGAATGGGGTCATTAATCAACTTGGACAAGTCAGGAAAGTCCAAAGTTGCTAGGAAAGGTAACTGTTGGTTGGGTTGCGCGTACTGGTAATATTGATATGGCATATAATTACCGGCAGGACCATAGGTTGACTGAAAAACAGGTTGCTGTGATGAATAACTAATGAAAAATCCACCCATAGGGGGTTGATTTCTGGGATTAGGACTGCTAGGACCACTAGGGCCTCCAGGAGGAGGACCACCAGGGCCACCAGGACCACCAGGACCACCAGGAGGTGGACCACTAGACCCTCCAGAGCCCCCAGGAGGTAGACCTCCAGAGCCTCTGGAACCACTAGGTGGAGGGCCACCAGACCCTCTAGAGCCATAAGGAGGAAAGTCACCAGGCCACCCAAGACCATTAGGACCACTAGGACCAAAAGGAGGCAAGTTTCCAGATCCTCTGGGACTATTAGGCCCCCTAGGGGGAGGACCTCCATAAGGCGGTCCTCCGGCACCTCCCGCAGTATGTATGGGTATCCCCCCCATAGCTGGCATGTAAGACCAGTTGGGTTTCCCCCATGGCGTAAAAGTGTTACTAGGGTATGGAATTCCAGCATAAGGCATTCCTGTAGGATTGGGTGGATGATTACCTACAGGTATTTATTTGATAACCATAACCTCCAGAAGATTTAACGGTTACAGGTTGCGCCCCTAAGGGCTGACCTGAACTAGATGGGGGATTTACCGCAGTAGTATGGGTGGGAGGGACATAAACTATTGATGGTTCTATGTTAGAGGTCTACCCTTGACTAGGTACAATTTTGGTGCCAGATAACGTAGGTCCTGCCGGGGGTTGCCCCCCGGCACTAGAAGGCACTTACGAAACGGGAATTGAAGGTTGGGCCCCAGGTGCAGAAGACCTGGGAGGATTAGGAACAGACATACCATGAGAGGTGATAGGGTGGTAATTTGACCTAGGTTGTGTGGTGTTACTGCACGATCTATAATCGGCAAGTAAATGATATCCCACAGGAATAGATGTGGAACGTGATGGTGTTGGGCCTAATATTTCATCTATTTGCTTATCAATCTCTTGTGCAAGAAGAATTGCAGCATGGTATTGCCTACGTTCTTCTTCATCTTCAGAAGAGTTTAAATGGGTGCCAAATGAGGCAATGGCCTATCCTATAGAGGTATCCCAAAATGGAGCATTGGGACCAAAATCCAGACGGTTTGTATCATCAACATGACCTTCCATGGGAGAATGGAACGAGGTATTTCCCCGAGAAGGATGTTGGACCAAGGGAGGTGAGTGTGAAGAATATGGTACTCCACTTTCTGCAACCACATTATCTCCCACTTGAGAGGTGGTAGCAGCTCCTTGGTCGATAGATTCCATTGGATTTTCTCATGAATGAAGAGTAAAATCAGGTGGCAAGCCCTGTACTCTTATGGAATGTCTTAACTCAGCCAGTTTGTATAGTTCCTATCTAACCTAGGGTCTGAAAATCGAGAAAACACACCAAAAAATTTCCCTACACAAGCTATAGGTCAAAACAAGCACACTTAAAATGATAGGAGGGGTTCAAAAGTCAGGTCTCTCACCAGGGTTGTCAAGAAGGTGCCACTCATGAGATACCTAGAGGGTATGTGCGTAGTAATTTCCCCGAATGCTATTTTTGGTGTATGGCTCCAAGCAAGACGACCAAAGGGCTTTTCTCAAATAGATAGGGTATCCTAGTGGGGTATCTCGTTATACTCAAGGTACGTGGGAGATCAAATCGGTAGTAGTGCTGTCTAATGCATAACCATACACAAGGGGCCTTCCGATATACAATCAAGTACGTGAAGTACATTTCTATATACCTCAAGGGTACATGAAAGGTCGTTCGATATACCAACATTACGTGGAAGAACTGCGCAAGTCTCAGGATGTAATGCGGACAAATAACGACAGCTCCTACACTTAACGACACCCGAACACGTCTCTACCTATCACTCCAGTTGCTACGTAAATTTTAACCTATAACTACAGTTAATTTTAAAGTGGATGGTTAGGTGAATGCATGATGTTTTGATAGAAAAGTAAAACCATGCAATATGCTTCTGCAAAATATTTCACTTTACCATTCAGTATGCCTACTTATGGGGGGGGGAAGAGAGTATTTTCTTTTTCTTTTTGTTTCAAAACCAAAAATATTTCCAAACAACAGTCATGAACATAAAATCAAAGACAAACAATACTTTTCCAAATTGATTTCTCTTTTTTGAAAGCAATGAGAAGGGGAAGAATCTCTTTTCCTAAAAGAAAAACAAGAAGTACACTATATGCAAATGCACTCTATTTTTTTCAATTTTCACAAAACATAAGCAAATCTAACTTAAAACTACCATATTTTTTATATTGATCGATATAGTTCTAAATTCATAAGATATGAAAGAACATAAAGAGCCTGAAAGCTTGAGAATCCAATTAGAGAACCAATGTCCAACGCTTAATGATGATAACCTAGTCTCAGTCAAAATTTTTCTTTTTTAAAGGAAGAGAAAAGAAGTTTACTATGCAAACAAGAAATGAAACCTAGAATCTAATATAGTGTTCTTCTTTTAGTCTATATAACAGAAACAAAAAGATATCTTACTAACACCCTAAGATTTTCCAAAAAAAACAGAAATCCTTTCGCAAACACAACCAACAAGCATAGAAGTAGATGAACAATCAAAAATACTAACCTAGCTCTTGAATTTCCAAATCAAACCAATATTAAACCATAATATTTCAAGCCACAAGCATTAGATTCTATCACACAAGTTTGACAGTGCATAATTGAAAGCAACACAACTCAAATTTTTACAAAAAAATGAGGAAAAAGGGTCTTGGAATGATGCCTACCTGGCACCGCGCTTCTCTGGTGTTGACGGGGCGGTTCTATCCTAGCACCGCTTCTCACCAACTAGATACAGGTGGTGTCACCACGTACTACCTACTCTGTTCAGGAGGTGGCACCGCTCCTCGTACACTCTATAGGCACGGTTCCCTGTAGAAGACCAAAACACAAAGAGAACGATAAAAGACTAGATCAAGGTGAAAACTGCTAGATTGAGTATGGAAACAGAGCATAAAAGGTTGAAATGAATCAAATATGAATAGATCTGGAAGTTTCAAACCCAAATAGATTAAGTTAGAAAGTAGATCTGACTGAAGAGAGTTGGAGAAGGAGCCTGGATCCAGACAAGAATTGTAGAACTGAGGAAGATCAGAACAACTGATGCATATATCTATTCCCCAGCAGAGTCACCATATTTGTTAGCTGGAATATTTCACCTTCTGTGGATAGTAAGGTGTTCCACTGGTCTGAATGGTTCAGATCCAAAACAAATGAAGGACAGAGGTTGAAGACTCTCCCTAGACATCGTAGATACCTGGAATGTGATGCTTCGATAGTAACCCTGTGTACCTGTAATAAGCTTAAGCACACAAACACATCGAAACTTCCAGAATATAATCTACTAATCCATGGTAGTGACTAAGGAATCTAACAACATACATGTGAAATCAAACAACAACAATATATGTGGGACAGAAATCAACTTGCATTAATATAGAAATATGAAGAATTTTACAACCAAGCCTTAGTGTTGACATGCATCTCTATGAAACCAAGCATTCTCATCCCCATAAGCTCTGACTCTAGCTCTCTATGCTCTCCAATGGTCTTGGGCGAAGTGATCAATCCAACAGCATAACAATACCTTAAGAGTTATCCCCCCCCAACCATGAATATGAACTTGTATTTATAAGGCTCAATGGATAGGGATGGTTGGGAGATAAGTGGATGAGGTGGCCTCTAAGATCCTAGGATGAGGGATCTCGAGCTCAACTGACCTACAATGATAGGGATAAGGGAGGACATAAGGATTATCATCTAGAAGCCTCAAGAAACTTCCCTTTTTCCCTTTTTACCCAGGTACCACGTTTCTCCTTCAATGATAGAGCGGTTCTGGTAAAAAATGCTTATGGATTAAGGGCCATAAGCGGTGGCACCGCTTGTGGACAACAAGGGATAGGCAGACAAAGGGGCAAGCACGGTGCTGGGAATTTTGATGGAAAATTGACAATTAGCATGACTTTCCACTCCAAGAGTTGGGATTCAGGGCAAGTAGGTATGTCAAAAGTCTTATCACATGATGGTGACAGTATTTTGGTATAATAATACCTCTCTTGGCTACCTGAGTGGAGTCAATGAAATTGTGGGTTGCTCCCCCACCAATCAATACTCCTACTCTGTGACCCTGTACTACTCCTCTGACCCTGAGAGTATGGAATCTTAGTACTCCAGATAATGTAGCAATGACTCCCTCTGGTGTATCACCATGGTGTGATTCTTCCTCAGCTACCCGTAGTTCTTCTGTGGCCTCCTGCTCATAGTCATCCTCATCACTGTCCGAATATACCTCAATGTAGTGAGCCTTCACCTTCCCTGCACACCTGTGTCCTAGTACCCATGTTTCCTGACAAGTGAAACATAGTTTCTTCCTCCTCAAGTCTTTCCTAGTGTCCTTGTCTAACCATGTTTTCTTGGGAAAATCCTGCTGGAAAGGTTTCTTGTCCTTGTCCGTAACAGGAAAGTTGGTTTTGAGTGGGAACCTATTATTGGGGACTAAATCTTGTAGATATCTGCCTCTATTAATGGCATCCTAAAGAGTGAGGGGTTTGTAGGCTTTCACCTATCCCCGTATTGGCTCTGTTAGGGCCTCAGTGAATAACATAGTCAACATGCTCTTTGACACATATGTTACCATGACCGCTATCCTCTGGAATTCTGAGATGAAGGATTTTGCACTACCTGTCTGTTTGAGTTGAGCCAACTCCCTGAAATGTATCTTTGGATCCTTCCTCTCAAACCACTCCATGAGGTTCTAAGTGAACTCACCATAGGAGTGTATGGTGTTGTGACCCAATGTCACCAATCTGTGGTACCACCACTGGTGAGCCTCTCCGTCCAGGTGGAGTGTAGCCAATTTAATGGAATCTGTCTCTGTCATGGGATTGAGTTGGAAATAGGTATCCAACTGTTGAACCCATATCCTTGCTGAACCTCAGCGAGTCCTATCAAATTTTGGGATGGTCAACCTGCCCAAGGTATTCTGCAACTCATAGTTGTGATTGAATCCCTTGTTGAAATTCCTGGGCCTGTTCCTACTCTTCATGTTGCAAAAATCCAAAAAAGACAAGGCATCATGAAAATCATCCCCTAAGTCTCTATTTTCCTGCAAATAAGCCCCAAAAGGTTCACTAGGTTCTACCTGCATGACTGGACCACCTACTGTATCTGCCAAGAAGTGAGGCATGGTAGGCATGTTGGAAGGTCTGCTATATATGTGCGGTGTATTCTGTATATTAGTGTACGCAACCTTTCTACTACGACTTGTAGATCCTCGATCTACCAGTGAGGGAGGTGTACTATTGATACCTATTTTTGGTTTCGCAGATAATCTATTGATTGAATTGAGTACATCTTTTTTCCCTTTGGCTAAGTCTTGCAATGCAGATACTAAGTTGCGAAACTCCATCCTATCCTCCTCTTCTCCTATTCCTTTTCCCTTATCAGAGTGTATACCTATTTGTTCCATGTCTGTGCCAATATCCTCTAGCTGGCCAATAAGATAGCTCTAATACCACTGTAATATCTCAAATCCTGATATTTTCTAATTCTATGCAAATATACTGAAACAGTCGGGCATGCAAACTGCCATGCAAAATTCCCTATTTTATAGCAAAATTAGGGTTATGGTTTATAGGATAGAATGAACACTTACCACTGTTAAGCTGGTTGGAATGCTCCTAAGAGAATATCCATGCATCAAGAGCTAAATTGGAGATGACCTGGTATCTTTTGCTTCTAGTGATACCCCAGCAGCACGAACCCTAAATCAGCTAAGAGTGACGTTTTCAGTGAAGGAGATGTCCGATGAAGCTAATGATTTGTAGGACTGATAGCCTTCCCGTGTCAGAGAGAATTCCTAGCACATGCGGAAATTCTGAGGTCTCTAGGCAGGCTAGAGAATTGTTCTCGAGGTGCAGCTACTCACCCCCCCCCCCCCAATCCCGGAATGGATGATAACTGCTCAGGATGAGAACGATTGGATCTGATAATCACTGGGTACTGGAGTATGATACCGATGATGAGAATGGTGCCTAGGTTTCAAAGGTAAACTAAAATATGAAGACCCAGTGAATGATTTGGGCTTTTCAGCTGAAAACCCCTTACGGCTATACACGTGCTCCTGCAACAATCTATGTTGTATACTGGATAATTATGAATAAATGGAAGAGTAAATGGTGAACCTGTATGGCTTACCCTGGATGAGACTAGGGCAGATATCTCACTACCGAAACCCTGCTAGCTTAGGATGCCATATCCAACCCCAACTGTTGTGTCGCACGCTGTGCTGCTACTCAAGAGCTCCAAAATCAATAATCATCAAAAGTGAGTCTCCTTTCACTTTATCTTCCTTTTATAGCTTTCAACTACAAAAACCCTAAACTTTGACCTAATTAGGTCACTTTATTTTCTAATTTGCTGTTGACTTGCATTCATGTGCATGGAGACTTAAATGAGTGCATGCATTATTAAATAATGCTTAGATGGCATGCATGATGGTGGCCTTTGGCCCTGGTGGCCCTTCTTGACCTAACGGTGATAACATGATGATGCCCTAGATTTTCTATAGATGGCATCAGTATTTAGATGATTCCCTAACTATCAATAAATGCTCAAACCCATAGGAATCACATAGGTTAGTGGTTTTGGTCCTCAATGCCTAATCAAATGAGGACATTACAGGCCCATTCCTCAAAACATTCATGAAATAAGAGGTTTTCTTGGTTTGGTGAATTTCTATCGATGATTCATACTTGGATTCAGTCACATAGAATGGCCTTTGAATCAGTTGATGAAAGGAAATGGGAAAATTGTCTTCAAATGGACACCGACACAACAACAAGCTTTGTACTGCACTGGTACTTGTGTTACCTGATTTGCATCATCCCTTTGAGATTGAGACGGATGCATCCTACTATGCCTTCGGCGCAGTGATCACTCAGTTAGGTCACCCAGTCACATTTCATTTCGATACTTTCAACGACAGAGTCATAAGGTACTTGATGTATTAAAAATAATTTTACTCCATTGTCCAAGCTCTTAAGCAATGAATACACTACATTCTTGGCATGGAAATGGTCATCCTCACTAACCATAATCCTTTGCAGTTCACTCTGACTCAGTCGAAACTACAGACAACCAAACAACTCAAGTGGATTAATTACCTGCAACAATTTAAGTTGGTAATTAATTATAGGAAAGGCAAAGCCAAGGCCGCAGTTGATTGTCTCAATAAACCACCCATTACTCTATCTACAATGATGAGTATGTAGGGTTATGACACCAGTACTTGGACACAATTGTATTTGGTAGACTGTGATTTTTATACAATCTATCAATAGCTTCAAACCGATAATTTGTTGACTGTCAACTACTTCCTAAAGGACACATTTCTATACAAGCTTGGACAACTTTGTGTACCGACCATTGAGAATCAACAGAAGCTCATTTGGGACGCGCACTACAACAATACTGCAGGACATTTTGGAGTCGCAAAAACACTTGTTATCCTCCAAAAGTATTTCTACTGGCCTTCACTTAAATCTGATGTCAACAAGTACATTCGATCGTGTGTGGTTTGTGCCATTCCTAAACCGTTGAATTGATGACAAAGACTATATACACCCCTTCCAGTTCATAATAGACCATGGGAATCTATTTCTATGGACTACTTGACGGGATATCCTACTACCAAACATAAGCATGACACGATACTAGTATTATTTGACATATTTTCCAATATGGCTATACTCATACCATGCAAGAAGACTACGACAACACATCAGACTACCCAGCTCTTCTTTGAACATGTATGGAAACACTATGGCCTCTCAATGACCATTATTTCCAATAGAGATGCTAGATCTGTCAGCACCTTTTGGAAAACCCTCTAGCAACATCTCGACACGAGACTTTCTTTGTCGAAGGCCTTCCATCCGCAGACAGATAGATAGACGAAAGTTGTAAATCGCTTAGTCTTACAATTGCTACGCATGTACAACCCCAGGCATTGTCAAACATGGGATGAAATCCTTCCATACATACAGCACAACTACAATTGTGCTCAACACAACTCTATAGGAAAGAGTCCATTTGAGATCTCTTACAGATTTCAACCTTCATCGCCATTTGAGATCTACTTCGACCATACCATGCAGCATTGTTGGAACAGAACGACTTGCAGACAAAATAACCCAAATACATCCATCCAGATGTTCAAGAACCTCTTCTTTGTGACACCATTGTGGGACGACACAGATGCCTTACAAGGATGAAATCCATTCCCTTGTTTCAAGAGGCTAAAGTTGGACAGCTCCTCGCACAAGGAAAATGGTACTTTGCTAATGAAGTCACTGACAATTTTCCTCACCTGAATGAATACACAATGGAGACCATTGTTTCTTAAGAAAGGAGGAATGATCCAACCAGCAACCGACGCGTTCACCTTTGACAGGTTCAACCGACAAGTTCACCTTAGATAGGTTCACCTTCGACAGGTTCAGCCGAAAATTTCGCATTCGATAGGTTCTCCCTCAACAGGTCCACCTCAAATACAACATACCAACATGCTCTACGACGATTGAACTTCTGACCGTTATAACTTCTTGTAACTGAACATAGCGGGTAGTCACCCAAACATCTCAGCATCCTCTATATAAGCATGTACATTATGTAATATAGACATCTTTCTGATTCCTCCATCTTTTTTATCATCATTTGATTCCTCCATCTTTCATGGAGCAGAAGTAATAAATTGGTTCGAATTCTTGCATATTGTATGTGTGTATATTTCTTGTCGAACTAGTGGGTTTCTTGCTTTGTTGTTTCTCTTTATATACTTCTACCACAACAAATATCAACTCATTCAGTCGACTGTTGTCCCCAGTGTGAACCTGGGCACGACCGGGATCATAAATATATTATGCCCCTTGTAGAGGTGATTCATTAAAAATGCACGTTGTGGTTTTTATTGTAACATGGTAATCTCTCCTTCCTTTATTAAATAAGGTGGTTTTTACAAAGTATGGATTGTTTTGGATTCCTCAACTATTATTGCACTTGAACTTGCACATACCAAACTGAGAATATTTCAAGGAAGTGGATTTTTCTATGTATTATCCATGATGCAATTTGAAGATAATTTGAGAAAATAAATTTCTTTTGTTTTCCTTAGTTCGTAAATGAAACCATTTAGTAATTTGATTATATAAAAATTCTTTTGGTAAAAACTATTGTTTGGACAAATTTTTTATTGATATAGATCTAGTGATGTGATATATTTTTCCAATCAAATTGACAGCCATGGGGTTCAATTTAATTCTCATTTTACTATCCCAAGTATGTAAGGCATAGTTTGCATTAGTTATATAATCATTTTCCAAAATACCAATGGTGAGGCAGATATATTTTCATAGATTGATGTCAAGCCATATATTGCAACTTGAATGTTGAATAGAAGTTTTTCATGAACAATCCATGTCCATGTCCAAATGAAAATCCCAAACACATTCAAAGACCACCCATGATGTTTCATCAGACCATGAAATGGTAGAGGAAGTAAGAATTCCCACTCTGTTGTTGGATTTCAGTGACACCAAGAGCACCACTGGATCCAATGTTTAATACCAATGAAGCGATATGTATCAATTATTTCAAGTGGAAGAATACCAAACTGCAAGAAAATATGAGATCTCGTTGTTAGAGAATATAAGATAGTTTGGGATTCATAATGCAGCAGCCATGCCATAATTTTCCCCATACGCATAAATTATGGAATCGATCCTCCCTTGCACTGATGGTAAGAGGCTCATTGTTAAGAAAACTACATGAGAACCCATTTAATATTTTGATCCAACTAACATGGCCAAGTACTATAGTTTTCTAGCACCAAATATCAATATGACAGACAAGTGGTTAAGTCAATAAAGCTTTACTATTTAAATTTAATTAAACAATACTAGCTCTCGAATAAACAATATCTCCAAAATGATAATGCCATCTACAACACCAAGACACTCATTGTTGAAATATTGTAACTTCGAAGAATATTCTATATGTATCTTTTGTGGTCCCTGATGGTCCTACCGGGAGAACCACTTGTATTATCTTTGTACCCTGATGCTTCTAATCGGAAGAACTAATAAAAGTCATGAGGTATTCCCCTCTAATTGTAAAGGTGGATCATTAGCACCCCAATGTGGTTACTTGAGCCTACAAGTGTAATTCCAGCCTACATGATTAACTCAAGCCTACATGTCAGATGATTTAATTAAAGTGAACGGATGAATATAAATAGAGGTGTGGTGCTCCTCATTTGGAACACACATTCTCACTTGTGTAGCGCATTAGTGGAGAAGAGAAGTAGCTGGAGAAGGAGGAGGATCAGGCTTTGATCTCCTTGCTGATTTTATCTTTTATCTTTTTGGGGCATCTATATTGAGGAAGCTTTTGCTGGGTTTTTCCCTTTAGGGTTTTCCCAAGATAAATCTTTGTGTTCCTTCTGTATGGTTGTGCTTGTCTATCTTTCAGTGATCCTGTTTATATACTTTTGTTATGAAAATGTAATGAAATACTGATGTCTTAGCTAAGCATATGAAAAATTTAACATGGTATCAAAGCCACCCTGAAAGAAAGCATTGTGCAGCTACAGAATCTAGGGCTTCTTAATTTTTGGTTCTCTCTCCACAATCGATCAACAAAAGAAGGCTAGGCTGAATCTCCATTGAAGGGCGCATCTTTTTGTCGAAGCGGAATTTGATTCCGAGCATTTTCAGTTTTCGATGCGGGAAATTAGGGCTTCTTGTAGAAGAAGAATTTTTGAGTGAGCCCAGCATAGGATATCTCTCCTCATAAAAATCAAATTTTAGAGACTTGGATCAATATTTTTGGTTGGGTGAAACTCTGGGAAAGTCAAACCCTAGTTTGACCCCGAGCTAGAAAAACCCTAAATACTAAAACTGCGACGTTTTGGTACATTCGCTATATCCTGATATTGGAGAAGTTTTAGGAGATGAAAATTTCAAAGACTAAAGCTAAAATCCTTGTGTACATTGTGTCCAAAATTCGGCCTCATATTCTCTTTATTATGGGATATATGATCCCTCCAAGTTAGGGTTCCAGCCTCTTCCAGAATTCATCCCTAAACAGGACACCTGGGGAGAATTGCAATATCTTGGGCTACAGAGGTCCAAATGGAATTACTAAAGATGTTCCAAAAAGGGAACGGACTATAATTATCATGGTCTAAACTGTAGACTTAGAATATGAAACAGTGACATGTGGAAATCCGTACAACTTCACTGTTTGGAACAGTCATGTAACAAGGCACCTTGGGAAAATGATCATAAATCCAAATTGGTGAATCTAATTCTGATGATACCTGTTGGTTCAAGGACATGCGAGGTTACCTCCGTGAAAAATTTAAGACACATAGGAGCAGTAATTTTGGAGATATAATAGAAACAGTGATAGGAATTTCTGTAGAAGAAATTGGAAAACTAGGGCTTCCTGTTCCGGGAGCTTCCCTCCACTGTTTTCAGAAAAGGAGTACTTTGGACAGATCCATTTGAAGAGATATATATTTCTATCCAATAAGATCTGAAATATTCCAATTTTTTAAAATTAGGGTTTCTGTGGCAAACCCTAGATCGGCCAGCTCCGGAACCAGGAAGGACACCTCAAATCGGTAAGATCTAATCCTTTGTTATTTGCATTTGAGGTTCTCATTCAAAGTGATATATCACATCAGCTTGATGATAATATTGGTGAAGTTGACAAATTCCAAGCATGGAAGCATTTGATCTCTCTGAAGAAAATGAATTGGACACCTTCATGAGTAGAGAGGTTCCAGTTCCAGAAGGAGATGAGGCTCAAATCCTTACACAAGAAGAACTTGATCAAGGCCAAGAAGATCATTGTTGATTCAATCACGGATCAACTTGTACCACAAGTGTCTTCCCTAAAGACACCGAAGATGTTTGATTCCTTGATCAATATATTTGAAGATAAGAACATTAATCAGAAGATGGATTTGAGAAAACAGTTGAAGAATGTGAAGATCTAGAATACAGAACATCTTGAAGTGGTAGAAGAAGAATTAGAGAATGCAGAAGTGGTGATAGCCACCTTGAATGGTCTCCCAGGATCATAGAATTCATTCATTCAAGGAATGTGTTCCAGAAGGAAGTAATTACTTTCAACAAACTCTGGGAAGAAGAAGAATCTCGACTCATAAGAAGAGAAGAAGAAGGTGGGAGCAATTGAAGATCAAGCTCTCACCATTCAAAGAAGATCCCTCAAGTAATGAGTAATGTGAAGAACTCAATTCTTGAAGACCCTCTTATCCATCTTATCATTTGGATAAGAAATGATGATGTCATGAATGAAGAAGATGATGAAGTAGAAGGATCAAGAAGGAGTCTACCCACAAAACGAATAAAAGATAAGTATTCAATTGTATTTGCATGATATTGTTTTGTTATGCATTTGATTATATTTAGTTGATGTATTATGCATGATAGATTGTTTTCATTAATGATTGTATACTACTAATATGCTTTTGATGGGTAAGTAGCTCATGGTGCCATACAACTCTCCATTGCTACTTATCAAACCTCTTTGCTGACATATTGGATTAGTGCACAATCTCAATGATGTCATGGTAAAGATGGAAGACATATAGAAATTTTCTGTGAGACATGGATGAATGTTGTATCAGCTAAACAATTGTATGATGCATAATAATTTGTTGTTATGCATATGTTTTATAGTTCTAAGCATGTAACTGGTGCATTTGAATTGTAGGAAAGGTCCTGTACAACCTCCTACAAGAAAAGAAGGATGAGACCTGTTTTGAAGAACAAGTGATGACAATTCAAGTTTCACTCCAATGAACATGAATCTGAAGCTCCCAGGGTCAGAGACACCATGACTTAGAAATATCTTCAGAGAGTGGTAGATCCACCTCTAAGGATGAATACCACCATGGGTATGAGAGATAACTCAAGATGAATAAAAGAATGCTATGAAAGAAGCTATGATCAAAGAATAATAGTTGGTCATGGGGAATGATGTATACGATATGATTTCAAGACATAAAGGGAAGTACGTAGTATCTTCCATATGGATCTACAAGAACAAGTGTACAAAGGAAAGTTCATGAGTTTCCTTTGAAAGAATAGACTATGACATGACATACTCTATCGACAATTATATGTCAAGCATAGAACCACCTATACAGAATGAAGAGGGAAGATGATACTCCACTTCAAGGGGAGTGACTACAGAAGATATCTAAGTTCAACATGGTACGACATGATGGATAGCTTCATGATGGATCGAGACTTTACCAAGAGGAAAGTGGGTTCCAACCTTCAAGATTGAAAGTAGAAGACTAGGATATGTTGATGACCTGACAAGATGAACTCATGAAAGATGTTATGATGAAAGAATACTAGAATGATGTTTGGGATATAATACTCAAACCAGAAAGCAAGAATGTGGTATCTTCCAAATGGATCAGTAAGATAAAATATGCTAGTGATAGAAGTAAGGAAAGACTTGTGGCTTCTCTCAGAAAGAGGGAATTAATTCTGAAGAGACACTTACTCCAAGAAGCAAGGTATACTTTCTTCAGAACTATCATGGTATTTTCTTCCATGATGAAGTAAAGACAAGCCTTCCTTAATGGTATGAATGAGGAATAGTTTTACATTGAATAGTCACAAGGATTTGAAGTTGAAGATAGATGGACTCACATATGCAAGTTGAAGAAGGCCCTTTATGGCCTGAAGCAAGCTCCCAGAGCTTGGTATGGAAGAATAGATAGTTTCCTGACGAGCATGGGATTTACCAAGAGTAAATTCGATCCTAACCTTTATCTCAAGGTTGTAGAAGATGAACCTGTCATCCTGTTATTATATGTGGATGACCTATTTCTGACAGGGAATGAGAAACAAATTGCAGAATGCAAGAAGAAGTCCGTTGAAGAATTTAGACCTTGGTCTAATACTTTATTTCCTAGGTCCGAAAATATGAAGGAATCTTTCTCAATCAAGGAAAGTATGCAGTGCAAAGTTTGAAAAGATTTGATATGTTGGAATGCAAAGTCATGGCCACACCCATGGACTCCAACCTGAAGCTGTTAGCTGATGACTCATCAGAGTTAGTGGATGTGACTCATTACAGATAGATCATTGGGTCATTAATGTACTTAACAAATTCTAGACCAGGCATTTGTTTTGCTGTGAACACCTTAAGTCAATATCTTGTTCAACCAAGACGGGTTCACCTAGTAACCGCAAAACATGTGATGAGATATCTGAAAGGGACTATAGACTTTGGTCTATACTATGATGGTAGCCATGAGTATATATTGTATGGCTACACAGATGCAGATTGGGCTGGACGTATCTCAGACAGGAAAATCACATTAGGTAGATGCTTTTGTTTGGGGTCTGTTATGAGTTCATGGTTTAGCAGGAAACAATCCAGTGTTTCTCGTAGCACGGCTGAAGCAAAATACATAGCAGATTTCTTTGCTAAGTTGTGAATTCATATGGCTTCGAAAGCTGATATCAGGTCTCTTTGACCTGAAGATGAATACTACAATTATTCTATGTGATAACCAGATTTGTGATGAAAGAGAACCCTGTGTTTCGATTGTAACACATAAAAATTCGGTATTTCTACATACGAGATAAGATGTAGATGATTATGTTTCAGTATTCCCATACTAAATATATAGATGATGTTTCAGTATTTACATACTGTAAATGCAAATGATGATGATTCCGTATTTCTATACTGAATATAGAGATGATGATGCTTTCAGTATTTCTATACTGAAGATATAGATGATGATGCTTTTAGTATTCACATACTGGAGATACATATGGTGATAGTTCAGTATTCACATATTGAAGATGTAGATGATGATGGTTTGAATGATGATGTATTGATGAAGCCTTTGTCTCGGGTAAAGTTCGAACACTTTTGAGACAAGCTTGGTGTTGTTCGAAAAGACCTTCCTCGAAAGGGGGAGTAGTGATGTTGAAGAGGGATTGTATCATCCTGGGACATCTGTCCAAAAGTGATCCGGTGACCTTGGTCCTCGAGAATGAAGAGGGATTGTATCATCCTGGGACATCTGTCCAAAATAGATCCGGTGACTTCGGTCTTCATGAATGTGGTGGGATTGCATCATCCCTGAACTTCGGTTCAAAATGTATTTGGAGGTCTCGGCCCCCATGAATGTGGTGGGATTGCATCATCCCTGAACTTTGGTTCAAAATGTATCCGAAGGTCTCGTCCCCCGTGAATGTGGTAGGATTGCATCATCCCTGAACTTCGGCTCAAAATGTATCCGGAGGTCTTGGCCCTCATGAAAGTGGTTGATTGCATCATCCCTGAACCTTGGTTCAAAGTGTATCCGGAGGTCTTGGCCCCCGTGAAAGTGGTAGGATTGCATCATCCCTGAACTTCGGTTCAAAATGTATCCGGAGGTCTCGGCCCCCATGAAAGTGGTGGATTGCATCATCCTTGAACCTCGGTTCAAAATGTATCTGGAGGTCTCGGCCCCCGTGAAAGTGATGGATTGCATCATCCCTGAACCTTAGTTCAAAATGTATCCGGAGATCACGATCCCCATGAATGTGGTAGGATTGTATCATCCTTGAACTTCGGTTCAGAATGGATCTGGTGACTTTGGTACTTGAGAACATGTGTTGATCCCGTAATTCCTAGAGGAAGTATTGTCTGAGTTCCACATCTGTGTTGATCCCCTTAATTCCAAAAGGAAGGATCGTTAGTAACTCCGTAAAGACCTAAATCCTGTAATTCCAAAAGGAAGGATCATTGAATTGATCCCGTAATTCCAATAGGAAGGATTGTCTAAGTTCCACAGATGTGTTGATCCCGTAATTCCAATAGGAAGGATTGTCTGAGTTCCACATCCGTGTTGATCCCGTAATTCCAAAAGGAAGGATTGTTAGTAACTTCGTAAAGACCTAAATCCTGTAATTCTGAAAGGAAGGATCATTGAATTGATCCCATAATTCCAATAGGAAGGATTGTTTGAGTTCCACAGATGTGTTGATCTCGCAATTCCAATAGGAAGGATTGTCTGAGTTCCACAAATGTGTTGATCCCGTAATTCCGAAAGGAAGGATCGTTAGTAACTCCGTAAAGACCTAAAGCCCGTAATTCCAAAAGGAAGGATCGTTAGTAACTCCGTAAAGACCTAAATCCTGTAATTTCAAAAGGAAGGATCATTGGTAACTCCGTAAAGACCTAAATCCCGTAATTCTGAAAGGAAGGATCATGTTGATGTTTTGATGGTGTTGATGTTTTGATGATAATGATGTTTTCATGATGATGATGTTTTTATGATGATGATGACATACTAGTCAAAAGATCGGTGTATGATGATGATGATGTACTAATCGAAAGATCAGAGTATGATGATGATTACGATGTACTGATCGAAACATCAGAGTGTGACGATGATGATGTACTAATCGAAAGATCAAAGTACTGAAGATGTTGCTGATCAAAATGTTGAAGATCTTGTTGCTGATCGAAAGATCAAAGTGCTGAAGATGTTGCTGATCGAAATGTTTAAGATGTTTTTGCTGATCAAAAGATCAAAGTGCTGAAGATGTTGCTGATCAAAATGCTAAAGATATTGTTTCTGATCGAAAGGTCAAAATGCTGAAGATGCTGTTGATCGAAAGGTCAAAGTGCTGAAGATGTTGCTGCTGATTGAAAGGTCTAAGTGATGAAGATGTTGCTGTTCGAAAGGTCAAAGTACTGAATATGTTGCTGAAGATGTTGTTGAAGGTGTTTCTGATCAAAAGGTCAAAGTGTTGAAGATGTTGCTAATCAAAAGGTAAAAATATGCTGATGTTGATCAAAGAGTTGCTGTCGTTGAAAATTGAAGACGAAGACTATATGATGTTGAAAAGCTTCTAATGATTTATAGATGTGTTACCTTGATGATGTTGATGATGTCCTCTCCTACTATTGTTGTTGTTGTTGTAGAATACCCTTCTCGTTAAGGGGAGTGTTGAAATATTGTAACTTCGAAGAATATTCTATATGTATCTTTTGTGGTCCCCGATGGTGTTACCGGGAGAACCACTTGTATTATCTTTGTACCCCGATGCTTCTAATCGAAAGAACTAATAAGAGTCATGAGGTAGTCCCCTCTAATTGTAAAGGTGGGTCATTAGCACTCTAGTGTGGTTACTTGAGCCTACATGTGTAACTCAAGCCTACATGATTAACTCGAGCCTACATGTTGGATGAGTTAATTAAAGTGAACGGATGAATATAAATAGAGGTGTGGTGCTCCTCATTTGGAACACACATTCTCACTTGTGTAGCACATTAGTGGAGAAGAGAAGTAGCTGGAGAAGGAGGAGGATTAGGCTTTGATCTCCTTGCTGGTTTTATCTTTTATCTTTTCGGGGCATCTATATTGAGGAAGCTTTTGCTGGGTTTTTCCCAGGATAAATCTTTATGTTCCTTTTGTATGGTTGTGCTTGTCTATCTTTCAGTGATCTTGTTTATATGCTTTTGTTATGAAAATGTAATGAAATACTGATGTCTTAGCTAAGCATATGAAAATTTTAACACTCATGCATCCCTACATAATGACCACAACCCTCTTATGTCAATTGTACGGAGAGGTGGGTGTGACACATTTTTAGATAGATTGGGCCCCTCTATTGTACTATGTCACTAATCATGGTGCAAGATTTAATTGGCATGACATCCTCTCACATAATATGGAGGACACAAAGCTCCATGTGCAAAGAGGGTTTTTCAAGAAACAATTGTACTTTTATATGTCCTCATATCTCATAGACACAGTCTGTGCATCAAATTGTTTTCCAGGTATGGGATGGCACTTCATTCCTAGGGAGACTCTTATTCACGTATGTTGCCAAGTACTTTGGGCCGAGAAACACATCGCAAAATACAAGAAAATATTTGAAGAGATCATTAGGCCACTATACACAATCATACATGGGAACTCAACGAAGTGTATGTCAGATAATTCCATTACCACTGTGAAAGAATTGGGTGATTGGTACTTGACTGAAAATGACTCTTATTTGCAGATATATGGGGCATCAAAGGCACCTTACATTATTCCCAAGTTTGTAACAGATTACATTGTTCTGAAGGAAATCACATGTCAAGCATTTATAAATGGGATCGGGTCTACCATTAATGATAAGAAGAAGGAAGTATGTCCTCCTTTGTCAATCACAATTGGGGCCTCTAAATTTGTAAAGGTAAAAAAATCCCTTGAATTTACTCAAGACTTTGATAAATACCATTTTTTAGAAGGATAGTTTGTAAGAAATGACCAAGAGGGGAAAGTCATAAATCCTTGCATGAATGTAAAATACACTTGGAACTATATGCATTACCAATGTGCAAAAGAGGAAATATATAGGTGGGTGAAAACCTTAGATAACCTAACTAAGAAAATGGATAAAGGGAAAAGCACTACAGAAACCTCATCTACCAAAGAAGTCACCTAGTAATAACAACTTGGGGACTACATTAGAGCCCAGAAAACAAGAAGAAGAAAAAGGTTGAGATATAGAGGATACAAGAACAATAGGAAGTTGAAGAAATGACTCCTGCAAAATGCTTGGCTAGAAAACAACAAGAAGAAAAAGGCAAACAAAGAGAACTGTCACAAGGGGCCCAAGAACAAAGGGAGCACAAGGAAACACAAAAGAAGGAAGTAGAGGATATAGAACAAATACAAGGAATGCAAGTAGGAGAGACACAAAATATGGATGTCAATTTTACTTTAAAAAATCAAGAAGAAAAAGGAAAATAAGAAGAACTCTAAGAATGGGTTGGGGAACCAAGGGAGCACAAGGAAACCCAGAAGAAGGAAAAATGGGAGCTAGAACAAACAGAAGGAGCATGTTGGAGGAGCCTAAGTCGGTTAGCCAACTAGGTCCTCGAGTCGACTAATTAGAAGATTATGTCGACCTCATGGGTCGTGTTGGTTGGTTGAACCGACAAGTTGTTATGTAACTGTTTGTAAATCATATATATGGGTCGTAGAGCTGAATAAAGACTTGGTTCGATTTTATGTATGAACCCACATGTTTTATTAAGTAATATAAGTTATTGTTATTCGATCTACTATTCCTTATCTCTTGCTTATATCATTGTTATATGAATTTGTATATGCATCATTGGTAACCTTGCAATCTGATTGATTACAACATTGGTTCTGTTGTTACTGGTACATGTCACAGATGAATATGACCATGACCCGATCGTATAAGAGAAAGTGATTATGATCTGGTGGGAGCATAAAATAGGGAACTACCTATAGAATTACGCTAGAAGAAACAAGCTGAATATTTTTCAGGCAAAGGAGAAATTATTGCATGAAACACATGAAAAGTTCTTGGAGATCGTCCCTTTTGCACTGAAGAAACTTCTAGATGAAAAATCCAGTAGGTGAAAAAGAATGACATTTACACCAAAAATTGAACAGAGGAGGCCACACAAATTTTTTGAAGTGGTTCGAGATAATTGCTGATGAATTATGTGAGGAACGAGTTGTCAAAGAATGAGTCTAAGTCAATAACATTAAAGAGAGATTCTACAACGACCTCATCGAGCAATTCCTTTGTTCTCTGCCGAAACTTTTTTTTAAATTCCTGATCGACAAAGGTGCATCACACATTGTCAAACCTCATCCATTGTTGCCAACACCACCAAGTAACAAAAACTAGGAAGCTAAGAAAAAAGAGTGGGAAAATTTTGTTAAGGAAAGAGAGTGGTAGTACTTCCTACGTAAATAACCAGTTCCACCCTAGATTTCTAAAAAGATTTAGAGTCAGAAATGGGGGGTATTTGGTCATGTCTGAGTAAAGTAGAGAGATAATAGTCGACCAATGAAGAAACACGAGGGCCAAAAATGAGAATTCAAGGCAAAAAGGAAAAAAATAGAACAATCACACTCAAAAGAAATCCATATATACATAAAAAAGAACGGGAGAAGAGAAGAAAGAGGTGGGAAGAAATAATAGAGAAGTTTGTTGTTCTCCAAAAATAAAGAAGGATGAGCAGAGTGATAGAACTGAAATAAAATCCACCATATTTTGGTCATGACCAACAAGAAGAGGGTGTCGATGAATATATGCTACCCATGCAAGAAGACGTGTGGATAGAGCATGGTAGAGCTCTCCAAGTAACCATACCTCAAAACATAATAACACACTCCCCTTCAAATCTCACGCAGAGTGCCCAAGTGTAGGACATTGTTCAAGAAGATATAGCACTACAAGATGTCCAAGTAGGTGTATGTAGTCGACTAGACGGTGAAGGAAATAATTTCTACCATCTCTTAATTCATCGACCGTGAGAAGGGAACATGGTTACTTTTCATCCCTATTCTTCTAATCGCATTTTTCACCTACTTTACTCAGAACATGAAGGAGCACCCCCCCATCCAATTTGTATATGCATCATTGGTAACCTTGCAATCTGATTGATTACAACATTGGTTCCATTGTTGCTGGTACATGTCATAGATGAATATGACCATGAACTGATCGTATAAGAGCAAGTGATTATGATCTGGTGGGAGCATAAAATAGGGAACTACCTACAGAATTACGCTAGAAAAAACAACCTGAATATTTTTCAAGCAAAGGAGAAATTATTGCATGAAACACATGAAAAGTTCTTGGATTCATCCCTTTTGCACTGAAGAAACTTCTAGATGAAAAATCCAGTAGGTGAAAAAGAATGACAATTACACCAAAAATTGAACAGAGGAGGCCACACAATTTTTTTGAAGTGGTTCGAGATAATTGCTGATGAATTATGTGAGGAACGAGTTGTCGAAGAATGAGTCTCAGTCGATAACATTAAAGAGAGATTCTAAAACGACCTCACTGAGAAATTCCTTTGTTCTCTGCCGAAACTTTTTTTTAAATTCATGATCGACAAAGGTGCATCACACATTATCGAACCTCATCCATTTTTTCCAACACCACCAAGTAACAAAAACTGGGAAGCTAAGAAAAAAGAGTGGGAAAATTTCATTAAAGAAAGAGAGTGGTAGTACTTCCTATGTAAATAACTAGTTCCACCCTAGATTTCTAAAAAGATTTCGAGTCAGAAATGGGGGGGTATTTGGTCATGTCTGAGTAAAGTAGAGAGATAATAGTCGACCAATGAAGAAAAACCAGGGCCAACAATGAGAATTCAAGGCAAAAAGGAAAAAAATAGAACAATCACACACAAAAGAACTCCATATATACATAAAAAAGAACGGGAGAAGAGAAGAAAGAGGTGGGAAGAAATCATAGAGAAGGTTGTTGTTCTCCAAAAATAAAGAAGGATGAGCAGAGTGATAGAACCGAAATAAAATCCACCATATTTGGGTCATGACCAACAAAAAGAGGGTGTCGATGAATATATGCCACCCATGCAAGAAGACATGTGGATAGAGCATGGTAGAGCTCTCTAAGTAACCATACCTCAAAATATAATACCACACTCCCCTTCAAATCTCATGCAGAGTGCCCAAGTGTAGGACATTGTTCAAGAAGATATAGCACTACAAGATGGCCAAGTAGGCATATGTAGTCGACTAGACGGTGAAGGAAATAATTTCTACCATCTCTTAATTCATCGACCGTGAGAAGGGAACATGGTTACTTTTCATCCCTATTCTTCTAATCACATTTTTCACCTACTTTACTCGGAACATGAAGGAGCACCCCCCCATCCAATTCCAGCTTTAGATAACTCACTAGATCAGTCGGTATCACCAGTAAGAATACCCCATTTTGAGAAAATTTTTACTTGGGTATTGACAGAAAAATTTGACATAAACTGACTTTTAGTCGAAAGTGAACCGACTGACACGAAAAAAATTACCGACAGAACCGAAACTTTCATTGAAACTTGTTGTGAAAAGAGTTCAATCATAGGAAGTGACCCACCACCACCACCACCTCCATCGACAAAAGAAGATGAATATGCTACAAATATGGTGTACATTACCGCTCATATCCCTCTCTATGAGGGATATGAAGACCCCAAATGACACTGGTTTGTTTGTGAGTCGATATGGGAGGCCAACGTCGTTACCAGCAAATATCATCAAATGGTGCAGTTTGCTGGTGCTCTGCAAAAAATATCATTAAATTGGTACATGAATTACATAGAGAAGACACCAAATGCAAACAAAGTTCAAATTAAGAAACAATTTATGTCTTTCTTTAAAACTCTTGACACAAGGCATCTTTATGTTAAAAAGATGAATACTACCGCTCAAAAGCCGACTGAAACAGTACGAGAATATGACAAAATATTTAAGGACTTATTGAGCCAACTGGAATATAATATCAATGAACAATTACTAATCTAGTGGTTTGTTGCAGTATTACTACAGAAAGTTTGAATGCACATTCAACCAGGTAATTTTAATACATACAAAGATGCACTTACAAAAGCATTGCAAATAGAAATGGATGAGGATCATCTGATCAATCCTGTCGATCAACGTATTGAGGAACAACTTGAAAGAAGGAAAAAATCAGTATGCGAGATGAGGCTCAAAGGAAATGATGTTTAGTGTACCAAATTCCCGACAGTCAGTCATACGAAAGATTATTGTCGACAAGATGAGTGTCGATAGGACATCTAGTTTGTACAAACAAAATTATTTTGCGACATATGCTAGGAGAATGACTTACACACAACTAAATATTGTTTGTATTACATGAAAAAAGAGCAATCTCACTGGTGAGCAATTTGTGAATTCAAAAGCCACTTGACAGCAAAATTTCAGTTAAATTTGAGAAATCGACAAAACTACCAAGCAATTTATCACACTAATGATGTCACTCAAGATAATAACACTCACAAAAACAAAATAAATGAAAATAACGATGAAAAATATAGAAACAACTTTCCAAGATATGATGGTTGTATATACGAGTGTTGAAATGAAAACTACGACCGACGAGGAGGATTCCAAGGCTGAGGACGATAATTTGGAAATCGAGAAAACTGACCACATCAACCTATACATTTTTACACATGCCTAAACAAGGGACATCGACAAGTGGACTGTTCATACAAGGACCAAACCGACTTGAAATTTTGTGCAAGTTTTGGAGTAGGAGAACACTCTTTGGAGGATTTCCCTACCATGCTTGAAAAAATAAATAATAAAAATAATGTTAACTTCTTGTCCAATGTTAGAAAGTATGATATTTGTTCAAACTAAGAATTTACAAATTGTAACTCGACGAGGAACAAAAATTGGCATTAGAAATCCCCAAATCAATAAAATAAAAAGAAAAGAATACTATCTGAAACCCGTCGAACAAAAACGACTATATAACGATGCATCAATAATATTCCAAGAACTAATAGCACATGAATAATATGATGACTCTCAACAAAAGACTACTAATGAAATAATTAAACTGATAAATACATATGAGTTTGTCACAAAGCTAATAGATTTAATGTACAATCTTAAAAATACATATGGTGAAGATAAACAGGTTAAAAGTATATGTAGCCTTAATAAAAAAGATAAAAACAATGCAGACCGATTACTCGACCTTGAAATTGAAGGCTAACACGTCTGACAAGTCGTTCTCGACTTCAGATAGTAGGTAAACATAATGATTAGAGACACATGGGAAAAACTTGGGAAACCTCTATTAAATGAATGTATCATATATTTAAAATTAGTGTACCAAGGATTAATCGAACCTATTGGAGTCTATAAAAATGTTGACACAACTATTAAAGGTATTTTGACTAAAGTCGACTTCAAAATAATCAACCCTAAGAAAGGATCCAGTTCCTTCCCCGCTCTAGTAGGTCGACCGTGGGGTCGAAAACTGAAAGCATCCATATCATTAGATAAAGAAATAATTAAACTTAAAGGTAATGGGAAAAAATTCATTCTTCCAATTCACTCGTCTCAGGGAGAACCTTTGACAGAATCCATCGAAGAAGATGTCAACATTCGACAATTATATCAAATACCAACAATGAAGATTACACTAAACTGAACACATATGGAGAAATCCAACTTGGGAATCTTGATTCCATCAGGTATAATTCGAATGCAGAGCTATATGATTAGGAACTAGAAAACTATGAACTACAAGAACGAGAATGTTGTACTATCCAAGTTATTTCCAAAAAGAAAACTTGTCGATGTTTTTCTGTCACTTCAATCCCCAAGGTATTTGAACGAAAAATTAGATAGTATCCATCCCTAAAACCAATAATGAATGAGTCATCAAATCGACCACCACTTAGATACAAAGAGTGTGAATCATTGTCACTTCATGTTGAACAAGTTTCTAAAAATTGGTCGAAACATTCACAAGACAAGTTGCGTGGTGGTGGGATGCACATTAGTCGAGGTTACAAACCTGGACAAACGCATCTACGTATTTTGTTGAAAGGTTTAGAGGCACAAAATTAATAACAAAATCAAACATTCCAATTTTCACACAAGGCCAAGACCCTGAAAAACATCTTGAGATATGTGAAAAAATAATGGAGAAGTTCAGGATATAAATATGAGTATGTTTGTCCTCTCTTATTTCCAAACACCTTAGATGATCTACCGAATAAATGGTATAAAATGGAAGAATCAAGAGGAGAAGCTTTCACATGGAATGAACTAAAAGAAATTTTGCTTAAGGACTTCAAATTATCATCTAAGGATGAACTATTAGTCGAAGCAGCTAAACAAATAAAAACCTTTCTACAACTGACCGTCAACAATATCGCAACAGAGAGTCGACATACCCGACAAAAGGCCACATGTCATAACATCCGATCAAACAAAATACCACAATCAACAAGACTTCGATTAGAAACAGAAATCACAGAAGGGAAAAATTTTCAATGAAAGGCCGACCATCTGGAAACTTCAAAACTAGTTAAGATAATATTTAAAATTCAAATATCTAAAAAAGAAGACCCTGAGAGATTGACAACAGAAGACTTTTCACCGACATTTTCTCAATTCAAAGAAGGTAGTTGACAGATCAATGAAAGTAAGGCATCGGAATGGATGGATGAAAAATTTAAGATAAAAGAAGTTGATATATCTAATGATGATAGGCATAAAATTTCAAACATTGGTGACTATTGGACTGAAGAAACAATGACAAAAATCGTCAACTTATTAAAATAATTTCAGGATATTTTTGCTCGGGACTACAAATATCTAAAAGGACTAGTTCAAGAAATGGGAGAAATGAACATCGACATCAAACCCGTGGAAAAAACCATAAAGAAAATACCATATAAACTTGTGCATAAATACAAAGAAATAGTAAAGAAAGAAATTGATAGCATGTTAGTAGCCAGAATCATTTACCCTATCGATCAATTGGAATGGAAAAGTCCAATGGTAGTCCAACCAAAGAAAAACGACCCGAAACAACTAAGAATCTATGTAGAATTTCAGGAACTAAATAAAGTAACCCTCGTAGACCCATTTCCAACACCTTTCGCAAATGAAATTCTTAATGAATTTGCAGGCCATGAATGCTACTCGTTTATAGACGGATTTTCAGGATATAATCAAGTACCCATCACCAAATAAGATCAAAAGAAGACGACATTTGTATGTAAATTGGATCATTCACATATAAATTTATGCCATTTGGATTGAAAAATTCCCCAGTTGTTTTTTCCAAGATAGTCGTCAAAGCATTTCAAGGATATATTTACAAAATAATGGTTGTATATTTCAATAATTGGACAATTATTCAATGCTGAAAATCATTGTAAATGGCTAAGAATTATGCTAGAAATCTGCCAACAAATCCAATTATCCTTAAATATAAAAAATTGTATCTTTGCAACCCCAATATGAATCTCATTGGGACATGTAGTATGCAAGGAAGTCATTAAAGTCGATTATGCAAAAATAAAAATCATTCATGAATTAAAACCACCAGTAAAACCTAAACAAGTAAGAGTTCGAATCAGACATATAGGGTATTATAGAAAATTTATACGACATTATTCTGACATGACCTATCCATTAGAAGAATTACTAAAAGAAAATTAGGAATATGAATAGACTGACAAACATGCTGCATCGTTCGACATATTAAAGAAAAAATTAGTCGAAGCACTTCTATTATGATTCCCAAATTTGTCGATCAAGTTTCATGTACATATCGATGCATCCAGAATAGCAATTGGAGCAATCTTAACACAAATTGGTGATGATGGAATGGATCATCCAAATGAGTACAATAGTAGAAAATTAAATAAATTTGAGTGGAACTACTCAACAACAGAACAAGAGACACTTGGAGTTGTATTCGCCCTTCAAAAATATCGGCATTACTTACTTGCTAATCCATTTGTATTCTACACAGACCATCGTGCACTAAAATATTTAGTAAATAAACCATTGCATCATGAAAGAATATGTCGATGACTATTATTATTTCAAGAATTCAAGTTTGAATTCATAGTCCGACCAAGAAAAACAAATGTCGGTCCTGACCATTTATCAAGAATCGACACGGGTGAAGAATCGACAAGAATTGAAGATGACTTATCACATGTACATTTATTCTGAATTGAAGGTGTATCTTCCAACTTATTAGGAATTGCTCAATTCCTACAGTAAGGTCAAGTGCCAGAAGGGATGAACGATAAAAAGAAAAATATATTAGTGATGAAAGATGCACCATACACTATAGTAAACAGACTCCTTTATAAAATTGGCTTAGACGATGTTTTACGACGATGTGTTCTCAACCAAGAAAGAGAAAACATAATAAATGAAGCACACTACAGCCCAGTTGGAGGACATTTTCAGGCCGACACGACAGCTAGAAAAATACAACAGTCAGGATTATGGTGGTCAACAATACATCGAGATTGTCGAGAATTCATGAAAAAATGTGATCCAGGAGGGTATTGGTGGCCACCCACATATTACTCTTGGACCCCCACCATTGTTTCTTTTTGTTTTCCAGTTTCCTTAATTATAGCACAATTTACTATTTTTGGCATTTTTCAGGTCCTAAACTTTCAGAGCTGTTTTGAGGCCCTAAATGACGTTTTTTCGGCATCGAATGGTCTAGAAAATATGAATCCATTCCAAACTTGATATTTTTTGTTTATGGATGTATTCCTTAAACAGATCTTTCTAACGATGTATCATGCGTGTCAAACGGAGGTAGTAGGCCAAAGTTACGACCCCGGGAACTTGATGTACCAAGTTACCCAACGGGGCCCACATTCTGGAATTTCAACTCCTAGGGTTAGGTTTTTTGATGTGTAGGGTTTCGATTGTTTCTCAATAATATATAAGCCTTCGAGCCTCATTGTAACATAGAGTTTAGAGGCATGTAGCCACCACATCTCTTCTCAGAGATAAGCTACTAGCACTCTAGCTAGTTTATTTCCATTATGTATGTAAACAAGTTTCAGTTATTGATTAATGAAATGAAGTGTTATTTCCGTTGCATATTTGTTTCTATGGTTATCTGTGTATTATGTTGCGTTCCTACATAAATTTGGATCAGTGGTATCAGAGCGATCTACTCTTTCTCAATCCTTCTTTTCATGTCCCCAACAAGGGTAGGGTATAAAGAGTTAGGGATCAATCTGGTTGAACCTTTGCAAGATCAGCCTCACAAATCCCAACGGCCACCCATGGGGGATGAAAAGAAAGACGAGGTCACAGAAGATCCTATCAAAATTTTGCTCGAGGAGACCCTTGAAAAACAAAGAAACCCGATGATGGATAACTTCACCCAGATCCTTCAACAACTTCCCACTGGCGACGCATCTGCATCTAGCAACCACTCTGGAGGCACAACCCCTTTTAAGGTACAAGTAAACATCGACATTCCCATATTTGATGGCTGAATAGATGTAGATGCTATAGATAGATGGTTGAATCTATTAGAAGGATATTTCTCGGTTCATGACTTTTTTGACCGGGAAAAGATTAATTTTTCTCTACTCAAAGCTGCCCCCCATGTCAAAGACTGGTGCGAAACCTACTGTGAGAGAAAGGACGAGGAGGAACCCTATTTGTTCTTGGCCGTACCCACTTGGAATTATTTTCGAGATGCCATAAAGGGACAATATTATCTGGTGGGGAGCTATGAGGACACGTACATACAATGGACTACGCTGCGGCAGCAAAGAGATCAAGATGTTCATGAGCTGACGAATCTGTTCCATACCCTGCGCACCAAGTTGGCTATCAAAGATTTAGAGAAAAATTTGGTGCTGAAGTAATGCAGTTATTTGCACATATACATTCAGGAGGAAATGGAGTTCCTCGACATCTCCTCGCTTGGTACGGCATATCGGTATGCTACCAAAATTGAGCAAAAATTCAAACAGAAAAAGCGAGACTTTGGATCAGTGAATCAGAAGCAAGGGAAAGGTGCCCCCAAACCATAGAACCAAGGACACAACCAAGGCATGGCGACTCAAGAAAACTTGCCAAAGCCACAAGTAAATAGAAACACTGCAAAGCCGAAGAAGGAAGCGAGAAAGTGGTGCGAGTTCCATAAGATCCCCACTCACAACACAAGTGAGTGTTGAGCCAAGAAGTCACTGGTGGCCAAGATAAAGGCTTATGAATCAGATGCATACTCTTACACTTAATTAGAACCTGAGAAGGGGAATGACATAGGGAAGAAGATTATTGATGTAGATCCCAAAGCCACCATTTCCACCACGAAGATCCAAAAGGAAGAACCAGAAGATTCAGAGGAGGAGGAGCATCTTTTCCACTCCCATATGTGGTTAAAGGGTTCCCCCTACAGTTCATTGTCGATAGTGGGAGCCAAAAGAACCTGATTTCAACATAGGCCATGAAGCGGTTGGGCTTGTCGACCACAACACACTCTCAGTCGTACACCATTGGGTGGTTTCACCAAGGATGGGATCTCCGCGTCAGCCAATAGTGGTGCCTTCCCTACAACATCAAGCCCTTCATTAATGAGGTATTATGTGATATTGCTCCTCTTGATGTTTGTGATGTATTATTAGGTCAACCATACTTATGGAAGCGACATGTTGTGTATGATTCACGGCCTCGCGCTATTATTAGTACGTTGGGAAATAATTTGTACAAGATACCAGAGGTACCACCACTTGCCACTATCTCTTTGGTTACTACAAAACAATGCAGTAAGCTCATTTCCAAAATCGGGAAGTTTGTTTTCTTGATGATCCACCCTCAGGGAAAGAAGAATATCATGGCCAGAACCTCCAGACAGGGCCCCTCCGCACGACCATAACAAATGGACAAGGTCATGGAGGAGTACTGGGACATATTCACCTCACCCACCTGGATGCCTCTCTACTGTCATGTCAAGCACCCCATCAATCTAACCCCAGGTGCGTCACTGCCCAATGGATCGATATATCAACGCTCTGTTATGGAGAATGATGAAATTAAGAGGCAAATTCAATAGCTGCTGCAGAAGGGTCACATCCGGCCAAGTTCATCACCCTGTGGGAGCCTGATCATGTCGGTACAGAAGAAGGATGGCACTTGCAGAGTTTGTCTTTACTATCGGACGCTAAACAAGATCACTGTCCTGAATAGGTACCTGATCCCACAGATTGATGACCTCCTAGACCAGCTTAAAGGGGAAAAATATTTTATCAAGATCGACTTAAAGTACGGGTATCACCAGGTATCGATCAAACCGACTGATGTGTGGAAGACTGCCTTCAAATCCAAGGAGGGCCTTTTTGAATGGTTGGTCATGCCTTTCGGGCTGACGAATGCTCCTGCAACCTTCATGAGACTAATGGGTGACATATTTCAGCCATTCACCAACTCATTTGTAGTAGTGTACTTGGATGACACCCTGATCTTCAGTCAAACTTGGGAAGAGCACCTCCACCACATCCAACAGGTCCTCCAAACATTGCAGCAGCACAAGTTGTGTGCCAATTTGGACAAGTGCACTTTTGGTATGACCCAGGTTCAGTATCTAGGATACATTATTGATGAATGTGGGGTACATGTGGATCCAACCAAGATCCAAGTCATTCAAGATTGGCCAGCCCCAACTACTTTAACAAAGCTTCGCAACTTTCTATGCCTTGCTAATTTATACCGTAGGTTCGTCTTGGGATTCTCTCATATCATTTATCCCTTGAGTCAAGTCACCAAGGGAGGAGTGAAAGAAAAATTCTTTTGGTCAGAAAATCAACAGAAGGCATTTGTAGAATTGAAACATCACCTCTGCTATGCCCCAGTGCTCACATTACCAGAATTGCAACAACCATTTGAAATCGAGACAGATGCCTTTGACTATGCTATTGGGGCAGTCCTTACTGAACAAGGGCATCCAGTGGCATATCATAATAAGACATTGTCCGACACAGTCTACAAATATCCCACTTATGACAAAGATATGTATTCCATTGTACAGGCATGTCGATAATGGAAGCATTACATTTTGGGGAAGGAAATGATCATCCACATAGACCACCGACCCCTGCAGTTCATGCAGACACAAGGGAAGTTGCAGAATGATCGCCATTAGAAATGGTCCACATATCTACAACAGTTTCATTTGAACATCTAGAACATGAAGGGAAGCACCAATAATTTTGCAGGCTGCCTCATCTGACCACCAATCATGGCGATAACCATCATGCTCAACTCTTGTGGGTACGAGACTTCTGATTGGCCACTTCTCTACAAGAGTGATCCAGAATTCAATGACACATACTAGACGCTCTTGGAGGGAAACCAAGTTCCAAAATTTTACCTCCAGGATGTACTACTATGTCACATGGGACACCTTTGTGTTCCTTCAAGCGAGCATGCCAAGATGATTTGGGAAGTGCACTACAGTCGAGTCACTGGGAATTTTGGGGTCGAGAAAATAGTTGCAGTTCTACAAAATTATTTCTATTGTCCGAACCTTCGACAAGACATTGGGAAGTACATCCAATCCCACACTTCCTGCGCCATTGCCAAACCATCCATCAAGAAGCAAGGAATCTATACTCTGTTGCCTACCCCTAGTCGACCTTGGGAATCCATCACCATGGATTACATGTTGGTCCTTCCTTCTACTAAGAACGGCAACGACTATGTGTTTGTGGTCATTGAAAGATTCTCAAAAATGGCCATAATGGCGACCTACAAGAAGAATATCACAGTAGAAGCCACTACTAAACTCTTCTTTGAACGAGTGTGGGTACATTTTGGGATCCCACAGTCTATAATCTTAGACCAGGATAGTATATTCCTTAGTATATTCTGGTCTAGCCTATGGTCAATTCTAGACACCAATCTCACAAAGTCCACAGCTTTCCATCCCCAGACTGATGTCCAGACAGAGGTCGTCAACAGGATGATCGTACACATTTTGTGCATGTACAACTCAAAGCATCCACACACATGGGATGAGAGACCCCCCTATGTACAACATAGCTATAACCGGGCCCTCAACCACTCAACCAACCACAACCCCTCTCAGGTGGGCTTGGGATTCCAGCCACTATGTCCCATTGACGTAGCCATGCCATTTGCAGCTACTTAAGCTGATTCAGCTCATATCCAGTCTGAAGTTTCCAAGGAAAACATCTTCATTGAGCACATTCAGCACATTCACCAATAGGTTCATGACATATTGGATAGATCCAATGCTAAGTACAAGAAATGACATGATCAGCATCGGGTGCAACACAACTTCCAAGTGGGTGACAAAGTGTGGCTACATTTGCAAAAGGAGCGCCTTGCTGGACCCCACTGCAAGCTTCGCCCACTCTGATATGGACCATACACCATAACCAAGGCTATCGGGGACAATTCCTTTGAGCTCAGTATTCCACCATTCCTTGGTCTGCACCCAGTGCTCAATGTGGACCACCTTCGGCCCTACTTTCCACCTCTACTGGACACATCAGATGTGGAAAAACAACTCACACCAACAGAGTTAAACCCTGACTGCATGGAACAAGCCACAACTAATCATATTATGGACACACAGATCAAGAACACCCACCAGTAGAATATCCAACTATATAGAGTTGTGAAAGCAGGCCAACTCCTTCGCCAAGGAAAGTGGCTCACCAAGGACCAAGTTCAACAAAAGTTTCCTCATCTCATGGAGGAACTCAATGCAATGGGGACCATTGCTTCCTAAGGGGGGAGGAATGATCCAGGAGGATATTTGTGGCCACCCACCTATTCCTCTTGGACCCCCACCATTGTTTCTTTCTGTTTTCCAGTTTCCTTAATTATAGCACAATTTACTATTTTTGGCAGTTTTCAGGTCCTAAACATCTGGAGCCATTTTGAGGCCCTAAACGATATTTTTTTGGCATCGAATGGTCAAGAAAATATGAGTTCATTCCAGAATCAATATTTATTATTTATGGATGTATTCCTTAAACATATCTTTCTAACGATGTATCATGCGCGTCAAACGGAGGTAGTAGGCTAAAGTTACGACCCCAGGAAATTGATGCACCAAGTTACCCAACGGGGCCCACATTCTGGTGTTTCACCTCCTAGGGTTAGGTTTTTTGATGTGTAGGGTTTCCATTGTTTCTCAATAATATATAGGACTTTGAGCCTCATTGTAACACAGAGTTCAGAGGCATGTAGCCGCCACATCTCTTCTCAGAGATAAGCTACCAGCACTCTAGCTAGTTTATTTCCATTCTGTATGTAAACAAGTTTCAGTTATTGATTAATGAAATGAAGTGTTATTTTTGCTGCATATTTGTTTGTATGGTTATTTTTGTATTCCGTTGTGTTCCTACATAAATCCGGATCAAAATTTGACCGATGTCAATGATTAGGTCGACCTCTACCAAGTACTGAGATGCCTTTAACATCAGTAAACCCAAGTTTAACATTTGAAATTTGGGAAATTGATTTTATAGGACCATTTCCAATACCATCTAGACAAACAGGGGCATGATATATTATCACGATAGTCGAATACGTTACTAAGTGGGCAGAAGAAGAACCAGTATAATCTTTCTCAAGTGAGATAGCCGCAAAATGTATATATGATAACATCGTCACACAATTTGGATGTCCATTTACCTTGATCAATGATCAGGGGTCACATTTCATAAATAAAACAAACACAACTTTGACAAAACAATTCATGATCTAACATCAAAAAAGTATAGCATATCACCCTCAATCTAATGGTGCAATCGACGGTTTTTACAAAACATTAACCAGAGGATTAACAAATATATGTAATACCAACAAAGACAACTGGGATGACAAGATACCTGTTGTTTTATGGGCATATAGAACTGCATATAAATGTTCGATAGGCCAAACACCATTCTAACTTGTATATGGACAAGAGGCATACGTACCATTACACTTTCGACAACAGACTCCTTTTATTGTCGGCATATTACATATTGATGTCGAAGATTCCAGAAAATAAATCTTAGCACAACTCTCCAAACTAGAAGAACACCAATTATTCACAATACAACACCAATAAATCCAAAAGCAACAACAAAAATCCTGGCATGATAGAAATATCAAAAGTAAAAATTTGTCGCTTGGAGACCTAGCAGTACTATATGATAGCATATCTATGACTAGATCTCCCCATACTCGAGGATCCAAATCTTTCTTAGATGCACTTTCCATTTTCTTCACCTAAAAAAAATGATTGGCTCTTACCATAGAGCCCCTTCTATAACCCACATGACCACTACATTCTGATCTGACTAACCTATACCAGGCTCATCGCAATACCATATAAAATGCTTAACTCATATCTTCTCCTCGATGCTCCTTCACCCATCATGTGACTTCAACATGTGCTCGATGGTCATCATAATGCCAAACCACAGTCGAAGCTTCCCTTACTTTGCACTGCAATTTGACTTCCATGTCAATATTTGACCGTTTAATCATCGTTCGATCAAACTTTACAATGCACAGCAACCATGGGATTTTCTCTCAACAGTTCATTTAGTCTCTTATGCGTGACAAACCCACTTATCTCTACAATTTCTCTACACAGGAATCCTCATACACAAAAAATTTCTACAGTCTTTGACATCAGTTTGAATCAATCATCTTGACACCTTTGCTAGGTTCAAAACCCTACTCCTCATTTATCTAAATATGACCACACTCTTCTCATCATACTTCATATCTCTATCTGTGACTTATTCTTCACAGCTACCAGGTGACAACTACCTTTCATTCACCATTATATTGTTCGTGAATTCTGCGTGCAAGACAATGATACTTTTCCTACCATTTCTCAAATCTTGGAGCCTATGCTCTTTGTCCACTCCTTGGACCATTCGATTACTCCATTGCATCTACAGATACACTAGCCATAACTTTTTCCTCTTTCTACATTTTACCCTAACACAACAGGAACTTGTATAAAGATCCCTCAATATTTCACACAGATAAGTACTTTCCCCATGGTTTACACCAAGTTACATAAATCCTTGAAAGACTTGGACAGAACTTGGAACCCTCGCGGTTCTACCCAAATTCAACCAATAACATGAATCTCAGAAACTAATATTCTACCCAGTCATTAACCCCAGAACTGCAATCACACGACCATGATTCTACCCATTCTCTTACTTGCTAGGTCTTGCATGCACAAGTGTATCCATTCACAGGCTACTTATCATTCATCAAGATTGATCAATCACATCATACAACAAAATGCAAAAGAGCACCAATACACAGCATGATGAATCAGCTTTCCATTAAAAAAATGAAACTGTACATGCATAATCAAAAGGCCTAATCCTACTCTGTCTATGGCCTGGTACATCTTTCAATGGCCATCATCTCTGAACTCTCACACTAAGTTCTCTACCTCTCCCACTCGAGACTTTTTCTTTTTTCCTCCAAAAGCTTAATTACAAAACAGATCTTATCCAGCTCTTACAACCAATCTCCTACAAATCATAAATTTGTTCCTAAACTAGGGTAACAGATTCTATTTTAAGAAAACCACATTGATCTCTATCTCATGACTCACACAACTACTAACCAAAACATGCCATTAACCTCTCGAGTCATCCCATCATTTCAGGGATATGTTACATAATCATTAATGATTGGCACCTAACCAAACTTTAGAATATTCTATCCCTAACTATGCTTACTAAGAAATAAAGTACTTTTACATGAGATTTCACAATGGCTTTACATTTAACCCCTCCTCGGGAAAAGCTATAGACCTTTATGTCTGACCATACATTTTGCACTTGGACTGGAGATCTAATGCTCTTCCATCACTATACAATAGTCGAGTTAAAGGAAAACCTAAGAAACTACACAAACTACACACTGAGTGGATGGGTCCATATATTGTCGAACAAATCAACGCTAACGGATCAGTCCAACTAAAAACACTTCAGGGGAGTGTATTTCGTAAATTGGTTAATGGTGCTAGACTAAAGCAGACTAAAAAAATGGTTGTATAATTATAAACAGTTGAAAAAAACACTATAAAAATATAAAACAAAACACAAGAAAACTACTATGAAAACAAACCAATATGACAGGATCTTGGATCAACGCTGAGGTAGGAAGCAACAAAACACAGTATGAGAGATACAATCATCGACATAATAGGCATGAGGAATTATGACCACTTCAACATTACCAACACTATCACAATCCATAAATAGACCGACACAATGAAGGGAAAACGGTCCAATCAAGTCATCATGAACACCGACAAATTGAGAACAAAATCCGTCATGACTTGAAAGAAATGCCGAAATCCCATGTTTTATTAATTACACCATTAATATATCAATTAATATCACCAATCACTACACCTTCCCCCTCTCCAAATAATTCCGCTGTAAATACCGCACTAGAAGACACTTGGATTTCATTCTGTGAAGAACTTGAGCATCAGAGAAACCAAACACCGAAGCATAATTTATCAGTTTCTGAACCAGAGTATCTGATCGACACAATGGCACGAAAAAATTGGACTATTACTACTAGATCCTTGACTAACAAGCTTAAACAGTTGGAAAGAGCCAACACACCGTTAGAGAGTTGATTACACAAATTCACAATGCCAACATTGTTGAACCACAGTGGAAGAGGATGTGGAAGGAAATCAAGGAATGGGGAACTGAAAAAGATGGAAAATTGAGGGAGGAAGCTCGAAGACTAAGCGCCAGCACATTCCTTGGCTACATGAATTCAACACTCATGGATAGTTTCGTCGAAACTAAAGAAATTATTGCACAGTTCATCATAAGTAGATATCATAATGGAAAGAAAAAAAAATTCGACACACATGTGGAAATTACTAGCAACTTAATCTATAAGAGTACCGGTCTATCAAACAAAGGAGACCCTGTTTCGACCAAATTAAACCCAAGACTAATTGAGGAACTAACAAGCACACTAGCAGTCAAAAACTCAAGAGGATTAGTAGTAAGTCAAATCATCTATGGCACACCCAAGATATGTTCCAAATTATCTCTATGGCTTTAACAAGCATGGGTAGAGGCTCTGACCTCAAGCTCAGCATGCTCGACCCAGTTCAGAATGTGTCATAAATAGTGAAACCCTGCCGCTGGGCCTAATACCTAGCTGAAATAATTAAGCAAATCTGTGTGAAATGTCAAGAGGAGGGCACCCAGATCCGGGTTCCTTCATTAATAATATGGATAGAAATATACCATCTTCAACCAGTCAGAGATAAGGATTTTACTGCGCCAAATTGCTTAGCTATGTGGACTTTAAATCCTTTGCCCCGTATGGTTATCGACTAGTAACAATGACAACCAAAATTTGGCTCAACACATAGATCCAAGCACTGGAAATCAAAATTGCTCGATGGAGGGTACCAAAGAATGTTTGAAGCATTCTACCACCGACAACACACATCCAACTAGAGTTGGACCACACATCATTATGGTACCTACCAAGGGCTGGGGGTACCGCCAAAGAACTCAACTTCTACTCATCAGTGGAAGAAATATTTACTGAACTGAGTCACCAATCCAATCCTAAGTTGGATATACTGGCTATCGCAAGAAGAGTCGATCAACCAATGGTCGAACCTCTCACCGACGTAGAAAAAGAAGAGGATTATGAAATCTTTGTTCACTTAAACACTTTTGTTAGTTTTTCAACATTAAGCTAGCATATCATTAGGATCTTTAACTGAGAGAACAACAAGCACAGCAATTAAACACAATAGACAATGAAAACAATGTTTTTCCTCGGGGAAACCATAAATGGAGAAAACCCTGCAACTTCCTCTGAGATAGAATCAGCACCAAAGTGAAACCCAAACATAGTAAGACAATCTCCCAACAGCAGTAAGCTCTTTCCTCTTGCCCCAATGTCTTTCTCTTCCTCAACTATGCGCTACACTTGAGTGTGAGATGTGTTCTAAATAGAGAGTCCAACTCTCTATTTATACTAATCCCAACATGACTAAAACCCTACTAGGGCCAACCTCACTATGAGAGTCTAATAACCCTAGTGCCCCAAAACTACGTGGAATTTAACCCTTAGACAATAGGAGGGTTACCCACAATGACTTGACATGACTTGTTTACATTATTGATTCCCCCGATCGGAACATGGGGGCATGACATGACACAAGAACATCCCAGAATAAACATAGGGTTACAATAGATGAGAAATACAAGTGAATGCATTCCAAAGTTACAATTACATTAACACTCCCTCTTAACTACGAAGGTATTCTCTTGACACAATTTTCATCACTGGTCTTCTTCTCTGGGTCTTCTCGTCATCTGCATCTTCAAGTCATCTTTGTCTTCAAGTTTTCTTTGTATTCAAGTCTTCTTTGTCTTCAAGTCATCTTCGTCTCTGGATCTGGATCATCACTCGATCTGGATCATCTCTGCTAGATCATCAATATTGAATCTTCACAGGTGCTATCTCATGATTCTTCTCATCACAGGAAGTTCTACAGAGCCATCCCATTTTCATGCTATATGTAGGCCTAGCCACCATGTAGTTCTTCTCCCAGCACTTACATCTGATCATGTAGGAACTAATCATATTAGAAAGGCACGCCCAACAGTCACATCTGATCATGTGAGAACCAATCCCACAACCCTGTCAGAAAATCCCAGCACTCACATTTGACACATGTGAGGAACCAATCCAACATGCATGTTCAAAAAGGCTCAGCACTTATATTTGACACATGAGAGGAACCAATTCAACATACATGCTCAAAAATGCTATGCACTTACATCCGACACATGCGAGGAACCAATCCAACATGCATGTTCATAAGGGCTTTGCACTTACATCTGACACATGCGAGGAACCAATCCAACATGCATGTTCAGAAGGGCTTGCACTCACATCTAATCAAGTAGGAACCAATCCAACATGCATGTTCAGAAGGGCTTGTACTCACATCTAAGTAGGAACCAATCCTACACTCATATCAGAATGGCCCCTAGTCCCAGACTGAGCTACCTAGTAACTGACCAGGTGCCTCCATTCCCAGAATGGAATTCAGTGCTTACTTCTGATCATGTAGGAGCCAATCCTACAATCACCTCAGAATGGCTTAGCACTCATATCTGACATGGGAGGAACCAATCCTCACAATGACAGAATGGCTCAGCCCTTACATCTGACCTACTCGTCGGAATGGCTATGGATCTCAGCACTCATATCTGACATGGAAGGAACCAATCCTTTCACCATGAAAGAATGGCTCAGCCCTTACATTTGACCATGGAAGGAACCAATCCTCTCACCATGACAGAATGGCTCTGGGACTCATCACTTTCCCTTGGAGGAAATATCGATCTGGAGAACACCAAGCTTCTCCCTGAAGTACCCGAACTTCACTCTAGCCAATGGCTTCATCAACACATCAGCTATTTGTTCCTCCATCGCAACATACTGGAGCTTCACTACTCCCCTCTACACCATATCCCTAATATAGTGATACTTGATCTCAATATGCTTAGACTTGTCATGGAACACTAGATTCTCTGACAACTTCACACAACTCTAGTTGTCACAATGTATACAAGTAGCATCCATCTGGAGATCAAATAAATTATACAATAGCTTCTGCAGCCATACTACGTCACAACTAGTTGAACAAGCTATGACATACTCTGCTTCAGCTGTACTCAGTGCCACACAGGATTGCTTCCTGCTAAACCAAGAGATCACACCTGATCCCATACTGAAGCAACACCCTAAAGTGCTCTTCCTATCGATGGCACTGCTAGCCCAATATGAATCAACATAACCCTCCAGTTTAATCTTCTGATTCACCTCATACTTGAGCCCATAATCAATTGTACCCCTCAGGTACCTCAGAATATGCTTTGCAGCAATTAAGTGAACATGTCTTGGATCTATCAAGAACTGGCTCAAGGTGTTCACAGTAAAGAAAATATCTGGTCTCGTGTTTGTCAGATACATCAAGGACCCAATCATCTGATGATACATCATAGCATCAACCATCTCTGATGAAGCAACCCTCAATAGCTTCAGGTTTGATGCCATAGGTGTGGCCATAGCCTTGCAGTCCATCATCCTGAACCTCTTCAGTATCTCTACTGCATACTTCCCTTGTCCGAGGGAGATTCCATCCACATTCTGCCACACCTCCATGCCGAGAAAATAGTGTATCATTCCCAAGTCCTTCATTTCGAACTCGGAAGCAAGATTTCTCTTCGTATCAGCAATCAACCCATCCATACCTGTTATAAACAAATCATATACATACAGTAGAAGCATCACTAGGTTGCCATCTTCAACCTTGTAGTAAATGTTGGAATCTGCTTTACTCTTGGTAAAGCCTAAACTGGATAGAAATTTTTCAATTCTACCATACCATGTCCTGGGTGCCTGTTTCAAACCGTACACGGATTTCTTCAGTCTGCACACATGAGACTCCCTATCATGTGTCTCAAAACCGAGTGGTTGTTCTACATACACTTCTTCTTCTACTACACCATTCAAGAAAGCAGTCTTGACATCCATTTGGTGTATCTTCCATTTCATTACTGCAGCCAAAGCTAGTATCGATCTGATGAAAGTGTATATGGCTACAGGAGCAAAGGTTTCTTCATAATCTATTCCTTCCTTCTGTGAGAAGCCACGAGCCACAAATCTTTCCTTATATTTCTCTATGTTACCATCCGCAGCATGCTTGATCTTGTAGATCAATTTGGAAGTTACAACTAACTTTTCTTCTGGTCTTGGGACAACATCTCAAACATTGTTCTTCATGATTGATTGATATTCTTCGATCATTGCATCCTTCCATTCTTTCCGTTCTGTCACTTCTTCATAACTGGAAGGTTCTTTATCGATAACATCACATAGTAAGGCTACATATTCGGAGCAGGATCTTGTTCTCTTTCTTTCTCTGTGATTCTCTTCTGGAGCCCCATATCTTTCCGCACCTTGGATAATTTCTCATACCCAAGCAGGTTTCCTCCTGTTAGGATTCTTCTCCTGAGGTGGCTCTACAGGTATTTGTGGTTCTTCAAATTCTCAATCTTCTTCTTGAATTTCTTCATTCATGGTTGTATCATGAATTCTGGGAGCTTCTGATTCTTCAAGTTCTTCAGCAGGTCTCTTCTTGGATTTGTTGTAAAATGTTACATCCCTGCTTATATTGATCTTCTTGTAACCTGGTAAGTATATTCTATAAGCCTTCGATCTTTTAGAGTATCCCACAAATATACCCTTCTTTCCTGAAGGATCTAGTTTTGTTCTATTTTCTTTTGGTATATGTATGTACACTCGACTGCTGAATATTCTGAGATGGCTGACTTCTAGTTTCTTGCCGGAGAAGACTTCTTCAAGAGTCTTTTTCTCGAGTACTCTGTGTGGAGTATGGTTCTATACATACACCGTTGTTCTAGTTGCTTCTACCCATAGATGCATAGGAAGATGCTGATCATTAAGCATCACTCTTGCAGCTTCCATGATAGTTCTATTCTTCCTTTCTGCAACCCCATTCTGTTGTGGATTGTAAGGAGTGGACAACTCCCTCTTAATCCCTGATTCTTTGCATAAGTCTTTGAATTCATTTGATGTGAATTCTCCATCGTTATCTAATCGAAAGGTCTTGATCTTCTTTTTTGTGTGGTTCTCAATCAAGGCTTTGAATTCCTTGAACTTGCTGAACACTTCATCTTTTTTCTTCATGAAGTAAATCCATGTCTTCCTAGAAAATTCATCAATGAAAGAAACATAGTATACATACCCACTTAGTGATCTTGATGACATTGGTCTGTATACATCAGAGTGGATGATTTTCGAGATTCCTTTTGCCTTGCTCTCAATACTTGGAAATGTCTTCTTTGTATTCATCCCTTTCTCACATCCTTTGTAGACTCCTTCATGTTTTGCTTGAATTTCTGGAAGAGCTTCAACAACTTTTCTTGCAAGTGGTAGTGCTCTGTAATGCACATGTGCAGGCCTTCTATGCCATAGTTCATTTGGCTCTACTGTGTCATGGACCATAGCTTGTTCTAAATGGCCCTTCAGCTTGTATAAACCTCCTTCTTTTTCTCCAATCACTATTGCATCGTTAATAGTCTTTCCTCTTGGCCACATGATGACTTGACCATCTATGAATGCAACCCTCATGCCTTTTGCATCCAGTGCCGATATGGATAGAATATTCTTCTTTAATCCTAGTACAAATAGAACATCCTTCATTTTTATAGACTTTCTAGAGTCTAGCTTGTAGGAGGATTCACCACTACCTTTTATGGGATATTGGTAGTCATCCCCAAGTTTCACCTTATGGGGTGAATTATGTTCGGATAGTTTCTCAAAGGATTCCTTGAAACCTGTCATTTGTTTGGAAGCCCCACTATCAATAAGCCATTCTTTGCTTCCATGAGTGACAGTTCCCATGAGAGCGGAAATCAGAACATATTCATCTTCACTTGAAGAGTCTTCACTTTCTTGCTTTACTCTCTTCCTTGGAGGATCATCATGCTCAACAGTGTGAGCATGATGTTTTCTTTTGGAGTTCCTCTTCTTCTTAGATCCATTCTTATTCATGGGACAGTTTCTAGCAAAGTGTCCAATTTCATCACATGTATAACATCTAAGTTTAGATGAACCTTTCTGATGAGAATGTTTTTCCCTTCTTCCTTTCGTGGAGTGTACTGTGAGAGCTTGATCTTCATTTTCCATATTTTCTTCTCGGGCTACTATCTGAGCTTATTCTTGAGAGAATTCTTCCCACAGTCTACTAAACTTGACCAACTTCTTCCTAACACGGATTCCTTGGATGAAAAAATCCCATGACCTAGGGAGGCCATTCAATGTTGTCATCACAATTTCTGCATTCTCCACTTCTTCATCTACAGCTTCTAGTTGTTCTTTGATCTGGGAGACCCTTATGAAGTATGATTGTATGGTTTCCTCATTCTGGATCTTGACATTCTTCAACTAGTTCCTTAGAGTCATCTTCCAATTGATGTTCTTCCCTTCAAATAGTTTGGTTAGGGCATCAAACATGGCTTTAGGTGTCTTGAGGGAGGACACATGTGGAATGAGGTGATCCTTGATATAATCTACAATAATCCTCTTTTCCATAACCAACTTCTTCTTATAAGGACTTGGCCTCATCTCCCTCTTGGAACTGGAACCTCCTCCTGGATATAGGAGTCCAACTCATTTTCTTCCAGAACCAGGGAGATCCTATACTTCCAAGCTCGAAAGTTATCATCTCCCTCAAGATTTTCATCAAGCTTGGTATGATGAGACATCTTAACTGAGAACCTCAAATAGAAATACAAAGGATTTAGATCTTACTAGGTCAAGATGTCGGATCTGGATTTGAAGCTGAAATCCTACAGTAGTGGTTCAGGAGTAGATTAGGGTTTTTCTTTTCCAGAGTTCTATCCAACCAAATGCTTTGAAAATGACCCCTAACTTCGATTTTGGGGAGGAGATCAATCCAGGCCTGGGCTCACTGAAAAATTCCACTTCTGTGAAAATCCCTAATTTCTGGCAGCAGTGTTGGGTCCAAAACTAAAAAACGTTAGAATTGGATTCTACTTTGACAGAAAGATGCGCCCTAGGGAGGAGAGTTATTCCACCCTAATTTTTCTGAAAATATGTGGAGAGAGATCCACAAAATAGGAAACCCTAGTTCTCACAGCTGCACAGTGTCTTCTTCTCAGGTTAGCTTTGATACCATGTTAGTTTTTCAACATTAAGCTAGCATATCATTAGGATCTTTAACTGAGAGAACAGCAAGCACAACAATTAAACACAATAGACAATTAACATAGTGTTTTTCCTCGAGGAAACCATAAATGGAGAAAAACCTGCAACTTCCTCTGAGATAGAATCAGCACCAAAGTGAAACCCAAAAATAGTAAGACAATCTCCCAACAGTAGTAAGCTCTTTCCTCTTGCCCCAATGTCTTTCTCTTCCTCAACTATGCGCTACACTTGAGTGTGTATGAGATGTGTTCTAAATAGAGAGTCCAACTCTCTATTTATACTAATCCTGACACGACTAAAACCCTACTAGGGTCGAACTCACTAGGAGAGTCTAATAACCCTAGTGCCCCGGAACTATGGGGACTTTAACCCTTAGACAATAGGAGGGTTACCCACATTGACTTAACATGACTCTTTTACATTATTGATTCTCCCGATCGGAACATCGGGGCATGACATGACACAAGAACATCCTGGAATAAACATCGGGTTACAATAGATGAGAAATACAAGTGAATACATTCTGAAGTTACAATTACATTAACAAATATCACTCTTGACCACGAAAATTATAGTGACATCAATCCACTGGGGATTGCTCTACCAGTTCCACCACAACCACAAGAACAAATAGACCACTCGGATGAAAGTACCCAATCCGACATTCCTCTTCCAAAATATGCTTTGACTAAAAATAATATCTGTCACGTATCCGATGAGATATTCAAGGCTTAATAGAACAAGAAGAGTACGACAAAAGGGAAGGGGAAGCACAAACTCATTCTTCAGGAACAACCTGAAGATGATGATGCAGATTTGTTCAATAGTGCGACTCAAATTCTAGAATATGTCGCCAGAAACAAAATTCTGGTCGACAAGTAGTTACGTCGGTTCACCACAGAGGAGGAGAAGAAACTCAACTGACCCAAATCAAGTCAGAAAAAAGTCAGGTTTTATGTCGATCTCACCAATACCCCACCACCACCATCCCCGACCTAATGCAAACATTACCTTCCATCCCGATCATTGCAACAATATTATCATTTTCGATGCTTCCAAAGACTACAAGAATATGCATAAATACACGTGCCATCCACTACAACAATCAATTTGTGGGGATATGGAACTAATTTGCGCAGGTAACAAATTGATTTGCATAGGTAATAAGAGTATTAAAACAATACCATAACAATATGATATCAATTACCACAAATGTTACCTGCACAATCAAATATATGAAGTGATACCCCTCCGCATATCATCCATGGCAGTGTGCAATAATGTGCCGGGATACCCCGTAGCATTATAATCCATGGAAACATGCCTTTAAACTACACATATTATGTTGAAGACGTGATTTTAACGACAAAATAGGTGAGTACTGGATTCGATAGAGGGGAAAGGGTTTGCACCTTGAGATATTTGATCCCTCTCGGCACTTGGTAGAGCCACCTTTAAGATGGATCTATGTTGGTTAAATAACTTCTCATAATTTAACTATCCTTATATAAAGCAATTATCCCTATACATAGTAGCAAGGAATAGCTATTATGTAGCATTTGTTTAATAATAAAATATGTTCATAATAAAATATTGCTATAGGTTCTTACATGGACATAATAAAATATCTTAATTAAGAAATAAAAAAACTTCAAATTCTACTTTATTTATGCATAATAAATCATAATCTTTTGAGATGATGACCTTAATAGTCATGGAAGAACTATTTAACAAACAAGAGAGAGTTGCATAGCAACCAATTGTTATTATGATTTTCAATTCTTTTGCAAAATGTACAAAATAATATAAGTTTTGTGATCTTAATTTTTTTAGAAACTGCAAAATATCGGTGTTGTATGATCGAGATACACGCATTGAAGATCCTTGACTAATGTATTTAAGTTGCATGAATAAAGTAAATCATATATAAAGATAAGAAGAAATGAGCCTCCACTAGTGTATTCAAGTCGCATGATTTAGGTAAGTCATATATAAAGATAATGTCAAATATAGTCCACATCTTTGTCTACGGGATTAGTTGAAAATCCACATCTTAGATGTAAGCTCACATTGTAGGACCTCAACTTACTCAACCATAGAAAGTTAGTCATGTCCAAGAACCAATAGATGAAGTTGGTTACCCATGGGGTCTATCTCTATATGAGATACCATAATGCAAAAGATAGTTTCTAGAGAAAAATGGACTAGAGACCAAAAACACCTACATGTATACGCGGATTTTGGCCAAAAACCTGCATGTATACGCAACTTTTGGCCAAAAATCCGTGTATGTACGTGACTTTTGGCCAAAAACTTGCATATACAGAGAAGACAGTGGTAAAAAGTAGGCCAAGGGTCAAACCAATAAAGGGGAGTGTCAATGGATGAACATACTATAAAATGCAACACAAAAATAAGGAGAAACAAAGATCAAATCAATAATATCAAGCACATTATGCCCCCAAACTCTAAAGAAAAACAAGGAACGTCCCCAGCGGAGTCACCAATTCTGTTACGGAGAGAAATTCCTATGGCTTGGGGTACCACAAGAGACAGCTTAACTCCAGAAATCAATCCTTTCCTATATGCAAGAGAAACCAAACAACTAACACTAAAGGATCTCGATTCGTACCTTATTTCGGACCATTGATGTAGATCCCCATTCAGTTGTCCAACTTCAACTTGAATTGATAAATTGCTTTCTCAACATTCAATAAACAAGACAAGCATACTATATATAATTGTGTTAGCTCTACTCTAGCATATATAATCAATAACATATAAGCATTTGAAATCATCCATGGATAAAATATTCATTCAAACACACATTATTGGATAGGAAAAGATATTTCTATTAATATAAAATCAGAGATTACAATGAATACAACCTCTGTTGGCACCTCTGCGAATCGGAGAAACCGAGTCCCCCACATGGGCCTCCACTTCTTCAATCCTCCATCTCTCGATAGCAAGCTCACAAGCAAAAGGTAAGCTTGGGAAGAACACAAAAGTGCTCCAAGGGACAAAGGGGATGCAGTCTCAAGCACAAGTTCTGGCAACAATGGACTATATTTCTCTTGCTCTCAATTCCTCATCTTCAATGTATCCAAAGGGTTCCTTATATAGCTCTTTAATGGGGTAATGGAAGGTCGAATCCAAGTGATCTCAAGGCATATGGAAGGCCAAGAGACAAGTGATTCGGATCCACATCAAGGAAAACTCCAAAATTATTTGGCCTTCTGCACACATTGCGATGTACGTGGTTTTAAGGGTCAAACCCAGGTATATACGTGAGAAAGGGATTAAAAGTCGTGTATGGCAATTATTGCATGTTTTTAGGGATGATCTTGGAAACATCAAAGGTACAAAAATGGTCCATGGGGTCTAAAGATTATGCAAAGGGACAGGGAAGCCCATAAAAGTGTGATTCACCATGTGTGGTAAAATATGCTGTAACACATACAATAGTAGAAAACTAAATAATGTTTAGCAGAACTACTCGACAACATAATGAGAGACACTTGGAATAGCATTCACCCTTCAAAATCATCGACATTACTTACTTGCTAATCTATTTGTATTCTACACAGACCATCAGGCACTAAAATATTTAGTAAATAAACCATTTCATCATGGAAGAATATGTCGATGGCTATTATTATCTCAAGAATTCAAGTTTGAAGTCATAGTCTAACCAAGAAAAACAAATGTCGGTCTTGACCATTTATCAAGAATCGGCGCAGGCGAAGAATTGACACGAATTGAATATGACTTGCCAAACATACATTTATTTCAAATTAAAGGTGTATATTCCGACTTATGAGGAATTGCTCAATTCCTAGATGAACGTTAAGCGCCAGAAGGGATGAGCGATGAAAAGAAAAATATCTTAGTGATGAAAGATGCACCATACACTATAGTAAACATATTCCTCTATAAAATTGTCTTAGACGATGTTTTACGATGATGTGTTCTTGACCAAGAAATAGAAAACATAATAAATGAAGCACACTATGTCCCAATTGGAGGACATTTTTAGGCTGACACGACAACTCGAAAAATACAACAGTCGAGATTGTGGTGGCTGAAAATACATCAAGATTGTCGAGAATTCGTGAAACAATGTGACTGATGCCAACGACTTGGTCGATCTCTACCAAGTATTGATATTCCTGTAACATCAGTAAACCCAAGTTTAACATTTGAAATTTGGGAAATTGATTTTATAGGACCGTTTCCAATACCATCTAGACAAACAGGGGCACAATATATTATCACGGCAGTTGAATACGTTACTAAGTGGGTAGAAGAATAACCAATCTCAGATCTTTCTCAAGTGAGATAGCCACAAAATCTATATATGATAACATCATCACTCAATTTGGATGTCCATTGACCTTGATCAATGATCAAGGGTCACATTTCATAAATAAAACAAACACATCTTTGAAAAAACAATTCATGATCTAACATCGGAAAAGTACAACATATCACCCTCAATTTTATGGTGCAATAGAATCTTTTAACAAAACATTAACCAAAGGATCTACAAAGATATGTAATACCGACAAAGATGACTAGGACAACAAGATACCTATTGTTTTATGGGCATACAAAACTACACATAAATGCTCGACATGCCAAACACCATTCTGACTTGTATATGGACAAGAGGCAGTCGTACCATTACACTTTTGACAACAAACTCCTCTGATTGTCGACATATTACGTATTGATGTCGAAGACACCATAAAATAAATATTATCACAACTATATGAACTAGAATAACACCAATTAATCACAATACAACACCAATAAACCCAAAAGAAAAAACAAAAAGCTTGGCATGATAGAAATATCAAAAGTAAAAAACTGTTAGTTGGAGACCTGGCACTACTATATGATAGCATATCCAGGACTATATCTCCCCATACCTGAGGATCCAAATATTTCTTAGGTGCACTTTCCCTTTTATTCACCTAAAACAAATGCTTGGCTCTTACCATAGATCCCCTTCTCTAACCCACATGACCACTACATTGTGATCCAACTAGCCTATACCAAGATCATTGCAATACATATAAAATGCTTAACTCATATATTCTCCTCAGTGCTCCTTCGCACATCATGTGACTTCAACATGTGCCCGATGGTCATCATAATTCCAAACCACGGTCGAACCTTCCCTTATGTTGCACTGCAATTTGACTTCCACATCAATCTTTGACCATTTAATCACCATTAAATCAAACTTTACAACGCACAACAACCATGGGATTTGTTGTCAACAAGTCATTATGTTGCTTATGTGCAACAAATCCACTTATCTCTATAATTTCTCTACGCAGGAATACTCATACACAAAACTTCTCTACATTCTTCGACATTGGTTTGAATCAATCGTCTTAACACCTTCGCTAGGTTAAAAACCCTACTCCTCGCTTATCTAAAGATGACCACACTCTGCTCATAATACTTCATATATATGTTTGTGACTTCTTCTTCACAACTACCAAGTGACAACTACCTTTCATTCACCATTATATCCTTAGTGAATTATGCGTGCAAGGAAATGATAATTTGCCTGCCATTTCTCAAAGCTTGGAGCATATGCTCTTTTTCCATTCCTTGGACCATTCAATTACTCCATTGAATCTACACAGATGTTGTCCATAAATTTTTCCTCTATCTACATTTTACCCTAACACAATAGGAAATTGTATAAAGATCCCTTAATATTTCACACAAATAAGTACTTTCCCCATGGTTTACGCCAAGTTACATAAAGGGTTGAAATACTTCGAAAGAACTTGAAACCCTAGCAGTTTTACCCAAATTCAACCAATAACTGGAATATTAGAAACTAAGATTCTTCTGAGTCATTGACCCCAGAATTGGAATCACATGATCAAGATTCTACCCAGTCTCTTACTTGTCAGGTCTTGCATGAAAAAGTTTATCAATTCATAGGCTACTCATCATTCATCAAGATTGATCAGTCACATCATACAATTTCAGGCCTTTTGGGTTCACTAGTACCATTGGGTACACTTGGCCTAATGGGGCCACATGTACCAGTCTCTAGAGTGTGGGGAACACTGCTAGAGGTTAACTACCACTTACTACATGTGCATGCATCAGTTTGGGCACCTCCTAGACCAATCCATACATTTTAGGAGCCACTGGGAGTCCCGGCACCAACCTACTTTAGTTAGTTGAAGTTAGTACTATATTTTAGTCTTAGTTATCCCCTAGTTACTTTCATTTAGTTCACAATTAGTTAGCTAGTGCATGCCTTGCATGGATAATGCATGGTTGCATGTGGAGTAGGCATCTTTCCCACCTACCACACTTAGTTGCACTGAGTTAACTAGTTGTCACTGATTGTTTGAGTTGTTGGACATCTGGGAGTTGATCTGTTGGACTCCAATATTGATTGAAAGACCATGAGTTAGAGATTCAGTCAGCTACAGTCAGATCCACTTGGTAGATTCGAATTTCTCCCTAATGCATTCAAATTCTTCTTATTTGTAACCCATTGTAACACTGGATTTATTATTGTGAATGATACTGTAAATTACTGAGCAATACTTGTCTGTATCCTGTGTGGTTTGTTTTGTTCAGTTTGTATCTTCTTTCTCCATTATTTTTCTGCAAACATTATTAGAACTATTTTCTTGAAGATCTAAATGGCATTCAAATTCTAATAGGAACAAGAACCTCATAGGAACCCTACCCTTGTTGGAACTCTGCCCTGGCTAAAACTATGCCCCGGTTGGAACTATGATATTGTTGGAACTCTGCCCTGGCTGGAAATCTACCTCAGTTGGAACTCTTCCCCAGCTGGAACTTTTCCTCAGCTAGAACTCTACCTCGGCTGGGACTCTGCCCCATTGGAACTCTGTCCTGGCTGGAACTTTGCCCTGCTGGAACTCTACTCTGACTGGAACTCTTCCCTCGGCTGGAAATCTACCTCGGCTGGAACTATTCCATAGATGAAACTTTTCCTTGACTAGAAATATGCCCCAGTTGGAACTCTGCCCTGAATGGAACTTTTCCCATTCAACATTACCAATGTAGAATTGTAAAGATTCCAAATATCTAAATATATGCAATCTCAATAACTCTCTATAGTAAGTACATTCAACAATGCATGAAATTTATTGGAAGGAACAAGAAACTCATAGGAAACCTACCCTTGTTGGAACTCTGCTCTAGCTAGAAATCTTCCCCAACTGGAACTTTACCTTAGCTAGAAATCTGCCCAGCTAGAACTCTGCCCTGTTGGATCTCTGCCCCGGTTGGAACTCTGCCCCACTGTAACTCTGCTCTGGCTAGAACTCTGCTCCGACTGGAACTCTTTCCTCGACTAGAACTCTTCCTCGACTAGAACCTTCCCCCCTGGATGGAACTCTTCCTACTTTGGAATCCAAATATCTAAATACCTGCTAGCTCAATACATTCAACAATGCATGAAATTTTAGAAGGAACTCTTCCCTCACAGGAACCCTTCCCCGATTGGAACTCTGCCCTAGCTGGAACTATGCCCATTCAAAATTACCAACATAGAATTGTGAATATTCCAAATATATAAATATCTACTAGCTCAATAACTCTCTATAGGAAGTACGTTTGACAATGCATGAACTTTATTGGAAGGAACAAGTACCTCACAGGAACCCTGCTCTTGTTGGAACCCTTACCTTATTGGAACTCTTCACTCCTTGGAACTTTGCCTTGGCTGGAACTCTGCCTCGATTGGAACTCTTCCCCAGCTAGAAATTTGCCCCTACTGGAACTCTACCCTCAGTTGGAACTTTGCCCCGACTGGAACCTTGCCCGTGGCTGGAACTCTGCCTCCTTGAGAATCCAAACATCTAAATATCTACTAATTCAATATGTTTGACAATGCATGACTTTTCGGAAGGAGCTCTTCCCTCACAGGAACCCTGCCCCAATTGGAACTCTTCTGTGGATGGAACTATGCGCATTCAACATTACCAACGTATAATTGTGAAGATTCCAAATATATAAATATATGCTAGCTCAATAAATCTCTATGGGAAGTACATTCAACAATGCATGAACTTTATTGGAAGGAACAAGAACCTCATAGGAACCCTGCCCTTGTTGGAACTCTGTCCTGGCTGGAAATATTCCTCGGTTGGAACTTTTCCCCAGCTGCAACTTGGTCCCAGCTAGAAATCTACCCTGGATGGAACTCTGCTCTACTGGAACTTTTCCCCACTAGAACTCTGCCCCATTGGAACTCTGCTCCGAATGGAACTCTGCCCTTGACTGGAACTTTGCCCCGAATGGAAACTTGCCGCTGGCTGGAACACTGCCTTCTTGACACTCCAAATATCTAAATATTTAAATATGATATGTACATGGTAGATCTAACATTCATGTTGTACTATTTATTTTTTATATATAATACTATGCATTGTAGTTTCAGAAATGGATAGTCTTACATAATATTTATTACTAAGAGTAAAAACGTTGTTATTCTTTTAGGGTTCTATTTACTTGGAGGATTTAGAAACCAAATATGGCCTTCCAATACTATGGCCATAATACAGGTTCTTGTTCTATCTAAACATGTCAAAAATTTTATTATTGTTTTACAATGAAGATAATCCAATCTTCTTATTGATGTATTGAGCTACATGAACTAAATATAATATTGGTTGACCATCTCAAGAAGATTTGACTTATAAAGTAATCAAAGAAAGTAGTGTTATTTGAATATCTGTAGATGTACTTTCAGCTACCCCAAACATAACACTAATTAAGATGGAAAATTTGCAGTCATGTATGAGATTGAAATATATGACCTTTGTATTACGACAATGCAATCTAGTATGTTATTCCTGCTCCTTGGTTTAAAAAATAAAACAAGGGCTAGTTCTGTACCTCTAATACTGCTTATTTTCTATTGTTGGTGTTGTATGAATAATTTGTTCCATTTAATTTAAGTCAAAACCGGGCGTATTACACAATTTCTCCTCCCAACCATAGGAATCTAGAAGACTCCACCCCCTAGCATAGGCCCATGATGTGAAAAGGGGAAAGTCTCTTAGTAATAGCAACAAAAATATGAAAACCAACTCCAAAATAAATCGACAACAGAACATGGATTGCCGCCAAACAAATAATAGAGACCCAAATCCTGCTTGCAGGAATGGCTATCTATTCATATAAATATTCAAATGACACCTTGTAAAGACATAGGCATTAACAAGGAAGGAGCAAACTTTGGCCTACATAGCGACAAAAATCCCTCCCACCTACAATTTTGTGTGGGCCCTACACAGCCACAAAAATTTTGGCGTACACAGCAACAAAAATACCTCCCACCTACAATTTTGTGTGCCTGGGATAATCCACCTACAGTTGTGGAAAATATTCTCCCAATAGACCTCTAAACAATTCTCTCATATAAACCAAAATCCACACCCAACTTGGTGCTGAAACTTCTAACTAGATGCACAGAGTGTTGTGCAATGAAGAGTCCAAAAGTTAAACCGAAATATGAGAGATCCAATGAACAAAAAAAGCATACTATTCTAGACTCCAAGCAACCTTCTCCAAGTCACCAAGTAAGGCAGGTTTGTCAAGTAGAGAAGAAAGGTGCCATCCAACTATTAAAGGCATGTGCCATTAATAAGAATGGGTAGACATGCCAAATGTGAGGTGCATGGAAGATGATAGCCAACCATTAGAAGTATGTGCAAATAATAAACATGGGTATCCATCCAATTGTCACATCACAAGGCCCCCAATCTCTTGTATGTTACAAAGCAATCACAAACCACATCTAGTGGATGAGCATCTTCAATAACTTTTTAATGTCTTATATTATCTTGAATATCATATCATTTATTCTCATGTTTGTTTTTTTCAAACCATCCCATAATGGGACCTTTGCACTTGAGCCTCCATTCCAATAGTGGATGTTACATCATACAAAATATACAATAACAAGCCAACTATAAATATGATAAAATAACAACATATGCCAAAGCAGGGTAAGAATGGGATATCAGTCACATAATATGTTATAAGTCAAGTAGCTTTGAAGAGCTTGTAGAAGAGATTCACAATCACGATGATATACATGGAAAATTGTTTGCCCAAGTTACCAGGATACAGATACGAATTTGGATCCGGATCCAGATAAGGATTCTCTATATTTTTTAAAACCCAAGATCCAGATACGACGGGGAAACGACAAGTACAAACAAATATAAATACATTTTTATAATAAATAGAAAAATAGAATAAAGAAACAAAACTATTAAGGAAACACAAGAGTAGAACAATAAGTTATTTCCAAAAAAGAGAGTTCATGTACCATAACTGATAATTTGATAAGTTGTGATATTGATAATTTTAAAAACCATTTCAGCATGAACTTGAAGCAGGTCATAGTATTTTTGTGTTAGTATTTTTGTGACCTGCATCCACATGTCCCTATCAGCAGGGAATGCAATGGTTTTCTTAAACACTATAGAAAGACTACAGAACATTGTAGGTGAAGTGAGAAACAACATAGTACATAAATATAGATCATCCCTTGACAACAGACCTTGACCATAAAGATATATCAAATAAAAACATTGAGAGCAGACCTTGATATTGATGTATCAGAGTTTAAGAGCATATCTTGACATAAGGATAGATTAGACCTTGAGCAGGAATGGGGTTTATGCTTTTAGCCATTAGGTGTTTAAGGTTTTTTAAGTTTTTCATTTAAACATAAAAATTTTTGGGGATCAATGGGTCATAGAAGCACTGGAAGTTGCAGGATCCGTTTGAAAATTTTAGGAATTGTTTGATTTTTCACAGAATCCATTTGAAAATTTCAGGATTTTTTTATTATTTTTCATAGGATCCGTTTGATGGGACCAGGATATGTTTCCTTCTATAGGGGCTCTTTTTCCATGGTGTATCTGAGTCGAATATGATCTAGATACCTATCAGATCCGTGGATCCGCAGATCCTACACAATGGGGTGGTGGATCCGGTAACACAACTATTTGCACATCATTCCAATTCAAGATTAGATGTTGCTGGCATTTATGTTATTCCAAATGTAGAAACCCATCCTCAGAAGAAAAGACACTTGGATGGGGTAAAGGTTTAGCAAAGTATGAAAAACAAAAATCTCAGGGCCATGATGATTAATACAATAATAGTGACTTGACTCAGTAAGAGATATCACCATCGCCAAAGGTTGCAGGAGTGGGGTGCGCCTTAGAAAGAAATATGTATACCAGGAGTTCTAAAGTGACCTCTAGCTCAGGATGTGGGTTTCCTGCAACACCCTATTATGTATCTACATTTCCTCCCCTGAACATGTGTCTTGTTTGGTACCTGTCCCTAATGAAGTAATTATAAAATATGATGGCATTAGCGGAGATTTTCTTTGGAGCCTAAGATTTGGAACTGAATCTTGTCCTTAGCTACTAGGTTTTTGTGATTATGCTTGAAGTAGTAAGTCTGGTATTAATATTTGTGGTTTTATAAGTTCTCTGTAGATAGGCAGTATTTAGGTAGTGTTATGTACACGAAGATAGGAAAGCTCAGGCAAAGCTGGATTTTGTACTTTTTGTATTCAAAAACAGAATTGTAAGGCTGGATATGGAAAGAATGCGGATGAGCAGAGATATGAAAACAATATTAGAAGGGAAAATCCATAAAACCATCTAGCAAAAAAATGTAACTGCACTGTCACCTTTGGTGATTTTTTTGACAATATAAAGGGTTTTTTTCTTAGCTAAAAAATTGATACATATACAATAAAAGATCACAGATTAACAGTTGTATATTTCTAAGTTGCCTCTCTCTGTGCAAGGATAAAGTATATCAAATCATAAATGATATCTGTAGAAAGAAAAAACATTTAATCAATAGAACTAATGATAAACATATGCAATTATGATAGACCTGTAATAGAATAATAGGAGTTGGAACTATCATTCCTTTTCAATGATCTAGTCCCTACAAAGTTACGAGAATTCAAATATTCAATGTTATCCATGGAAGATATGAGTTGCAACAATCATATCCCAAAGAAGTAATCACACTAAAACAAGCAACAATTATATCATATGTGGGAAAATAGTTGAGCAAGTACAAGGATGGTACATGTAGAATAGATCTGTCATATGTGTAACTTTAAAAAATCAGGAAAAATATTAATAAAAATTACTCCATTTAAAATACCGAGAACATACCCAGATGAATTCACTCCTATTTTCTTAAGAAAGCACAACTAAATAAATTACAGCCACAAAACAATGAGTTACAAAGGCAACAAATTTTATACATTGTCGAACCAGAAAAGGCCCAAGTTATTGTCAACAATTCAATATGGAATTCAATGAAAATGTCTTGTGCATTAATACACATCTCTTTCATAGGAAAGGATGTAATATCACCCATCGACTTGGATATTTGGGTCTTCCATCTTTTCCATTAAACAATTGTAAGACAGGTTAATCAAGAAGTTAGAATACTAAAGTTGTAATAACATGTAAGAGAATTATTTGTTGTTATACCTTAGCTTAAACAATTCATTGCATATTGAAATATTATCAAAGAAGAGACATACCTTCTTCAAACGGAGATGCTTGGCAAGATCCTAGTTAGTCATAAAAAAGGTTCCTACATATAGAAAGGTGTATCCAACAACTGTTTATGTTGCAATATTGAATCCCAACCATTGATAGATCTCAGTGGTGTAGCTAGCACATGTGACTATATTAAACAGGAATCCACTTGGAATTTGATATCCTCCTTTACCTCCAGGGATCTTGAGATTCCTCAACAAAATATGGCGATAAAAGTTTGCTACTTGGCATATAATCCCCAGCCTAAACCCAATATTTATTTTCTTCTCACTCACAGGGGTGTAGAGGGGATGATTGACAAAATAAGCTATGACTGCACCGAAGTTCCATTAGTAACAACAGTTTCTAAACACATTAGCAAGAGAGCAAGTTGCATGGTTGAACCTGTGAACAAAAAAGGTCTCTAAAATTCCTTTGGCATAGTGAAATCACCAATAGTACATGGCATAGGTATGATATGGGTATATAACTCTTTCTGCGGGATATCCAAAGTACTTGTAAATAGAGAAGTATTAGAAGATGGGATAAATGAACAGAGGGATGACATATTCCCAGAAAAAAAGAGTGTTGTAGGCTACTTATGGACCTAAATCCTTGAACACCACCGCTAACTTTCCCTCATATTTTTCAAAATAATATTTAAGCCCCTTTCCCCTTTCCAGAAAAATTGTTTTCCCTTTCCTAGATTGCGGCATAGTAAGCCGCTACCGAGCTAGATAATATTTCTTGACTGTAAAAAAAGCAAAGGAGAATCAAAAACTCAAGTAATATTTTAGGACATGACGTTCACATGTAGACATTATCACTTGAAAAAACTGTGAAAACATAATGGGAATTACAATAGAAACAACCAACAACAAAACCAATTTCTCCATAAATCCATACTTAAGCAAGATTTATAGTGCAACTGTACACAACTACACAAAGTCCTTTATCTGATATTACGCACAGTGAGAACAACAGTGCCTTCATCAAGGACCTTGTGGTTTGTAGGCTTACCTCGGTGAAAATCATCATTGTCCATGCAAGGCAATTCATCATGAATTAAAGACATTGTGTGGATCATCTCCATTGCACAGGAAGTTGGCATGGAGAGCTCCTAGTTCCCTCCAACAAGATCACATGTTGCAATGCACAGAATACGATGAACCCTCTTCCATCCTTCCAGAAGATAATACCTCATAGCTTCATGTATTTTTTCAGGATAAAAAGGTAGGACAGCCCTATCCAGTGCTTCATTCACCACTATTTCCTTAGAATGCAGGTACTCCTTGAAATCAAATTCAACAGCCTCCTATACTTGTTCACACAGATTATCCAACTGGGCAGTTGCATTTAAGCATCTATATGATTATACTAGGTACATATATGTTGATAACTTCCTCTTTAAATGGCCTTGGAAGACATTAGAAGACCACAGTGAGGATGAAACTCCATGAAAACTTCTTGATGGGAGATCGAAACTGCAACAGTTGGAAACCCCACGATTTGAGGCTAGGACTCATTCCATGGCGAGCATAGAGAGGATGCATCGAGAAGAGACAGAGCAAGGAGTCAAGAAGAGGCGAGATGGTTGTTTGAATCATCCAATGAGAAGGGAATGTAGGTGGGTGGAAAATTAATTGCATGGATAGGGAGGGTGACAACGACAGATGGAGGGAGACGACGAAGGGGATAACGACATAGAAGGGGTGACGAAATGGGTGGTGGAAATGGTGGGAGAATGGCAGGCTGACAATGGAGAGGAAGGGGGATTTGGTCACCAGAGGTCTAGCGTGACGATTTCCAGCGGGAAAAATCATCACGCGGTTAGACTACTCTTTAAATTTTTTGTCGTCTCGCATGTTTTAGTCTTCTGACTTGATTTACATTTTATGTCCATTGAATTCATTGACAAAACTAAAGATAATATAAAATGACAAAATACAACAATTGAATCAATCAAATTTAAGTTATATTTACTATTGTTGTGCAAATTGTACATATGAGGCATTTATTATATGTGTAGTTTATAACAGGGTTTAGTTATAAAAATTTATTACAAAATTACCATGATGTTTGTTATAGTTAGATGTACTTTAGTTAAGTTCATAATAACGAAAGTAAAAAAACACAACACTTTGCACCTTCCTCGGTCACCGAAAAAACTGATGTGACTCCTCTGGAAGACCCATTACTGGTGACGTGACTCCTCCGTCCAACCCCATCCTAATGATGGTGAGACGTCCCCTCCGGCAACCCCCTTCCTGGTGACCACCTTTTCGGCAATGGTGAAATGTGGTGGAGATGGTGCGACCACATGATTCATTTGACTCAACCAACCTCTCAAACGTGGAATGCATTCAAGTCACGGGGAAAATTGAATAGGTGATCAACAACTCGTTATTTTGCACCAACTATGGTCTAATAGTGAGCGTTCAATTGCTATGAGGTCTCGTTTGTGCGTTCCCCTCCATTAACGCAAGCCCAATTCTACATTGAACACCCCACAAAGTTGTTTTTCCAACAATGGATGAGGACATGGAAATACGTTGCCAGAGGAAAATGAGGACAAGGAAATTTGCTGATAAATTTTCCAAGGTCATAGTGCTGTAGAAATATTCCATCAAGGTCAATGATTTGAATGGTTTTGAGAAGTATGGATTTTGGATGGATATATATTTTTGTTTGTTATGCATTTAATCAGTGAACATTTATAAATATGTTTTAATTTGTTTGCCTACTGGGAAACTCTGTAAATCTTCTATCTCTATAAAAACCCTTTGTATATATTTATAGTATTTGGCATCCACTGAAGGCTTCACTTATGAGAATCCATATATGTTATATATATGTTTTGGTTTTTCCTTTTCATAATTACATTTTGAGAGTGTATTGAAAGTTTTTTAGGGGTTTCTAAGGCCTCTATTTCAGGGAATTTTGATGCCTATGTTTCCATATTTTATATTGAATATGTTTCGGGCCTCTATTTCATGGGTTTTTTACTTCTATGAATCATTTTTTGGCTCGAAAACAACCATGTCAAACATTCAAATGTTTTGGGTTAAATTTAATTGCTTTATAAATCGGTGCAATTTGTAGTTTAGTTATCCCATTTATCTCTGTGTGCCATTTTGAGGAAAACAAAGCCCACATTTAAGGGAATAAAACCAAAAAAATTACATGTTCCCTCCCCACAAAGGTGGTAGTGGTTGAAGTGGTCAATCAGTTGGATGGTTAAATGAGACCTTTGATCATTTTGGAATTTTTTTAGGTTGTCCCAATATGATGACATAAGTAGTTAGAGTTTCCATCTATTCATTGATCTGTAGTTTTGAATATCTATATCAATAGAGAATTTGGCAAAATTTTCAGTAGCATTGTTACACCATGTACGAAACTTAGATTATGTAGAATTTTGATTCGAGAATTTGGAAAAAAATTCAATGGCATTGTCACACCATGTATTGTTACACCGAACTTAGATTATGGTGGAATTTTAAATCGGCTTGACATATTTGTCATATTTTAATAGGATCAACAAAAAGGTCTATTTATTAGAATATTAGCTTACTTGATCGATTCATAATACCCTCATAAAATATACCAAATGACATTTATAATTGTAGAAAATTTATTTTAATGTTCCTTTCTACTAATTTGTTTGGTCTCTTTTAAATTCAAATCTACAATAAACACACAATGGTTAGTGCGGGTTCATTAACTAGATTTCTATCACAAAACAAGAGGATTTCCCCACAAATTAGTGCAGATCAATCAATTGATTTCCTTGGTTTCCCAATTTTTTTTTTGCATGTGTTAAACTTTAACCAAAATAGAACATAACCATTCGTAGCAACAAGGAAACCAAACCAATGTTATTGTATTCAAATTGTGGGACAACACGAACTTTGGAATTCTTGGGCATTCACTTTTTGCTAGTTCATTTGGTGTGTAAAATGTAGATGAGATTGGTTTGCCACCACTGGATCACTTTAAAGTATTTTTGTTGGTGGAGTAAGTTAGGATCCCTTGTTACAAAAACATCTCCTACTTAAGTGAATGGTTATAAGTTCAAATCCTTGGACAAGAGCTTCGACGTAACCAGGAATTTATTATGTGGTAATCTGCTAGGTTTATGAGTCTATAGTGTGGATGCATTTTCTCTTCCACCAGGAATAACTTTTGAAGTAAGTTGTCAATCGAGTTGGTTATGAGCCTTTTGTTACAAAACATCTTCTACTTGAGTGAATGGTTATAGGTTCAAATCTCGAAACAAGACCTTTGGCTTAGTTGGGAATTTTTTGTGTAATATTTTGTGGGATTTGTGAGTCTACAATTCACATGGACTTCTATACCACCATCAATTCACCTTAATAATTATTTTCCGGTGGAGTTTGGTATGGTGATTTTCTACAAAAACATCTCCTACTTAAGTAAATGGTTACTAGTCCAAATCTCAAACCAACAGCTTCGGCCTCTTGAGCCTTATTATTTGGTAGTTGAATGGGAGTGAAAATATATATATTGGGTGGACTTACCTACCACAATAAAGTCACTTTTAAAGTGATTTTCCATTGGATTTTTCTTTTGTTACAAAAACATTTCCTTGAGTAAAGGATTACAAGTTCAAATCTCAACGCAAAAGCTTTGGCCTTCCTAGGTGATTGTTATGTGATAGTGTGATAGATGTGTGAATCAATGTTAAATATCCATTACTAAATGATCACTTAAGAAGGGGGTATTCCTCTTTTTCTTCTTTTTATTATTGATGTAAAATAGAAATTACATTCTCTATAGCCTACATTTATTCCATTATTGGAACGAAGCACATGTTAATTACCTATACATTATGTTTCTTGATTCAATCATATTTACAAATAAGTGTAAGATATCATACAATATTTATCAACTAAACTTTCCAAGAAGTCCACATCATAACTCCCGTACTAATCATTTATCACAAAACTATTCCTATAGGGAATGCAACTCCTAGATATAACATAAATATTTACAATGATCCTTCATGCAATTCCAAATGAATTGATAACCTATGCATAACTTTCTCATACATATCATCAACATCTGTTCCCCATAAACAAATCAATATATGAAGAACCATTCTACATCTAGAGCACATTCCATTTAGTGTGTTCATGCACTGGAATATCCATAACTAAGTCGTTGCAATTATACATCACCATAGAAGTATTACAAATTATCATCTCCTATCTTGTTAGTTCCTATATAAGATAATTCATTTATACTATGGAATGAATATTAATATAATCATTTCTAGAATAGGCATCAAAATTATAAACCAATTATTACAAATACTAGAAGCTAATTTCATACACCTAGGATGTTCAATTAGTAATATACATAATCGACATAAAGACACAAGTGAATATACTTACAGATCAAATTAGGGATACCCATAATCGACCTAAAGACATAAGCCACTCTACTTATATATCCATAGTGATAACCATAGGAATGAGTTAAGGACTCATAAGAGTGATCGACATCTTTCATCTTCGTCTCTAAGTACTGAAGATATCTTAGAAAATATCTCTTACAATGCATTTTGATTCACTACCAAATCATCAAATCAAATTTTGCATTCAAATATGACTTAAGAAATTTGTTCTCGTTCATTAATCAATGATCATACTCAAATCCAAGAGCCTTTTAATACAAGATAAAAATTCTCCGTACCTTATGTATATTGTTTCAATTCATGCAATATCTCTTCAAAAAGTTGGTATGCACACTATTAAAATGAGCTATCACTAAAGGAATATTTTCAATCACTTGGTCTATCAATGTATTTTTTTCCCATTCCTTTCACAATCATGCTCCAAGGAAACATCTGTGATTTACAAGCATACAAGAATTCAACATTCATTTCAATTCTAGATTTATGGTTTAAAGTAATACTTATCCAAAATCAAATTAATGAAAAAATTCAATTTATGTTCAACCATGACAATAGGAGATGTCATTTATTATTTAACAATCTGAGAGAAATTCTTTATTGTTAAAGATAATGTAGTTGCGAGAGACATTATTTGGGAGGATGGAACCCTAGTCAATTAACCAAGAAATGTAAGTCCCTAGAAGGTATCTAGGGATCTTGGTCTGGGACCAAGTAGTATAGAACCATGGAAAAAGTACCTAGCCAATCACTACGGCCTCCTGGTCGGTTACACCAAAGAGATTCTTGGTATGGAACCAAGAAATGCATACCACTAGCACTTGTATAGGGTACTTGGTTTGGGACCAAGTCAGACAATCCCCTAGTAGTTATTTAGGGACCCTAGATGATCCATAGGGATTTTTTCAGTTAACCAAGTGGATCTTGGTCAGTTAAGAAACAATGATGATGATGTGTGATTTTTTTTTCTAATAGGTCTTTGAGATGGTTTACCTAGGTTTTTTCCTCAAGGGACTAGATGCCCCTTGATGGTATCACTAGCATTTAAACTTAGGTGTAATCAATAGGACAAGAGGATCACATCATCCAGTGTGAACCTTTCTTATATGGTGATGATAAAATTCCAGTTATTGTATCAAACACTTATGGACCACATACATTGAGAGAGAGCTAAAAGGGTTGTTTTCCCCACCTTATTGATACACCTCGTATTGACTTGTGGTTAACCTTGTGTTGAATTAGTGTTGTGCTGACCCCTCCCTTGTTGCTCCTATGTGATAGCACACCCCTTTTTTGAGTGTGGTAACTTAACCCTTTTTCTTGTCCTTGTTACCCTCTCCTAAGACATATTAAAATTAATTTATATTTTATATGTAGGAATCCTTCCTAAAAGGTAGGGCGTCTTGACCTTGTTTGAGTAACCCTAAATTCAATGACCAAATAGAAGGTGGAATCTTATAGGAGACATTGAGAGGTTGTAAATTCAATATTATCCTTTCATTATGAAGACATATTGAAGAGATAACTCAACTATGATCTTTTACATGTCTGGTCTAGGGTTTTCATCACTATTGTTTGGGTGATGTCTAGGGTTTCGAAGCACCTCTTGCTTGGGAATTTTACTTGTCTTAGGCTCTCCTTGTAAAGTGAAGCCATTTTTAAGGGTTATTATAGCATGATGATTTCTCTTGCTTATTTTAAGGTTGCACTTACATAGCGCTACCCTTCCTAAGGGTTACTACAACTGATATTTAATCTCTCCTTCCACACGTGTGAACTGTGATCTTACTATGGTTGTTGCCTGATATTTGAAGATTGTTCTTGTGGATGTCATTTTCTCATTAAGGACTATTTGAGGGATGAGTTTGATATCCAATCTCATCGTTAACTATTTTAGGGTGTCATTTTCTCCTTTGTGGTTGTCTTCCACTCCTGTAGTTTTCCTTATGGTTGAATTCCACTAATAGAGTCCAACAATCCTCCTAAGCTATGTACTTGTTAACACCTAGATTGCTTGTTCCATTGCAGGGTTAAGATCCAACTAGATTTTATCATGTTGGTTCCATCTACAGGTACATCCAAGGTTTCATAGTGTTTAGGGCTTGATATAGACTTAGTTTCATAGTGTTCCTATATTCTAGGATCCAAAATTTCTAGGCTTGCATGCAAAGATATTCACATATTATTGGTCCTTGGGAGTTCATGATGCTAAAGAGTCTGGGTGATATGCAAACAGTCTCTTGACATTATTATTTTTAGTAGTTAGGGTTCCATGGCTTGCATGTAGATTTTGAGCACACATCCAGGTTCCTTTCAACAAAACAAGTCTAATGAGACAATTTTAATTCGCATGTGAGATGTTGTTATTTTAAGCGGTGTAGATTGTTAGACGTGCAATACTTTTTTTTCTCATCAAATAGACTACAATTGCATTATATTAATGACAAAAACAGATTTATTAAGGTGCTTTCCTTAATCAAAGATTGCACCAAAATTGCTACTTAATAGTTCCCCCATAACAATTATTTTCATAGTTCTAGTGTACAATTTTTTAGATGGACTATTATTTTTGGCAAGTGCTATGTCATGGTTTTGGTGTGTAGTTGTTTCTAAATTCCAGTTGATGAAGGATTGTGATTTGAGTTCACATAGTTGAGAAAGTTGTTATATCATGTTAGTGTGACACATGGTTGCTCTAATAGGGTTTCGTGTTAGTGTGATATCTTGCTACTTTTTCCACATGATGAAACTCTACATAGATTTAACTAAACCTTAAGTGTTATAACTTATATTACTCTCAAATGCTTATTCAACTTCCTATTGTATAATTGGCATCCTTCCTAAATTTATCTTCCTTAATTCCATGTTATTCATAAACCCTAACTGATGTTGTTATTCATAGTTGGAATTTATGTTAATTTTACCAAGTCCAAAACCCTAGATCAACTTACTATGCAAGGTTGGCATGTAATATATGCTCAAACCCTATCTTGACCTAATTCATAATCAACTTTTTTTATTTTCTTAGAACCCTAGCTTCTTAATTAATTAGTGGAGGTTGTTTGTAGAGAATTTATTTTCATACAATCGGTCTTCATTTTCAAGTTGCAAGAAACTACATTCTTCAAAGGAAAATTATGGTATATGCTTGTTTTTAATCAAAAGTAACTATGCCCAAGGGGAACATATGGAACTCTTCCCCTATAGAGAAATTTACCCAGTGGAACTATGCCCGAGAGACTCAATAAGAAATCTGTCTCGAGACAATGATTGGCTCATGAACTCTTCCCTGTTACCGACGAATTGGCCCAACCCACCCTAGAGGAACTTTGACCAAAGGAAATTTGCTTGAGAGGAAGTATGCACCGACAAGAACTTCACCCCCTTCTCGAGTGACTTTTTTAGAGACTTCAACAAAAAAATTTCCATGTTAGAACTCTGCCTTGAAAGGAACTATGCTCGGGTAGGAACTATTCACGATGGAACTCTACTTCGAGAGTAACTATGCCGTGGCATGAAATTTTCCCAAACTCTTCCCTAAGAGGAACTATGCACAAGAGGAATTATGCCCCAGCAAGAACTCTGTTCGATGGATCTATGCCTTGGAAATAAATCTTCCAGATGGAATTATTCCCTGGAAGGAACTCTCCCCTGAGAGCCCCAAGAGGAAATCTTCCTTGGTAGGAACTCTTCCAAATGGAAATTTTCCTTGAGAGGCCCGAGAGGAAATTTTTCCCTAATAGGGACTCTACCCGATGGGACTATGAACTCTTCCTGATGGAACTATGCCCCGACAGGAACTCTTCTTGATGGAAATATGTCCTGACATGAACTCTTCCTGATGGAACTATGCCTCGAGAGGAACTCTACCAAAGAGTAACTTTTCTTGAAGGGAATTTTCCTCGAGAGGCACAAGAGAAACTATGCCCTCAAAGAAACTCTGCTTGATGGAACTATGCCCCGACATGAACTCTTCCTGGTGAAACTATGCCCCGACAGGAACTCTTCTTGATGGAACTATGCGCTCAAAGGATCAAGAGGAACTATGCCCCAACAAGAACTAATCCCTGTGAGGCCTGAGAGGAAATCTGACCCAGAAGGGACTCTTCCTAATAGAACTATGTCTCGGTAGGAACTATTCCAAATGGAACTATACCCCTCAGAAATTTTCCCCAAGATTAATTATTCCCCAAGAGGCACTATTCACGAGAGAAACCAAGAAAGAGGACTCAACCCCGGTAGGAACTATGCCTTGAGAGGAATAATTTCTAAGAGGAAGTCTTCCCTAAGAGAAATAATGCTCAAGAAGAACTCTGCCTCGAGAGGTTGAGCCCTCCTAGAGAGGAAATCTGACCCGAGAGGTCAAACCCAACCTTGTCCCTTCTCAACCCTAGGGCATGGAGTGGAAGGCTACCCAATTTTCACACCTGGAAGATCAGTACAAGATGTGATGGCATGACACCATCCTTCTTTCTCTTATACCTCTTAGATTTTTTGTTGACTTATTATTCCCTAGAACATTTGGATGAATGAAGTGATTAGGGAGGAGGTACATATGGTACAAAAAAGTAGCTAGAAGAACCAAACATAATATCATAGCATTAAAATAATAAATACTTTAACTTATCCCCCTTTACTTTTGTATTTCCTAAATACCTACCCACGCAAAGAAGACCTAGAATATATCACTAGGAGTCATGAAGCACTTAGTGAGTCGGGACTGTTACACCTTTTCTTATAAGTAGAACCCCATATGGATGATAACTTGTAGTAGCACCGGAGAGGAACTATGCCCTGACAGGAACTCTACCTAATGGAACAATTCCTTAGTAATAAATCTTCCCAATGGAATTATGCCCCAAGAGACACTCTGCCATAGTAGGAACTATGCCCTGAGAGGAACTATCCCTCGAGAGGGACTATGCCCCAGCAAGAACTCTGCCCCAAGAGGAATTATGCCCAAGAGGAACTACACCTCAGCAGGAACACTTCCTGATGGAATTATGCCTCGAGAGGAACTATGCCCAATAGGAACTCTGCTTGATGGAAATTTTACCCAAGAGACCCAAGAGGAACTATGCCTCGATAGGAACTCTACCTGATGGAATTATGTCCCCGCAGGAACTCTGCCCAAGAAAAATATGCCCCGACATGAAATATTCTCAATGGAACTATGTCATGAGAGGCTTGAGAGGAACTCTTCCCCAGAAGGAATTATTCCCCGATAGGACCAAGGCGAACTCTACCTAATGGAACTACACCTCGACAAGAACTCTGTCGAATGAAACACTGTCCCAAGAGGAACTCTACCCTAGCAAGAACTATTCCTCGAGAGGAACTATCCCCAAAGAGAAACTATGCCCAATAGGAACTATGCCCAAGAGGAACTATGCCTTGGAAATAACTTTGACTAGAAAATTCACACATTTTCAATAATTGGACCCAATATCTCTTGCAAGATATGCATATAAAATTTCATAAATAGATTGATTGTCTTGCATAATGTTTGTGACTAAGATACCTTGTTAATTTTTTAGGGTTTTGTTTGGTTGGAGGCATTAGCAATAAAATGACCATATTACAAGTATTTATTCTATTTGAACAATAAAATATTTGATTATTTTTTTAATAGGTAGATAATCTATTACATGAACTAAATATATTATTGGGTAGCCATTTCAGAAATATATAACTTATAAAGTAATTAAGGACAATAATTAGCGCACATTTTTTTATTGTTTGGTTGTTGAATACAATGGTCTATGATGCACTAAGTTTCCAACATTCAATAAACTCAGAGAGGAAGTACATTCCTAGGAACCCATAACATTGCATGTTGGTGCCCCAAGGGGTTGTAAATACAAGCTTAATCTGCATAAAAAATGGAAAAGGATCGTAAGCAAAAAAGGTACGATGTTGAATATCGGTTCAAAAATAATAAGAAGGTTGTTGAGATTGTTTCCCTTCAAAAAGAGGTCCAAAAAGAAATAATTTTATTTTTATTCATGTTCCATTTTTCATATATTCACCAAATCTTGCTTTATACATGGATTCTCATTACTTTTGTTTTTGTAGGGGATGAAGTGTGAGAAAGAGTTGAGTGTGGATGCAATAAAGAGTATGAGAAGAGTTGTTTATGAATATTATGCAAAGTCAAAGGAAAAAAATCAGCACTAAAAGGTATTGTCTGTAAGACAATTATACAAGATAAAGACTGCACTATGATATGTAAAATATTCATGAGTTGTTGTCGGTAATATTTTTTCAATTCATATCCAAATATTATATAGTTGATTGATTGGATATAAAATCAATATTGATTGGTAGTTGAAGAGATAACATCTTTCCTTGTCATAGAGAAATGCATGTAGCTCTTTACATTATCCTGAGGTTGATATAATGTCTGTTGAAGAGACACCAGTGTATGTGCTATAAACGACTACGTGTTTTGTTAGTACATGTTAGAAATAGGTTACTAAGAAACCCTTTTATTGACATTATTTATTTATAATGTGATGGAAATATTATATCTCATAGTCACTCATCTTCATCGAAACTAAATGAATATATTCAAGAAGGAGAACAAACATGTCAAACACATGATGGTGGTGAAGATGAGGATGTCGCATTGTATGATAAGAAAACAATTTTTTTCAACAAAGAAAATGAGACATCTGATTCTATTTATAGTTTTCATAATTTTGATAATACATCACTATATGATAAGACACGACACATTGTTGGTGGATGAAATGATATAGTATACACCATCAAGTGTTCATTTAGACAATCTTCTACACCAGTATTTGATAGGACATCGGATAGTGTTCCTTTATGCATTCCAATGTTCAAGAAGACTCATTTGGATTTAGATCCTTTTGTGCCAAAAAATACAAATACACGGCGCAGGGGATGGAAGCAGAGATTTATCACCCTAGAAAAAATGCTATGGTAGGAACTCTAAATATTGTCACCCTTCTTTCAACTCACAATCTATTGCCAATACAAAGAGGCTATGCACATGCATTTTGAAGAAAAAGAGTGACACTGATTTGTATAAATAGAGACTTTGATTTGTATAATAGCAACTTTGATTTATATAAATATTGCTCTTCCTTAAGCTGTGTTGCTTTGTGCAAGAATGATTCGATATGTTTTTTGTCGATGTGATGTATTTTAGGTGTGTGGCATATTTTGCATAAATAAGCAATTAGATGAAGCTTTGAAATGCTTGGATACATGATAAATTTCTTGAATATTATGGTTGGAAATATCAGGAAAATAATTACTAAAATAACATGAATGTGAAGGCAAAATAGAGACCAAATGTGTTAGCACCGGAATTGAGCCCAAAGGTTGTGGAAGGCCCACTCCTAGTTAACAACAAAACTACTTTAGACTGCTCCTTAGGCCCTGCACAGTTAGAGAGGGATCTCTCATTTGTCACCAGAGTCTACACCACATAATATTTTCAATCTCGTGTGTCACCGAAGTCTACTCTCCATAGGATTTTCAATAGGCATGATCAGGGGGCCAGGATCCTGAATGGAACAAAGTGTGTAAGGGTGAGATGGAAGATGGGATTATCAAGGCAGGAACCATTGGCAATGGAGTCAAGAACCTACATAATGAATTCTTGCAAGAGAAAAGTAAGGCGTCGGGTAGCAAACAGAGGCAAGGTAGCTGTTGATCTCCCAATCAGGAGATTTTTAGCGGGTGGTTGGAGGACGAGAGAGAGAATAGTCCATCGCGTGGAGCATCAGCGAGATGAATTCCATGCAAATTTAGAAGAACAATTGATAAATGTATAGAACAACAGCTGGAGCATAACAAGTGTGAATTCCTAACTACTATACCCTAAGTTGCAGACATGAAAAGCAATTAACAGACTGGAGTGAAAACAAGAAACACATTGCACGTAAAAGAAAATACATATTGGGAAAAGCAACGACACATGAATCTCTGCTATGATAAACAGCTCTTTCTCTACAATTTGTATTCATAACACAAGCATCAAACTTATTTACAATGGAGAGCCTCGGCCCTAGAATGTTTCCCAATCCAATCAACTAACCCCTTTCCTCCCTCTATCAAGAGTGTATTTATACTATTCTAATGCTGAGACTACCGAACAAAAAGTGTTACAAGTCACTATCATGCGTTAAAGGCACAGTGAGTGGAACTATTGTCATGCTTTACAAATAGAAACAATAAACATCATGACACTGGCGGTCGCATTCGGCCTGAGTAACCGTTCGACATGCTTGGCTGCTACATCGGATTGCGAGTATGATGCCCCCTTCCCTATCTGAAGTGTGTGCTCCCATTGTGTTCAAATGCAGCTTTCCACATGGGCACACACTAGCGAGGTAGTTTGCATCTTTCCCCGGTTCAATCACATCCTTCACCTCCTTCCTCGTCGGGTAGCATTGTTAGCCGTGGGCTATGGAAGAAGTACCGCATTGCTTCTGGTTGAGACAAACCTATGGGGTGGCTTGTCATTCTTGTACTTCTCACCTCTAGTGAGGTGATCTATCCCATAGGAAATAGGGTGTAGCATATATACACCATCCCCATCACCCTCGAAAAGTGGACTTCACAAATAGGGTTGTTAGGGCTTTAAACCCTTGACGCTCCCATCTAGACAAATGTTTACACAGGGAATAGTTAATGACTGTCCCCTCCTATGGAGGCTTTGGTGAGCGCAATGCTATCAAGGGTTCCTAGAAAAACACTTACGGGGAGTAAGTGTCCAGGCCCCACGTCCTTGGGGATGCGGGTATCATGTCTAGACCTCAATGGATGGTGTCATTCTAGGAATGAAATACCAAGGTGATGGGTGAGTGTGGAAGCTTCCCACCAACCATCAACACCCCCAGATGAACAAGCTTCTCAAACCAGATCTTCATCATCAAACTCTTCGAGCCTTTGCAGATTCATGGAGAAGTAAAACTCAAGTTCTGGAGATATGTTAATTCACTCCCATGGCTCTGGAAGTATATATAAGGCCTCGATACTGACTCTAGCCATGATTAGTCATCATTCCTACACACTCTATCATTGAGTTTATTTGGTATCAACATGTGTGAGGGCGCGAACAGAGTGATCTTTTACTTGCTGGGGATCTAGTCACTTAGCTTCATTGATCATGGCACCTCACCATCCGCTGTGGGAAGCATTTGTGGATGCCATCTGGTACCATAGACCCATGCCACAAATTTCATGATGTGGATGCTCCCATGTTTCCTTGCTCTTTTGAAGCAAGAAACGAAATGGTCTCCTGTGTCATGTTGGCTTTGCCTCGTGCGAGTGGCGGATTCGACAGTTACTTCCCTTACTTTTGCAAGCCAAATCACATAAAAATCCACCTATCATGACATGAATTTGTCAAAGGAATGATTCCATCATTATACATGATACAAATGGCGTTGAAGAAATCGGCCAATCTGCAAAGATGAAGATTACACACGTGAACATATCCTCTGCTATCATCTCAACACTGGATGTGAAACCTGTACCCTAAGAGCCTTCTCAGCCATCTGATCTGAGGCATCTTTCACTTTTGTCATCCACGTTCCATTCTTTCTGCTGCAAACTTCTCTCTCCTGAACACCATGGGCAGTTCTGGATCATGACATGTTCTCAACCATTGATCGCGACTGACCCTTCATGCAGCCGTAGATTTTAGTGGGCCCCATTATCTTTCATAATGAGAATCCTTGGCATTCATCCATGCTGGTCCGTTCTACAAAATAAAACATGGCCATAGATTTCTTTCCTTTCCTATCGTGGTCGTTTATCTTCGCGACCTCTACCTTTCTTTCGCGATTTGAAATCGCGGCTTCACCCACGCAAGTATGGCAAGCGAAATTGATCAAGGCCATCGATCTAACTCATATCTCATCTCGACCGTAGAATGTTTCCTACTTTTAAACCATTTTGCAAATTGGAAACTCAGCTTCAGTCGAGCATGTCTACTCACATGAAATGGCTTAGAGCCATTGATCCATCTTCGACCAGTTTCAGCCTTTGATCTCGAGCCTTTCCCAATTCCTGCAGCACATCTTCCACTTTATTATTTGCTTTGCAACTATGATACTGTGATGGAGAGTTCACATGAATTTCACGGGGATGAGACCTTCATCGAACTCCTATTAGGTTCTTAAATCAACTGTTAAAAAATGGAGTGTTAACAACTGGCTCCACAAGGGATGCTATCCTCCCAGTGAGGTAGAAAAGAACCCCTGTAGACCAAGTGCCAAACCATTGGGATGCTTTCAACCTTTATTTGACATATCCATTCTACTCTGAGTTACTGCTTCAGCGAATTCATGCCACTCTTGAAAATCATGCTGGTGACTATAAACCTGTGCCAGTAACTGAAAAATGAAAACAAACTAAAATAGTAATGAAGGAAATGCTCGATAAATCCCAAGCTTATTCTTTCCTACCTACTCTACCTTACTTTGTACATAAATATGATTAAGTGAAATCAGATTTCCAATGAAGCCAATCAAGCAACTTGCCTAATATTTTTGTTCTTTAATTGTGCTTGATGGACAGAAGCGAAATAGATAATGGGATAAGGGAATGATAAACCAACTAATCTTCATAGTAGAGATGCAACCAACCATTGCCTTCTCCCAGACCCTCCATGTACTCGGCTATAGGGTCATATAAATCACGACAACCTCCAGCACGCTCTCTCACCTGCTCATGGGAAAGCCGTCCAGAGCTTCCTTCTTCTAGAGATTCGTCAGGTTGACACTTGGAAGATTGCAGAAAAGGACCCAAAGAATATTTCTTCAATGGAACCTCCCGATTTACACTCAAAATTTCGGCAACAAGAGCTTGATATGCTTCAAGAGGGAAGTCCCCTGCTTCTCCAGTGGAACTAAGTAGGAATATTCCTCCTATGTGAGGTGGTGCTACTGAAGGAGGAATATCAGAGAACATGCTTATTTGGAGGCTGCTACCTCCGTCTTCATAGCTTGTTCCTTCACTACAGATTTCCAATATATTAGTAGTGTAAGAGGAATCACCTAGCTGGTTCTTCTTACCTCCTTCTTTCTTGCACAGGCTTCTAGTCTGCTCCAGCTCCATTTCTTTCTGCATTTGCTTGGAGGCCTTAATCATGTGTCGTATAATTTCAAAAGAGGTATAACACAAGGGTAGGCTATCACCTCTAGTGCCCCTATCGTCTTTTCCCATTTCAATTTGTTGACCTCGCATGGCATCTTGATTCCTTTCATCAGTAGGCTTCGCTTCAACAGCTATCTCATCAGGTATATTCTACAGGTACTCTTCTTCATATTCATCATACACATGCGTACCAAACTCTCTCGTAAAATCCTCCTTTGTGGACCAGGGACAGTGCAGGTCACCATATTCAAAGAACAGTCTTTGATGGGCCAAATACTTCCAAAGAGGTCTTTGATGGGTCATCATCTTTTTGCATACCATGAGAGGTCTTTGATGGGCCAGAGACTTCCTCCTTCTGCTCGTAGGGCCAAACCAATTTGTATGTATCTTTTATCTCACGACCACTATCTTGATATGACAATTTCTTGGACATCTTAAGGTTTTCCTCAACCTCCAAACAATCAGTGAACATCTGCTGCAGGGTGGTTGATTTTCTCTCCAAAAGAAGCAAGGGCAGGTCAGGAGGAAAGGCGGATACATAATAGATCTTAGCGGCGTTCTCAAGAGGTTGGAATTCCTTAGGCATGTTATAATAAAATCTTGCGAATATTTTGTTAAAACTAGATATGGCCTCACCCTTATGCCTCTGCAGGGAATAAAACTCTGAAAGTATTTGCTCCAGTGGCCTTCTCCTACCCCAAAAATCCAAGAAGGTGCAAGAAAATTCTTCCCAAGTGTTGATGGACTTAGGTTTCAAGTGTTTAAACCATACTTTGGCATCTCCTTGCAAGGATAGGGAAAAATCCCACATGCATACATCATCATGATCAATCTCAAAAAGGTCAGATAAATGCTCAAAGGCTTGTAAGTGTTTCTTAGCAGTCAAGTATGGGGATTCTCCATCAAACTTGGGGAGGTACTTGTAATATCTCATGAGAAAATCATGGAGGATATGAGGTAGTTGTAGTGGTTCGTATCGGCTTAGAGAAATAGGAGGAACAAGGTTAGGCACAATAGCCAAGCTATCGACCGAGGCTTCATGAATTTCACGGGGGTTTCCTTTGACATCGTGAAACCCTGAATAAAGATCTAGGCCATCATCAAATGTACAAGACGATGCAATGCTTTCAGTTCATAAAGAAGGATAAACAGGAATATATTCATAGCTCTGTTTTGTTAGAATTTCATCATTAGGCTAGCATTATATTAGGATCTTTACTGAGAGATTAATAAGCACAGCAATCAAACACAAGAGACAATGAACACAGTGTTTATCCTCGGGGAAACCATAAATGCAGAAAACCCTGCAACTTCCTCAGAGATAGAAATAGCACCAAAATAGTAAAAGCCCCAAAACAGTAAGTGATCTCCTGACAGCAATAATCTTCTTCTTATCTAGCCCCAGTGTCTTCTCCTTCCTCAACTATGCGCTACACTTGAGTGTGGATCAGTTGTGTGATAAATAGAGACTCCAGTTCTCTATTTATACTAATCCTGACATGACTAAAACCCTACCAGGGCCAACCTCTACTAGGAGATTCTAATAACCCTAGTGCCCTGGAACTGCGGGGACTTTAACCCTTAGACAATCGGAGGGTTACTCACTATGAATTGACATGACTTGTTTAAATTAATGATTCTCCTGATTGGAACATCAGGGCATGACAACATGACTCAATTACATTATAGATACATCCCGGAATAAACATTGGGTTACAATACATAAGATACATAGATGAATACATTCCGAAGTTACAAATACATCAACACTCCCTCTTAACTAGGAAGGTATTCTTTTGACACAATTTTCAGCACTGTTCTTCTTTTGTGTATCAACTGGATCATCTCGTCATCTACATCTCAGTTCCTCTAAGTCTTCAAGTCATCTTCATCTTCAAGTCTTCTTCATCTTCAAGTCATCGGATCTGGATCATCTCTCGATTTGGATCATCATGGGATATCATCACTGGATCTGGATCATCATTGGCTATCATCACTCGATCTGGATCATCACTGCTAGATCATCATCACTCCTGGATCATCATCACTAGATCTAGATCATCATCACTCGATCTGGATCATCACTGGGCATCATTACAGGTGTTATCTCTTGATTCTTCTCATCATAGGAACCTCTACAGAGCTAGTCCTTTTTCATACTAGATGTATCATCTCAGAGCTGGTCCTTTTTCATACCAGATGAGGTAGCTACTCAGAGCTAGTCCTTTTTCATACTAGATGAGCCTTCCCAGAGCTAGTCCTTTTTCATACTAGGTAGGGCATCACAGAGCTGGTCCTTTTGCATACCAGATGAGGCATCACAGAGCTGGTCCTTTTTCATACCAGATGTGGCAGCTACTCAGAGCTAGTCCTTTTTCATACTAAATGAGCCTTCCAAAAGCTAGTCCTTTTTCATACTAGGTAGGGCATCACAGAGTTGGTCCTTTTTCATACCAGATGAGGCACCACAGAGCTATTCCTTTTTCATACCAGATGTGGCATCTACTCAGAGCTAGTCCTTTTTCATACTAGATGAGCCTTCATAGAGCTAGTCCTTTTTCATACTAGGTAGGGCATCATAGAGCTGGTCCTTTTTCATACCAGATGAGGCATCCACATATACCTAAAAATGGAAGGAACCAATCCTCTCACCATGTCATAGCTCTTACATCCGACCATGGAAGGAACCAATCCTCTCACCATGTCAGAATGGAACAGCACGGACACATCACTTCCTCTTGGGAGGAACCTCAATCTGGAGAACACCAAGCTTCTCCCTGAAGTACTCAAACTTCACATTAGCCAATGGCTTAGTCAACACATCAACTATATGTTCATCTGTCGCAACATACTGGAGCTTCACTGCTCCTCTCTGCACCATATCCCTGATAGAGTGATACTTGATCTCAATATGCTTTGACTTGTCATGGAATACTGGATTCTCTGACAACTTTACAAATCTTTGGTTGTCATAGTATATACAAGTAGCATCTAACTGGAGATCAAACAAATCAGACAATAGCTTCCTCAGCCATACTGCCTCACAACTAACTGAATAGGCTGCAACATACTCTACTTCAGCTATACTCAGTGCCACACAGGATTGCTTCCTGCTAAACCATGAGATCACACCCGATCCCATACTGAAGCAAGACCCTGAATTGCTCTTCCTATCGATGGCACTGACTGCCCAATCTGAGTCAACATAACACTCTAGGTTAATCCTATGATCAGCCTTATACTTGAGCCCATAATCAACCGTACCCTTCAGGTACCTCAGAATATGCTTTGCACTAGTCAAGTGAACATGTCTCGGATCTGTCAAGTATTGGCTCAAGGTGTTCACAGCAAAGAAAATATCTGGTCTTGTGTTCTTCAGGTACATAAAGGACCCAATCATCTAATGATACATCATGACATCAACTATCTCTGATGAATCATCACTCAATAGCTTCAGGTTTGATGCCATAGGTGTGGGCAATGCCTTGCAGTCCATCATCCCAAATCTCTTCAGGATCTTTGCTGCATACTTTCCTTGTCCAAGCAAGATTCCATCTGTAGTCTGCCACACCTCCATACCTAGGAAATAGTGCATCATTCCCAAGTCCTTCATCTCGAACTATGCAGCAAGCTTTCTCTTTGTATCAGCAATCAACCCATTCATACCTGTCACAAACAAATCATCTACATATAGTAGAATATCACCGGGTTGTCACCTTCCACCTTGTAGTAAAGGTTGGAATCTGCTTTACTCTTGGTAAAGCCCAAACTGGATATAAAGTTGTCAATTATGTCGTACCATGTCCTAGGTGCCTGTTTCAAACCGTAAAGGGCTTTATTCAGTCTACACACATGAGACTCC
>LPNX011096843.1:545153-628488 GCA_001517045.1 Pseudotsuga menziesii | reverse complement strand
TTCTTTCTGGGAGAAACCCTGAGCCACAAATCTTGCCTTATACTTTTCAATGCTACCGTCTGCAGCATGCTTGATCTTGTAGATCCATTTGGAAGTTACTATTGACTTCCCTTCTGGTCTTGGGACAACATCCCAAAAATCATTCTTCATGATCGATTGATACTCTTCGATCATCGCATCCTTCCATTCTTTCTGTTCTACCACTTCTTCATACTCGGAAGGTTCTTTATCAATGAAGTCACATAGTAAAGCTACGTAACTGGAACAGGATCTGGTCCTCTTTCTTTCTCTGAGATTCTCTTCTGGAACCCCATATCTTTCCGCACCTTGGATAATCTCTCATACCCAAGTAGGTTTCCTCTTATGAGGATTCTTCTCCTATGGTGGATCTACAGGTCTTTGGGGTTCTTCAAATTCTCAATCTTCTTCTTGAGTTTCTTCGTTCATAATTCTATCATGAATTCTGGGAGCTTCTGCTTCTTTAGGTTCTTCAGCAGGTTTCTTTCTGGATTTGATGTAGGCTGAATCTTCGTCAAATGTTACATCCCTACTGATGTCAATCTTTTTGAATCCTGGGAAGTATATTCTATAAGCCTTCGAGCTTTCAAAGTATCCCACAAATATACCCTTCTTTCCTAAAGGATCTAATTTTGTTCTCTTCTCTTTTGGAATGTGTATGTACACAGGATAGTCGAATATTCTGAGATGGCTGACTTCTGGTTTCTTGCCGGAGAATACTTCTTCAGGAGTCTTGTTCTCAAGTACTCTGTGTGGAGTACAGTTCTGTACATACACTATTGTTCTAGCTGCTTCTGCCCAAAGGTGCATAGGAATATCTTGATCATGAAGCATAGCTCTTGCAGCTTCCATGATGGTTCTATTCTTCCTCTCTGCAACCCCATTATGTTGTGGATTATAAGGAGTGGACAACTCCCTCTTAATCCCTGAGTCCTTACATAGTTCCTTGAACTCATTTGAAGTGGATTCTTCGCCATTATCTGATCAAAAAGTCTTGATCTTATTTTCAGTCTGGTTCTTGATCAAGGCATTGAATTCCTTAAACTTGCTAAACACTTCATCTTTATTCTTCATGAAGTAAATCCATGTCTTCCTAGAAAATTCATCAATAAAAGAAACATAGTACACATACCCGCTTAGTGAGCTTGATGACATTGGTCTGCATACATCGGAGTGGATGACTTCCAAGATTCCTTTTGCTTTACTTTCGCTGCTTGGAAATGTCTTCTTTGTATTCTTTCCTTTCGCACATCCTTTGCAGACCCCTTCATGTTTTGCTTGTATTTCTGGAAGACCTTCAATAGCTTTGCTTGCAAGTGGTAGTGCTTTGTAATGCACATATGCAAGCCTCCTATGCCACATTTTATTTGGTTCTACTGTGTCATGTACCAAAGCTTGATCTAGTTGGCCCTTCAACTTGTATAGGCCTCCTTCTTGTTCTTTGATCACAATTGCATCGTCAAAAGTCTTTCCTTTTGGCCACATAAGAACTTGGCCATATACAAAAGCAACCCTCATTCCTTTTGCATCCAATGGAGATATGGAGAGGAGGTTCTTCTTCAATCCTGGAACAAATAATACATTCTTCATCTTCAAAGACTTTCCAGAGTCTAGTTTATAGAAGGATTCACCACTACCTTTTATTGGATACTGGTAGTCATCCCCAAGTTTCACCTTGTGAGGTGACTCATGTTCAGATAGCTTTACAAATGATTCTTTGAATCCCGTCATGTGCTTGGAAGCACCACTGTCGATAAGACAATCATTGCTTCCATGTGAAACTGTTCCTGTGAGAGCGGAGATTAGAACATATTCATCCTCACTTGAAGAGTCATCACTTTCTTGTCTGATTCTCTTTGTGGAAGGTTCATCATCCTCTGCAACATGGGCATGATGTCTTCTCTTGTTTCCCTTCTTCCTTAGATTTCTTTTGTTAGGGAAAAATTTGGATATGTGACCTTTCTCATCACATGTGTAACATCTAATGGTATTTAGATATTTTCTAGAGTGTGAGGTCTTACCTTTGGAGTGATAATTTCTCCTCCTATTTTTCTTGGAGTGACCTATGAGGACTTGATCTTCACTACCCATATTATCTTCTTGAGCTGCTATCCTAGCTTATTCTTGAGAGCATTCTTCCCATAGCCTGCTGAACTTAAATAACTTCTTTCTGGCACAGATTCCTTGAATGAAAGATTCCCATGATCTAGGGAGACCATTCAAGGTGGTCATCACAATCTCTGCATTTTCCACTTCTTCATCTACTGCTTCTAGCTGCTCTTTGATCTGAGAAACCCTTGTAAAGTAAGACTGAATAGTCTCAGCATTCTGGATCTTCACATTCTTCAATTGGTTTCTCAATGTCATCTTCCTGTTAATGTTCTTTCCTTCAAAAAATTTGGTTAGGGCATCAAACATAGCTTTAGGTGTCTTAAGGGAGGACACCTGTGGTATGAGATTATCCTTGATAGAATCAGCAATGATTCTCTTTGCCATAACCAACTTCTTCTTATGCAAGGCCTTAGCCTCATCTCCCTCTAGAACTGGAACCTCCTCGTTGATATAGGAGTCTAATTCATTCTCTTCCAGGACCAGGGAGATCCTATACTTCCAAGATCGGAAGTTATCAGTTCCCTCAAGCTTTTCATCAAGCTTGGTATGATGAGACATCTTAAATTGAGAACCTCAAATGGAAATACAAAATATTTAGATCTTACCAGGTTCAAGATGTCGAATTTGAAACTTGAGCTGAAATCCTGTAGTGCTGGTTCAATAGCAAATTAGGGTTTTGCTTTTCTGGAGATCTGTTCACCCAAATGCCTTGAAATTTATTCCTAAATTCGATTTTGGGGAGGAGATCAATCCAAGCCTGGGCTCACTGAAAAATTCCTCTTCTGTGAAAAGCCCTAATTTCCAGCAATAGTGTTGGGTCCAAAACTGAAAAACCTCATAATTGGTTTCTGCTTTGATAGAAATATGCGCCCTAGGGAGGAGAGTTATTCCCCCTTAATTTTGCTGAAAATCTGTGGAGGAAGATCCACAAACTAGGAATCCCTAGTTCCCGCAGCTGCACAGTGTCTTCTTCTTAGGTTAGCTCTGATACCATGTTAGAATTTCATCATTAGGCTAGCATTATATTAGGATCTTTACTGAGAGAATAACAAGCACAAAAATCAAACACAAGAGACAATGAACACAGTGTTTATCCTCGGGGAAACCATAAATGGAGAAAACCCCGCAACTTCCTCAGAGATAGAATCAACACCAAAACAGTAAAATCCCCAAAACAGTAAGTGATCTCCTAACAGCAGTAATCTTCTTCTTATCTAGCCCCAGTGTCTTCTCCTTCCTCAACTATGCGCTACACTTGAGTGTGGATCATTTGTGTGATAAATAGAGACTCCAGTTCTCTATTTATACTAATCCTGACATGGCTAAAACCATACCAGGTTCGACCTCTACTAGGAGAGTCTAATAACCCTAGTGCCCCAGAACTGCGGGGACTTTAACCCTTAGAAAATCAGAGGGTTACTCACTATGACTTGACATGACTTGTTTACATTATTGATTCTCCCAATTGGAACATCGGGGAATGACAACATGACTCAATTACATTATAGATACATCCTGGAATAAACATCAGGTTACAATACATAAGATAAATAGATTAATACATTCTGAAGTTACAAATACATCAACATGTTTAGAATGAGCTTAACCATAGAAAGTTGTTTTGATAAATCTAGGAAAAGATAAGAGCAAACTTACAAGGTAGGATAAGACATCCTGAAAGAAACACAGACCTGAGTATCTAGACCTTCTGTTAGGAATTTCTAAGTTTTATAAGGAATCCATTTTCCAGACGGAGCCTACCATCTTTCCTCGGAGATTTGATTTTTGGGTCACACCACCAACGGAGTCACTGAAGTCTGAATCCTTCAACTGAAGTCTGAATCCTTCAAGAGTGGAGTCGCCAGGTGAAAATTGCTCAACCTTCTTGATGTCTAGCCAATTGTTTACTAGAAACAACCAGATCTAAGTCTTTGGCGTTCTTCCCAGGGATGACCTTCAACTCGTCCCCGGCAACGACGCCAGTTTGTTAGCACCGGAATTGAGCCCAAAGGTTGCAGAAGGACCGCTCCCAGGTAACAGCAAAACCACTTTAGACTGCACCTCCGACCCTACCCAGTCAGAGAGAGATCTCTCATTTGTCATCGGAGTCTACACCGCATAATATTTTTAATCTCGTGTGTCACCAAAGTCTACTCCGCATAGGATTTTCAATAGGCATGATCAAGGGGCCAGGATCTTGAATGGAACAAAGTGTGTAAGGGTGAGATGCAAGGTGGGATTATCGGGGTGGGAACCATTGGCAATGGAGTGGAGAACATGCATAACGAATGCTTGCAAGAGAAAACAAAGGCATCGGGTAGCAAACAGAGGCAAGGTAGCCGTTGATCTCCCAGTCAGGAGATTTTTAGCGGTCGGTTGGAGGACGAGAGAGAGAACAGTCCATCGCGTGGAGCACCAGCGAGATGAATTCCACACAAATTTAGAAGAACAATTGATAAATTTATGGAATAGCAGCCGGAGCATAACAAGTATGAATTCCTAACTACTATACCCTAAGTTGTAGACATGAAAACTAATTAACAGACTGGAGTGAAAACAGGAAACACATTGCACGTAAAAGAAGATACATATTGGGAAATGCAACGACACATGAATCTCTGCTATGATAAACAGCTATTTCTCTGCAATTTTTATTCATAACACAAGCATCAAACTTATTTACAATGGAGAGCCTCATCCCTAGAATGTTTCCCAATCCAATCAACTAACCCCTTTCCTCCCTCTATTGGGAGTGTATTTATACTATTCTATTGTTGAGACTACCGAACAGAAAAGTGTTATAAGTCACTATCATGCATTAACAGCATAGTGAGTGGAACTATCACCATGATTTACAAATAGAAACAATAAACATCATGGCACTGGTGGGCATTCATCCTGAGTAACCGTTCGATGTGCTTGGCTGCTACGACAGATTGCGAGTATGATGCCCCCTTCCCTGTCCGAAGCGTGCGCTTCCATCGTGTTCAAATGCATCTTTCCACATGGGCACGCACTGGCGAGGTAGTTTGCATCTTTCCCTGGTTCAAGCATATCCGCCACCTCCTTCCTTGTCGGGTAACACTATTAGCTATGGGCTATGGAAGAAGTGTCGCATTGCTTCTAGTTGAGAAAAACCTATGGGGTGGCTTATCATTCTTGTACTTCTCACCTCCAGTGAGGTGAGCTCTCCCACAGGAAATAGGGTGTATCATATCTACACCAGCCCACCCTCAGAAAGTGGACTTCACAAATCCGGCTGTTAGGGATTTAAACACCTAATGCTCCCATCCGGACAAATTCTTATGCAGGGAACAATCAATGACTGTCCCCTCCTATGGAGGCTTTGGTGAGAACGATGCTATCAAGGGTTCCTAGAAAAACACTTACGGGGAGTAAGTGTCCAGGCTCCACGTCGTTGGGGGTGCGGGTATCACGTCTGGACCTCGATGGATGGTGTCATTCTTGGCATGCAATACCAAGGTGACGGGTGAGTGTGGAAGCTTCCCACCAACCATCAAAACCCCCAGACGGACAAGCATCTCAAACCATATCTTCATCATCAAACTCTTTGGTCCTTTGCAGATTCATCGAGAAGTAAAAATCAAGTTCTGGAGATATGTTAATTCACTCCCATGGATCTGGAAGTATATATAAGGCCTCGAGACTTAATCTAGCCATGATTGGTCATCATTCCTACACACTCTATCATCAAGTGTATTTGGTATCAACATGTGTGAGGGCGCGAGCAGAGTGATCTTTTACTTGCTAGGGATCTAATCACTTAGCTTCATCGGTCATGGCGCCTCACCATCCACTGTAGGAATCATTTGTGGATGCCATCTGGTACCATATATCAATGCTGCAAAGTTCATGATGTGGATTCTCCCACGTTTCCTTGCTCTTTTGAAGCAGGAAACAAAATGGTCTCCTACGTCGTGCTGGATTTGCCTCGTGCGAGTGGCGGATTCGTCGGTTACTTCCCTTACTTCCGCAAGCCAACTCACACAAAACTCCACCTATCATGACATGACTATGTCAAAGTGATGATTCATCGTTATAGGTGCTACAAATGGCGTCAGAGAAATCAGCCAATCCGCAAGGATGTAGATTACACGCGTGAATGTCTCCTCCGCTGTCATCTCAACACTGGATGTGAAACCTGTACCCTGAGAGCCTTCTCAGCCATTCGATCTGAAGCATATTTCACTTCCGCCATCCATGTTCCATTCTTTTTGCTTCCAACTTCTCTCTCCTGAACACCGCGGGAAGTTCTGGATCGTGACATGTTCTCAACCGTCGATCGTGATCGACCCTTCATGCAGCCGTAGATCTTAGTGGGCCCCATTATCTTTCGCACTGAGAAGCCTTGGAATTCATCTGTGTCATTCTGTTCTATGAAATAAACTGTGGCCATATATTTCTTTCCTTTCTTATCGTGGCCATTGATCTTCATGACCTCTACCTTTCTTTCACGATTTGAAATCCCAGCTTCACCCGCGCAAGTATGGCAAGCAAAATTGATCGAGGCCATAGATATGACGCAGATCTCATCTCGACCATAGAATGTTTCTAACTTTTAACCCATTTCACAAATTGGAAATGTGGCTTCAGTTGAGCATGACTACTCGCGAAAAATCGTTTAGAGCCATTGATCCATATTCGACCAGTTTCACCCTTTGATCTCGAGCCTTTCCCAATGCCTGCAACACATCTTCCGCTTTATTCTTTGCTTTACAACTCTGATATCCTGATGGAGAGTTCACATGAAGTTCATGGGGATGAGAGCTTCATCGAACTCCTATTAGGTTCTTAAATCAACTGTTGAAAAATGGAGTGTTAACAAAATGTTAAATTTGATCACATGCAATTACTATAAAGTGACTATTGTAAAAGTAAATGCAATTCCTATATATTATTGGAGTATTACAACAACAATTGGTTCCATGTTATTAGGTATTGCAAACACTGGCTGTGTTAAATTTAGCTCAATGTTAAAAAATGTAATACAGAGCCTTTACAAAAAAAGACATCATCACAAAACTAGAATAGAAAATCTCATAAAATTATTCTTTACTTAGAAGTCTAATATTATGTGTCTCTATTAACCCAAGGTTTGTGATGTAAACCCTATGCGATACATGGATGCTAGTGATTTATGATCATCTTGGAGTCCATGCTTGTGTGATGGAGGCTTATGTTCGATGTAGATATTGGTGCTTGTGCTGAGGTAGGAGTTGAAGTTTAGGGTTAGGGTTTGACAGTCAGTGTGGTGCTAGTTGCTTGTCGTTACACTAGATAGGAATGGATTGCTATGGTTAGGGTTAGATTGGTGTGGATTTCCATGTTTAGGGTTAGGTAGGATTGTATTTCTAGGGTTATCTTTGTTTTATAGTCCATGTAGTTAATTAGATAATGTAAAGATAGGATGGCTCGTCAAATTGGAAGTAGACTTATGCTCCATGTAAATTTTGGTGCTTGTGTTGAGGTTAGGGTTGTGTAGGCTTGGATTGTTAGGGTTAGAGTTAGTTTGGCATGGATTTATAGGGTTAGGGTTAGGTAGAATTGGACTGCTAAGGTTAGGATTAGCTATGTTTTACAGTTCAAGTAACCAATGTCAAGATAGGATGGCTCATAAAATTGGAAGTAGACTTATGTTTGATGTAGATATTGGTGCTTGTGCTAAGGCAGGAGTTGATAATTAGGGTTAGGGTTTGAAAATTATTGTGGTTCTATATACTTGTCATTACCCTATCTAGGCATGGATTGTTAGGGTTAGGGTTAGATATGCTTGGATTGCTAGGGTTAGGGTTAAATAAGCATGGATTGGTAGGGTTAACGTTAGATTTATTCTACAGTTAGGGTTTAATAGTTGATGTGATGTTATTTACTTGTCATTATCCTATATAGGCATGGATTTACATGGTTAGATTTATCTAGGCTTGGAGTCTTAGGGTTATGGTTATCTAGGCATGGATTGCTAGGGTTAGGGTTAGGGTTAGATAGGAACAAATTGATAGGGTTAGGTTTATCTTTGTTTTATAGTTCAGGTAGTTAATCATCTAATGTCAATTTAGGATGGTTCATAAAATTGGAAGTAAACTTATGTTCCATGTAGATATTGGTACTTGTGTCGAGGAGTTGAAGACTAGGCTTAAGGTTTTACAGTCGGTGTGATGCGATCTACTTGTCATTTCCCTATCTAGGCATTAATTTCTATGGTTAGAGTTATATATGCTTTTATTTCTAGGGTTAGGGTTAGCTAGGCATGGATTTCTAGGGTTAGGGTTTGACAGTTGGTGTGATGCTAGTTGCTTGTCATTACCCTAGTTAGGTATTTATTTTTAGGGTTAGGGTTAGCTATGATACTCACTCTAAGACCAAACATTTGTTTAATCAAAGAATTATCAAAATGGAATATTCATGCTATAGGACCATTTCCATCAAACCTCTTCATATCTATATTGGGAATGAAGAAGTTGATAAGTGGATCTCGGCATATTTTCTTCTTAGAAATTTTTTCAAGGAATATAGGAAAAAAGCATTATTTGTCTTCACTCTTTGCTTTTGGAATGCTAGTATTTCTTTCGACCAACAAGAATACGTGAAATCCGCAAACCCCTAATGAAGGCCTGGTTGAAAAGAAAAGGAGTTTGTAATTCTTACACAAAAGGAAACCAATCCAATAAAACAATTGGTGCAAAAAGCAAGAGTTACATTATGAATTCATATCCCTATGCAAGAGCCCAAAGAGAACCCCAAAATCTAGTGTAGTTCACAAGAGGCCTACAAGGTTGCAAAATCTACATTAAGAGAAAGTTGAAACTTCAACATAAAAAACAAAGGGTACAAACTTATAACGTAACTTTCCATCATTTTCAGGTTTTCAAAATAAATACTAACACATGCAACAAAATTGTGAACCCTCTAACCTGCAATAAGCCCCATCTAGTGGGCATGAATGCAAGAATACATGCAAATAAATATCTCACTGTCATGCCTAAGACAAGGTAAATAATAATTAGAACTGCTATGAATCCAATGAAAATAAGACCCTTGAAAAGTCAGAACATAAGCTAAAAATATACACTAAATGTCCTTTCCCATGGTTAAATGTTTTACTATACGAATTTGGGCACCCACACTCGTCATGGAAGGCCGCAACGGGTGCCCAAAGTCAATGTGAAAGGTTCTATAAGGCACCCAAACTCAACCAAGAAGGCTGCAATAGTGACCAAAACTCACCATTGAAACACCGTAACATACACACAAACTCATTAAGGAAAGCCACAAAGAGGGCTCAAACTCATTATGAAAGGCTAGAAAGGGGGCCAAAATTGCCATGGAAGGTCTAAATGGGTGCCCAAAATCATTGTGAAAGGTTGCACAAAGGCACCCAAACTCATCTTGTTAGGTCGAACAAAGCACCCAAACTCAATGTGGAAGGATACACAAAGGTGCCCAAATTCCTGGTGAAAGGACATACAAATTAGACACCCAATCTAGTTGTGAAAGGTTGCACAAAGTAGCCCTTTATCATTGTGGAAGGATGCTCAAAGGCACCCAAACTCATAGTTGAAATCCGGACAAAGGTTCCCAAACATGGAACCTAGAAGGTTAATGTCAAGCAATATGTAATGCAACATACAAAATTTTGCAAGGTTAACATGTTACGCCAATGGTGTAATCGAAATTGTGACATTTTAACTTTCAAATAAAATGTTCTTATTAAAGATATTAATTTCCAATTAAAAGATAATAATAAACTCATTTACCCATGTTTTTCGTTGACGATGTACTCTGAAAATTGAGGGTGAAACAAAAGAACCTACTAACAGTGACACACACAACTCAATAGTAACATATGCTAGAATTATTCATATGAATTTCATTAATTGATCAACTTAGGAAACACACAAAATGTGGAACCTAGAATCCTTTCTATAGGTTAATGTCAGGCCATATGTAATGCAGCATACCAAAATTTGTCATGGTTAACATTTTGCATTAATGATGTAATTGAAATTGTGAAATTTCATTACAAAGGACATGAGTTAAAAGGCCAAATAAATTGATCCAACCAACAATCGACATATTCACCTTCAACAGGTTCAGCCGACAAGTTCGCATTCGATAGGTTTTCTCTCGACAGGTCCACCTCGAATACAGCATACCAACATGCTCTACGACGATTGAACTTCTAACCGTTATAACTTCTTGTAACTGAATGTAGCGAGTAGTCACCCAAACATCTCAACACCCTCTATATAAGCATGTACATTATGTAATATAGACATATTTTCTTATCATCATCTGATTCCTCCATATTTCATGGAACAAAAGTAATAAATTGGTTCAAATTATTGCATATTGTCTGTGTGTATATTTCTTGTCGACCTAGTGTGTTTCCTGCTTTGTTGTTTCTCTTTATATGCTTCTGCCACAACAGATCTCGACTCATTTAGTCGATTGTTGTCCCCAACAATCACCTGGGCACGACCTGGATCATTGGTATCAAAGCAAGATATTTTCTAGATCTTAAGTAACATAATCACTCCCATCGAATTAATTTAACTTATGCAGTCAGTTCAAACATGCTCACAAACTCAGCAACACAAGCAAACAATTCATTTTACTTCAGAAAAGATGACCAAAGAAACAGACAATAGACATGCAACTGACGGGATAGAGAAACTCATAGAAAAAACACTAGTTCTCCAGTGAACTGAAATGTTTGCCCAGTTCAGCAAGATTCTCCTGAGAGTCACTGCAAATTCTGTGGGATCCTCAACGTGATCTCACTCTGGAAAAATCAGCCTCTTCAAAGTGAAAATGAATCTGTACATACCGAACCTTGAAGGAAAGATCGACGCAGAATCCGTCAACAATTGGGTGCAACAATTGGAATCTTACTGTGCGGTAAATCAACTCTCTGAAGCAAAAAAGATCACCATTGCATCCTTGAAGATGTCAACCTCCGTACATTGTTGGTGGGAGAACCTATCGACAAAAATGGAAAAAGAAGAAGACCCCATTGACAAATGGGTAAAATTTGTCGAATATGTCTGAAAGGAGTTCTATCCTCCCAACTACATTCAATAATAGTACAAGAAATGGTATCATCTAAGGCAGTGGAAAGACTAGTCCATACAGAGTTACACCGACGAGTTTTATCGACTCATGGCTAGACTTGGAATCCAAGAAGAAGAGAAATTGCTTCTCCTGAAGTGCGTCAATGGTTTATCCCCATACATTCAGCAAGAGATGGAGTTTCTGACTCTCAGCACGCTTGCAGATGCATTTCATTATGCCAGTAAGCTTGAAGCTCAACCTAACCAAAAGGAAAATAAGAGAGAAGATTGAGATCAACCTCAATGAGAACTGCCTTAACCGAGACGATGGTGCCAGAATCAATGATTCCTGGAAACCTCTCCTTTGCTCCTTACAAACCAATAAACGCCTTCAAACCAATACTTGAGATTTGGTTTCCTACCTCACCTTTCCCCTCTTTGGACTTTTGAAAACCTCTCCAATTTTTAAATTCTTAGGTCTTTCCTTTCTTTCTTTTTGCTCCTTTTTAATTTAAATCTTTGGCCTTCTTCTAACTTGTCCACCACTCCTCCTTCTAGTTTAATTCTAATAGTTCTAGTTTTTAGGTTTAGGTTTAAAATTAAAAAAATAATAATAATTTCAAATATTTAATTTTAAAATTTTTTATAATTAATAAACTTTTAAAACTCTTAAAAAATTTTAAATAAATAAAATTAACAAAGTTAATAATTATTTTTAAAAATTTTATAATTAAAACTTCTAAATAAAAATAAAAATAACAATTCTAAATGATTATTTTTAAAAACTTATCATCAAATACTTTTTAAACTATTAAGAAAAAACTTTATTGCAAAACTTAAAAATTAAAATTAAAAGTTTTTAAATAACTTAATAATTTTTCCTTCCCATTAAGAAAAAATTTTAATAAATAAAAAAAATTTCCTTGAAAAACCCTAATTTTTCAATTTTACATTTTAGTGTAAAATTAAAATAAATTTAAACAAAATTAGAATTTTTAAGAATTACAAAACCAACCTTTCTAAAACCTTTCTCACCTAAAACCTACTTATCCATATTTAACTGTTCGGGCATCTTACACATTTCCTCGCGCTTCTAATTGTCTCCTGATGATGATCCCAGAGTAGGGATCGAAACGTCGAGATCTCCAATTTTCGAACGCAGCTCCTCTTCACTCAATCAAGCTTGAAGCTGAAACAAAAAGGAAAGATATGTTTCGTGAACAATCCAATAGGTCAAACATCCAATAAGAAGTCACCAGCCAAGTCCAACAAGTTCAATAATCCTTCTCAGCAAACTCCACCAAAGCCTGGTCATCAAAAGAAGAACTTTCAGAAAGACAAGAGGGATCGCAGCAAAAAGAACCCTACCAGGAAATGGTGTGATTATCATAGTTCAGCATGGCATGATACGTCAGAATCCAAATCTCGGAAGACATTTCTAGAAAAAATTTCGACATCCGACTTGTCCGAAAGAACCCTGGTAGAATCTGATCCAGATGCATTAGCCCTCCTGGCTTCGACCTCGACCACTATGACAACCTCGACCATCGTCGATGAGGAAGAATGAGAGCACCTATTCCATACACAAATATGGGTTCAGAATAATCCATTACATCCAATTGTGGATAACGGTAGCCAGAAGAAATTTGTTTCTGAAGATCTTGTGAAGAAATTAGGTCTTGTCACCACTCCACATCCTCATTCTTATAGTATAGGTTGGATGAAGGATGGCAGGAACTGAGGATCACACGGCAATGCCGACTCGCCTACTTCATTAATAATTTTGAAAATGAGGTACTCTATGACGTGGCATCGCTTTCTGTATTCGACACCCTATTCGTTAAACCCTACCTATGGGATCAACACGGTACATATCAATCACGACATCAGAAGGTGATTGTCAAAATCTGAAACCAATGGTATGGCTTACGAAAGCGACAACCCACATCAACGGTTGCTATGATATCTACCAAACAAATAAAGAATCTTATCAATCATGCTCAAAATTCTCATTAATCATTATAAATCCTCAACATTCCAGGAATACTGCAGCAACGATTCAACTCACCAACCAACGCAGCTCCTAACAACAACAACAGATCAACAACATTCTTGAAGAATACCAGACCATATTTCAAGCACCAGACGAAGTACCTCTGCACTGTAAGGTAAAACACTCCATTGAACTTGTTCATGGTTCTTCATTACCTAACGCATTTGTTTACAGAAGATCCATTCTCGAAAATTAAGAGATTCGTAGACAAATCTAGGATTTGGTCGACAATGTTCATATCCGTCCTAGCTCCTCTCATTGTGGAAGTCCAGTCATCTTAGTTCCAAATAAAGACGGGACTTGGCACATGTGCATTGACTACCGAGCTCTCAACAAAATTTCAGTGAAGAACAGATACCCTCTTCCACGGATTGATGAACTCATCGATAATCTGAAAGGTGCTAAGTTATTTATGAAACTCGACCTCAAGTTGGGATACCACCAGATTCCAATCGAGTCCACTGATGTATGGAAAATGGATTTCAAAACCAAGGAAGGATTGTTCAAATGGTTATTCATGCCTTTCATCTTAACAAATGCACCTGCAACCTTCATGATATATATGGATGACCTTCTATGACCTTTCATCGGTAAATGTGTCATTGTCTATATCGACGATATCTTGATTTTAAATCGATCATGGGAAGAACATGTCAAGGAACTTCTATAATTTTTCGACACTCTCAAGCAACATCGGCTATATATGAACCTAGACAAATGCCCATTTGTGATGACCAACATCAAGTATTTGGGGTATGTAATTGACACTACAGGCATTCATGTCGACAAAGAAAAAGTACAAATCCTCAAATATTGGCCCTGTAATATCCCAAATCCCAATATTTTCTAATTCTATGCAAATATACTGAAATAGCCGAGCATGCAAACTGCCATGCAAAATTCCCTATTTTATAGCAAAATTAGGGTTAGGTTTTGTAGGATAGAATGAACACTTACCACTGGTAAGTTGGCTGGAATGCTCTTGAGAGAATATGCATGCATCAAGAGCTGACTCGGAGATGACTTGGTATCTTTTGCTTCCAGTGATGCCCCAGCAGCATGAACCCCAAATCAGCTAAGAGTGATGTTTTCAGTGAAGGAGGTGTCTGATGAAGCTGATGATTTGCAAGAATGATAGCCTTCCCTGCAACAATCTCTATTGTATACTGGATAACTATGAATAAATGGAAGAGAAAATGGTGAACCTGTATGGCTTACCCTGGATGAGACTAGGGAAGTTATCTCACTGTCGAAACCCCGCTAGTTGAAGACGTCATCTCCAACCCCAAATATTGTGCCGCACGCTGTGCTGCTACTCAAGAGCTCCAAAATCAATAATCATCAAAAGTGAGTCTCCTTTCACTTTATCTTCCTTTTATAGATTTCAACTACGAAAACCCTAATCTTTGACCTGATTAGGTCACTTTATTTTCTAATTTGTAGNGCATGCATCATTAAATAATGCTTAGATGGCATGCATGATGGTGGCCTTTGGCCCTGGTGGCCCTTCTTGACCTAATGGTGATAACATGATGATGCCCTATATTTTCTATAGATGGCATTAGTCTTTAGATGATTCCCTAAATATCAGTAACCACTCAAACCCACATGAATCACATAGGTTAGCGGTTTTGGTCCTCAATGCCTAATCAAATGAGGACATTAAATTCCTCCCTGCTTGAGATTGCTTATCCTCAAGCAACTGAAAATTGGGATGCTACAATACCTGTTCACCTTCCCATGTGGCATCCTCTGGTGGTAGTTCCTTCCACTAAACCAAGTATTCCCTAATTACCTTGTTCCTGAGTTTCCTTTCTCTAGTCTATATGATCCATTCAGGAATCAGTATCAGTAGTCCTTCATCATCTAAAGGAGGTAATTCTGTTGATGGAGCAATATGTTTCCCAAGGGTCTTTTTTAGGTTGGACACATGGAACACATTGTGAATTTTACTTTCCTGTGGTAGTTCTAGTTCATATGCCACCTCTCCCACCTTCCTGATTATTCTATATGGTCCATAGAAGTGAGGTTTTAACTTTTCTGCTCCTTTCTTCTTAAGCCAAGACTGTCTGTAAGGTTAGAGCCTTAAGTATACCAAATCCCCTACCTCAAATCTCCACTCAATCCTGTGTTTGTATGCATATAACTTCTGCTGATTCTGGGCTTTCTGTAAGTTTTCCTTCAATATTTTAAGAATATCTTGACTGCCCTATATCCAATCCTTTTCCTTAGGATCCCTACTGTCTCCAAATTCCAAATCTGCATATTCCAAGGCCTCATAGCCATATAATGCCTTAAAAGGAGTCATCCTAATAGACATGTGATAGGTAGTATTGTAGCAATACTCCCCTAATTGTAGCCATTTGATCTAGGTTTGTTGCTGCCCTGTTACGCAGTTCCTTAGATATCCTTCAATCCACTTGTTGACTATTTTAGTTTTTCCATCGCTCTAAGGATGATAACTCGTGTTGGTAGCCAGTTCGATACCCACTAATCTGAATAGTTCCTGCCAGAAGGCACCTGTGAATCTGTTATCCCGATCACTGACAATGGTCTTAGGTAACCCATGTAACTTGAAGACCTCCCTGAAGAATAACTTAGCTACTTGAACCGCAGAGTAATCTGATGATATAGAAAAGAAATATGCAAACTTGGTCAATCTATCAACTAAAACATATAAACAATCTCACCCTTGGACCTTGGGTAACCTTGTAGTGAATTCCATAGAGATGCTTTCCCACTTCTGTTCTGGAATTGGTAGTCTCTGAAGCAACCCTGCTGGATGAATGTTCTCAATCTTGTTCTGTTGACAGATGCTACATTCCCGTACGTGCTGCATAACTTCCCCCTTGAGGCCCTTCCATGAGAATCCATTAGAGGAAATTTCAACTCAAAATGGGCCTTTTAACTTTTATTCAAATTCCATGTCATCATGTGTTAGCCAATGAAATTGATTTAAATTTGAAATACTGTATAGGTCTTAAACACTTTTTTAATATAAATTTAGGGATAGGTATCATAAAAAAAACTACTTTTTTTGTTTGTATTTTTGACATATCACCCTGTGTTTTTACTCAAATTTCGATTAGGAGAGCTCGTTGGATGCGGAATTAAATTCCGCATCCAACAAGTACCCACTCGGCATAATTTTGACGGATCCTGCTACCCCAAAAACAAGAAATACCTGAAAAAACGGAATGATGACATCATCATTCCATTTTTTTCCAGGTATTTCTTGTTTTTGGGGTAGCGGGGTCTGTCAAAAGTATGCTGAGTGGGTACTCGTTGGATGCAGAATTTAATTCCACATCCAACGAGCTCTCCCAATCGAAATTTGAGTAAAAGCACGGGGAGATATGTCAAAAATACAAACAAAAAAGTAGTTTTTTTCTTTTCTTCCTCCAAAATTAATAAGTATTATTTTATTATTTTAACTATTATTTTATTAGTTCATTTGAGGAGGCCCATTTTGAGTTGAAATTTCCTCTAATGTCTCTCGGATCTATCTGTAGGTCTTCAAGAAACCCTGATGTCCTGATAATGGAGAGTCATGTGCTTCCTGAATGATAGTTTTCCTCAACGTGGATTTTGGGACGAGGTATATCCTGTTCTTGTAATAAATGATGTCATGAACAATCCTGTACCTGACGTCTAGAATTTGTCCATTCAATAATTCGCAAGCGAATTTATTTTTGGATTATTCTACTAAGAGAAGTGCCCTCCAATCTGTGGATATACTCCTGAGAGATAGTGAGGCGGGACGCCTGGATAATGCATTAGCTACTACATTATTCTTACCCTTTACATACTCGATCTTGAAATCATAGGCTTGTACTTTACTGGCCCATTTCTGATGATGCTCATTTAGTTCCTTCTACTCCAGAATACTTGAGGCTGTTATGATCTGTTTTGATTTTGAACTTACTGCCCACTAGGTACTGTTTGAATTTCGTGAGAGCATGTAAGATGGCTAGCATCTCTTTGGCATATATGGAGTAGTGGCGCTCGTAGTTCTTCAATTTACGGCTCTCAAATGCAATAGGGTGATGATTTTGCATCAATACTGCTCCTAACCCTTCCCCTGAGGCATCATATTCCACTAAAAAGGGTTGTGCGAAGTCTGGTAATGCTAAAATTGGACAAGAACTCATAAAAATTTTCATCTCCTCAAAAGTTTTCTATGCCAAGTCTGTCCAGTTGAATGCTCCCTTATTTGTGATATCTATGAGGGGTGTTGCAAATTGGGATAATCCCTTAATGTACCATCGGTAATAGGTGCACAGTCCTAAGAAACCTCTCAATTCTGTGATTGTTTTTGGCGCAGGCCAATCTCTAATAGCTCGGATTTTCTCCATGTCAACCTGTACTCCTTCCTCATTGATTATGTGCCCTAGGTAAAGTATTTTCTTCATGCCAAATTCACACTTGGACATTTTCGCATAAAGCAAGTGTTCTTCTAAAATGCTCAGCACTTCGTTTAGATGTTTCAGATGCTCCTCCAATGTTTTGCTGTAAATCAGGATGTCATCAAAGAATACTAGCAGAAAATTACGTAGCTGAACTCGGAAGGTATGGTTCATGCATGACTGAAAAGTGGCTGGAGAATTGGTAAGTCCAAAATGCATGACCAAAAACTCATAGTTACCATAGTGACAACGAAAAGCTATTTTGGATATGTCTTGGTCCCTTACTTGGATCTAATGGTACCCCGAGCGAAGAACAATCTTGGAGAAGTATTTGGCTCCCCGAAGTTCATCCATGAGTTCATCAATTCTAGGGATGGGATACATGTTCTTAATGGTCTTTTTGTTGAGTGCTCGATAGTCTATGCACATTCGCAGTGTACCACCCTTCTTCTTGACCAATACTACTGAGGATGCGAAGGGGCTAGAACTGGGCCGAATGTATCCAAGCTCCAGTAATTCTTTTATTGTTTTCTCGATCTCATCCTTGTATCTTTTGGGATGCTGGTAAGGAGTGGTGATGCTTGTGTCCCCTCCTCTAGCTCAATAATGTGTTCAAAGCCTCGGTCTAGCGGTCTACCTGATGGAAGGTCCCGAAAAACCTTTTCATGCTTCTGTAGCAAGGCCTGAATGTCACTTGGATGTCGTGTGCTGGTTTCTAGGGGTTTCCTAAAGGTGACCAAACATTCTGCCGCCCATTCTATATTATCCTGTCGGAGTACTGCCTCCATTCTCTATGACAAGACTGCTTTTGGGGGATAAGTATTCATGCCCCTCAAAACTACTCGTTCACTATCTGGCCCCTAGAATTCCATTTCCATTGCCATGTAGTCCATAGTGTATTTCCCTATGGAATAAATCCACTGAACACCCAATACCACATGAGTATCCGATACATCTACTACATAGAAGGAATCGGTCATCTGATAGTTACCTAAGGTGACATTCAATTTGGAATCCAGTAGTTGCACTCCATGATGGAGTTCCCGAATACTGCTACAATGAATCCTTCGAACTTTTTAGTCTGAATACCTGTTAGTTGGAATATTTCACCTTCTATAGACAATAAGGTGTTCCACTGGTCTGAATGGTTCAGATCCAGAACAAATGAAGGACAGAGGTTGAAGACTCTCCCTGGACGCCGTAGATACCTGGAATGTGATGCTTTGATAGTAACCCTGTGTACCTGCAATAAGCTTAAACGCGCAAACACATCGAAACTGCCAGAATATAATCTACTAATCCATGTTAGTGACTAAGGAATATAACAACATACATGTGAAATCAAAGAACAACAATATATTTGGGACAGAAATCAACTTGCATTAATATAAAAATATGAAGAAGTTTACAACCAAGCCTTAGTGTTGACATGCATCTCCATGAAACCAAGAATTCTCATCCCCATAAGCTCTGACTCTAGCTCTCTATGCTCTCCAATGGTCTTGGGCCAAGTGATCAATCCATAAGCATAACAATACCTTAAGAGTTATCCCCCACCAACCATGAATATGAGCTTGTATTTATAAGGCTCAATGGATAGGGATGGTTGAGAGATAAGTGGATGAGGTGGCCTCTAATATCCTAGGATGAGGGATCTTGATCTCAACTGACCCACAATGATAGGGATAAGGGAGGACACGAGGCTTATCATCTAGAAGCGTCGAGAAACTTCTCTTTTTCCCTTTTTACCCAAGGTACCGCGTTTCTTCTTCAATGACAGAGTGGTTCTGGTAAAAAATGCTTATGGATTAAAGGCCATAAGTGGTGGCACTGCTTGTGGACAACAAGGGATAGGCAGACAAAGGGGAAAGCGTGGTGTTGGGAATTTTCATGGAATATTGACAATTAGCATGAGTTTCCACTCCAAGATTTGGGGTTTAGGGAAAGTAGGTATGTCAAAAGTCTTATCACATGATGGTGACAGGATTTTGGTATAACAGGATGCCCCCCAAAGCATGAGTCTTAGAGGGATACGATAAACGAGAGTTTTGAGAGAACAAGTTGTCGCCATGAGATGAAAATGTCAGCTTGATCGGAGCATATTGTCAAGTAGGCATGTATAGTACATCAATATGTTGACTCATAGACACAAGTAACCAAACTCATGGTTGTAGACCAATACAAGGCAGATCCATGAGAGGAATAAACAAGCATGGCTACTAGAATACAGTGTAGATTCATGTGATACAGGACTCAAACTTAGACATAGCTACCAGACATACAATGTAGATCTATGTCATACAGACTCAAATTTGAGCATAGCCATGACCATACAAATGTGGACCCATGCTAGATATACCAAACTCCATCACAACCCGGGGAAAAGCAATGAGTGCTTTAAACAAATACCCAGGGTCTGTGTCTCGTCTTCCACAAAATACGATACTATCCATGTGATTACAATGATCTGAAGTCGAACATGGTAGAAACTACTTGATTACCGGCCAATGATGTGAACTGTTAACAAGTGCGAGGGAGATCACCATTGATGTCGATGATTCCCAAGGTACCCTAGTACAATCTACTGAGTGTGAATATATGTCCTGATGTCGAACACCCAGTCAATTCTATTGATCAAAGGTCAATGATGTGAACCTATGTCGAGAGCGAGAGAATCTATCATTAAGGCATACAGATCTCAAGGTACTAAATATTGTTTCTAAGACTACTTCTTGGATGATGAGCTGATGTCAACGGAAAAAGTCTCGTCGAAGGAGGGCCATGATGAGTCCCACATCGACGACACGAAACTAAAAACATAGTTCTGGAATGATGTGAATGTAGTAACCATAAGAATGACTCAAAGATACTGACACAAAGACTGTGTGGAATGCAGAGGTAAAACTTCTTCAAATCCCCTTTGAACATCGAGCAGCATGACAAAACGACCTGGCAGCATGACTAGATGGGACAGACACACAATGCGACAGTGGACAATGCATTCTTTTGAAAGACTCAAAGGAGTGACATGACTCATGAAAGTGGATCGTCACGGAGATCAGCTGAATACCCAATTGACTGACATGATGTGCAGACAAGTGCCATGTTCAAAGATAATGACAAACAACTGTCATTATTTGCAAAATAATTCCCTTCCCATTTCCCCCATCATGATTAATGAGTGCCTCTTTTCGGTTTTACGAGTTCAAAGAGGGTAACAAACACTCGATATAGCTTGTCAGAAGACAAGTCCAAACTCATATATTTTGCGAACCTGATTGAGGAGGGGTTCCTTCCTAAAATGGGTCTCTCAATGTTTAATTTAACGAGTCCACTGAAAGAAAACTTGGTATCGTTCACATTTAGAGAGTCTGAACGAATACGGAAGAAGACTCAAAAGGGGTCCTTTTTCGTATGATTTAGTCTCTAAGGCCCAAAAAAGTGTAAAATCATACCTTAAAGAACTATTCCAGTCATGACTGGCTGGAGTGTTCCTTTTTTGTAAATAGTCCTATCCAAACCAAAAAAGAGATAACCTACCATCGGATGGACGACTCTTCAAATACTTTAACGAGCGTGAAGAAGACAAGATCGCTCGACGATATTTTTGTATTTAGGGAGCCTAAAAAGGGTTTAAAGAGGACTCCATGAGGTTTCTTTACACAATGTCACTTTTTACGAGCCTGGAAAGAATCAGAAACAGACTCGGCGATCTTTTCGTGTTTAAGGAGCCTAAAAAAGAGGTGAAAAGAAGACTACATGATGCTTATTTACACAATGTCAATATTTAATGAGCCTAGAAAGAAACTGAAATGGACTCGGACCTTTGATACTAAATTTTAAAGAGCGTGACAAAGTGTTGTAATAAATGCTCGGAGACCTTTTTCATTTTATGAAAGTGCGAAAAATCCATAAACAAACTTTCAAAGCTTCTTACAATAGTTCTCTTATCCTGCGATTGACTCAGAAACAAGTGTTAAATGCATTCATAACTAGCATTAAGGGATTACGACAAATAATCTTTGACTAAAATATGATTTTATATCAAAAATATAGTATGTCAGACCCAAAAATGCCTATATAAGTCATGTAAATTGTAAAAAATCAAATCATTTCACTATTTACCCATAGCAGAGAGCACTTGGAGCATTTCCTTAGCCAGATCTTCAGCAGCTGATACTAGGAGTTTCCATCATCCGTTTTCCGCATCGTCAGTTGCAGGTAATAGCTAAAACCCTTCTCTTTCATTTCATAGCATTTATTTTGAGTTTTGGTGGGGTTTTGGGATCATATGGAAAACCCTAAAACCTTAAAAGCAGGCACCACGGCTATCCCTTGCGGGATACGTGGTACCAACCGAGAACTACGCCTATAACATGGTAGACAGGCGGTGCCACCACCTGTCTCCAATGGTCCACAGGAGGTGATGGCCGTGGAGAATTTAAACCAATAGTATGAGCAATATAACTTCATTCCTTTGATTTTTAATGATTAGGGATGGTTCTAATGCATACTATGATTGTTTTTGGCAGGTCTAGGTTTCTCAAAACATGGTGATATGGAAAGAAAGAACACATGACAATGAGGATGATTTTGTTGAGAGAAATGCGGGTTGTATTGCCGCATTATGGGATTGTGGGATCCTGAAGTTCTTACGGACCCCATGCATGGTATCGCATGAGCGGTTACTGGAACACATACTGCAGATGTTGAATCCAAAGCAGCAGTACTTCGAGGTAGGGGCTCATATTCTTATAGTGGAAGTAGAGGACATCTACTTCTTGACAGGTCTCTCAAGACAGGGTGCCCCCATCTCACTGACAGGTTCCTGTGGAGGGGATATTACCACTCGAGAGCTTATAGATCGTCATTGTGCACCAGGGACGGGTACATCAGGGAAGAAGATCCCCATCAAAGCAGTGATGGATAGGCCCCTACGGACTGTCCTATTTAACATGCAGAGGGTGGAAGGGAGTCAGGGTGTGCACTAGGATTCTAGGGCACACATGCTGTACGCCATAGAGGCCATGGCACCCACGACATTCAACTAGGCGGAAGCCATGCTTCCAATCTTCAAAGATCAACTGACTAAGTGTCGGCAGGGAGAGCTAAAGTAGTTTGGATTTGGTTCCATTTTAGCCTACTTCTTCTTCGAGCGAGTTCCATAGATGAGACCTCGGGTGGTATTTCGGAGTCTGAGAGCACGGGACCCCTGTATGCTGAGGTGGGCCCAAGTCATGGCTCGCATAGGAGCGGGTAGGGGAAGGGTGAAGTTCGGTGACCCATTCTTTAGATGGCTCTGAGATCATATCCTCATGGTTTAGGATTATGCTTACGTGGGTACGGACTTCACAGGAGATCCTGACCTACCACTCCCACCTAGCAGATAGTGGGGCGACATCGGTAAGAAGCGAGAAACCCTAAAATTTATGAAATGTTTTATGTTTTTTAATGTTTTATATTTTTTATGTTAAGTGACGAGACATGTATATTCTCATGCAGATGTGGGAGTAGCGAGACCTGGAGGAGCATCTCCATTGGATAGGAGAGCTGGAGCCCGCTTCGTACCACAGGGTGATGATATCACCAGGGAGCTAGAGGAAAATCTAGAGAGGTTGGCCTTGGATATCCCAAATGCTGACATTGATGACCTCCTGATGAGATATTAGAGATACACAGTGAAAGTACTGGGTCGATTTAGTAGGCTGCTGCGTAGAGTAGCTCGAGCAGTGATGTGCTATCATGAGCACCACTAGTGTATGAGATATGTACTAAAAGCTGATAGCTTCAGGATTTTGTATGATGATTTTTCCTGAAAGCCTACGTGCTTCAGATGAGGTCTCGGGACCTATTTTTTGTAAACTTTTTCGTATATATATATACAGACTTTTACACGGTGTTTATATGTTTCAAATGGAAAATGCATTTTCTATGAGTTTTATGTGTCTATGAATTTTTATTTACAACGTACCATGTTTGATTTCGATGTCATGAATGGGCAATATGCCAATCTAGGATGTAATTAGCTAATGAGTCAGAAAATACATTATGTTCCCTAGGGATATGCCTATAAGTGATGGTTTCAAATGATCTTTCTAGCAAACGTACTCTCCAGAAGAGGTGAAGGAGCATAGGGTTCCTAATGGTGTAAACATGGTTTAAATGGAAAACCACGAGTTGTGAGTCTATCAAGACTACTAGATCACGAACATCCTGGGAGGCAGATTCAATCAGAAGACCGATGACTGCTTCATACTCGGCGATGTTATTAGTAGTAGGACCTATACAAACCGCTCCTGAACTGACCAAATATTCAGCCGGTAAATTGAGGACCCAAGCAGTCGAGGCGAGATTCAAGGTGTGGCAACAGCACCATCAGCGAAGTCGTAGAAAGCCATCTGCATGACCAAAACATGGTATAAACAGATGCAGACACTAAACTCAAAACCATCTTGAAAATACTAAAAGCACACTGAAATCCAAATAATATACATATATACAAGATACTATCCAAGAAATACCTAGGCATAGTACCTTTTCAGGTACAACCTATTGTGAGGTTTCCCCAAAGGGATTCCATCATAATCAATGAGCTCGTAAGCTCCTTTCTCTAACACCTTAGAAATAACAAAAGGTTTGTACCGTACCACATGGATTCGAACTTACCATTCCCTAGTTTGTCATATCTCTGATCATAAGTCAAGACTAGGTCACCCTCATTAAAGACACAGGGTTGGATGGATTTATTAGACTGCACCTTAACACGTTTCTTATGTGCCTCATTAGCCAAGGCAGCATCTCTCTGAGTCTCGTCAAGGTTACTCAAGTACAAAAATATTTTTTCCTCTGCGGAAGTGTCTGGGAGAAGTTCGACGGCAAGTTGTAAGGATGGAATCTGACATTGGATCGGTAAGACAGCTTCGAGTCCATAGACGAGCTGGAATGGCGTAAAACCAGTAGTTGTTTTCACAGAAGTATGATAAGCCCATAGAGCAGAGAAAAGAACATGGTGCCAGTTGGATTTATGATCTCCAACCATCCGATGAAGCATAGTTTTCAAAACTTTGTTAATGGATTCTACCTGACCATTAGCTTATGGATAATATGGTGTAGAGTTTTCATGGAAAAAACCTAGCTTGGCACTTAGTTCCTCCATCATATAATTACGAAAATGGGATCCGTGATCAGTAACGATGGACTGCAAAACTCCAAATCTAGCTATGATATGATTGAACAAGAAGAGGGTGGCAGTCTTACGATCTTCTGCGTATGTAGGCATGGACTCAGCCCATTTTGTGAAATAATCAACATCTACAATTTTTTTGGCTGTAGCCATCCCAGATAAATTACCGCCACATGCTCCATAGTGGAAATCATTCAACACATGTTCAGCCTCCTTATGAGTGAGGCATCGCCGAAGAATAGAGTCAATACCACGTCTATACAAGGTATCATTCAGGATGAGATAGTATTTCACATGGTGACAGATACGGCGGCGATCATCGCGAGATAAATGCGGCTGAAATCGTTGTGTTTGGAGATAAATAAGCAAATATCCATACCAAGGATCGGAAGTGCTAATCAGGAACAGGAATTCATCCAGAAATGAATCACTGGGCTCAAATTCCATCGAAGCACAGGGAAGATCACACATAAGCTCGGCAAAGACCAAGGATTTCTTTGATGTGGCCTTGGCAAATTCTAGATCAAACTCCTGAAGTATAACTATCCAACGGGAGTAAATGCCCTCGAGTACTTGACGAGTCAGGATGTAATACATCGGGTTCTGGTCTGCCAATATGGTGGTAGTGTGGAGAAGAATGTAGTGATGAAAATTTTGTACAGCAATGACTATGGCCAATGCTAACTTTTCCACATGTGAATAGCAAGTTTCAGATCCATAAGATTCTTACTGGCGTAATAAATCACATGTTCCTGACTATGGAGATTTTCCTGCACCAAAACCATGGTGATGGTAGTAGCGAAGGAAACAATATACAAGAGAAAGTCCTTTGATTAATCCGAGGGGTGTATCATGGGTGAATGAGTCAGAGCATGCTTAAGATTATCAAAGGCGCATTAGGCCTGGTCATCCCAGAAGAATGGAGTGTTATTCTTGAGGAGACACATATAACCGTGCGTTTTCTCTGTGAAATTGCACACTAAATAGCGAAGAGATCTAAAATAGTGGCAATCTTCAAAGGATCGATCCGGATGCCATCTTTGGATACCACAAACCCTAGCAGACGTCCCGTTTCAATGCAAAAAACACATTTATACAGATTGAGCCATATATTATAATGACAGCATCTGAGGAATATGTCTCTAAGATGACCAGGATGGTCCTCCCGTCACTGTGAATGAGCAGGAAGCTCATCAAGGTACGGTTCAACAATATGTTTATCATCGTGAAATGCATAGGACATCGCGCTGGAAAGTGGCTCCAGCATTTTTCAAGCCAAAAGGTAACTTCTTATATGCAAAGTTTCCCCATGGGAAAATGAATGTCGTCTTAAGCTGATCAGCGGATAATATCTCAATCTGATTATAGCTAAAGAAGCCATCCATGAATGAAAAGATAACACTTCCAGCACAGTTGTCGATAATCTAATCGATGTGCGGAGTAGGAAAGTTGTCCTTGGGACAATATTTATTCAAATCCCTAAAATTGATGCAGACTCTAATGGTGCCCTGCTTTTTATTGACAGGGACAACGTTCGATACCCATTTCGTCAGGGGTACAGGATAAATAAACCCAACTTTGAGGAGTTTCTCAATTTCAACTTTAATAGCTGCAGCCTTCCGAGGATGGACTTGCCTTAGTTTTTTCCTGACAGGTTTAGCCATGGGATAGGTTTTAATCTCATGGACCACGATGGATGGGTCAATTCCCGACATCTCTTCATAGGACCAAGAAAAAATATCACGGAATTCCTTAAAAAGTGCCTTATATGCTTCAGATTCATCTGCCGAGTAGTTATGCCCAACATGAACATGCTCAATAGTATTAGGCTTGGCTGATATGTCAATCGGGTTCGTCTGAGTAATGTTGCAAAGTTTTCCTTCAGAATATGTATCTTGCAACAAAATAGGAATTTGGGGTACGTTGACAATATCAGTAGGAAACAAGGATGCAAAATCATGGCTAACCGAACTGTTGTTGGGGAGGAACATGGATCTATGATGGTGATCCTCCCAAATGGGCGCATCTGTATTTATGATCTCCATAATGGACTCATCGAAAGGAAAAGTCTCAGAGAGATAATCTAGAATGGGAAGAGAAGGGCCTAACCAGTATGGTAAATGGTAAGTATCCGAAGCCACTAGATGAGGGTCATCAGTGTGATCATCGAAAAATGTCTGATTGGTGTCATACATAGCTTCGTGTGGACTCAACGAGGTGGAATCAACAACATGTTTACCCTTAGTCTCATAATCAAATGAGGCGATCATATGGACTATCGCGGTATCCGTGCTAGGAGGAGTGGATGGAAAATCCCCATAAGGGATGAATCCTTCAACATTCCTACCCCAATCGACTGGTAAGGAGGAGGGGACTGGCCTAACATGGGGATGTTATTAGTCATGGAGGTAGTAACATCCGGTGTACAGAAATCAAGCTGGTCAATAGTAACAATTCTCCCTAGATGTGGAAATGGGACTGTTCGAAATATTGTTGAGGCAACAGCTGTCATGGCATAGAACTAATTTATTCCTAGAAGGAGGTTGTAATCTAAAGGGGCATCTACCACTTCTACTTGAATGGAAACGATTTTTCCCCCCAGCTGGACCGCTAGGGCTAATATGAGGCCATGGGGTCAGAAACCCCATCCGTCAAAGGCCTTGAGGGTCGTAGGTGATGTTACAAGCTCGGGAGAGCTGAGAGCCTTCCAACAAGTCAGATACAAAACCTAGTTCAAAGCTCCTTCCTCTAGTACCGTTCGAAAAACTTTCTTTCCCACTACTTTCATAATGATCTGAAAATCAAGTTTATGCGGTAATCTAGGCTTATAGTTCTCAACATTGAAATGAATCAAGTTAGTATTATCCGGTTCTAAAGCTCCTAGTGCTATCAACAAGTTTTTACGCTGTGTAGGGAAACTTTGGAGTACCTCTAGGGTGGACATCACGCAAGGTGCCTGAGCGAGATCTTCAACCACATTATAAAATTGAGCAGCTCGGGCATTGGGATTAAAGACAGCCTTCCGAAGAGTACTCTTAGGTGGGCGCAAAATCATGTCGAGAGTAGTCTTCTCGATAGATAAGGGGACAGTAGATGAGGATTCTGGAGAACTAGTAGAGGGAGCTTTCCCTAAAGAAGAATGATCTTCTTTCTTATCAGCAGGTTTGTCATAATTCTGACTTCGAGTTTGCAGATTGATGGTATCTGCGGACATCATACAAATTTCCTTTGATGAACTAGAGTTACCCTGATTAGACATGTGGTCTATCAGTTGTTGTTGGGAGGGAAAAGGATCCATAAGTACTGCAGGTGCAGGATTGCACTTCAGAAACTAGGAGATTTCATCCTGACGAGGACACTCCCTTGAAAAATGGTCACCACTGCATAGCAGACAGGGATATTTTTCCTTCCTTTTACCTTTATCGTTATCACTGTTGGTTGGTCTTGGAGTCTCCTGTTGGTTTCCAAGTTTTTATTTCTATTTTTACCTTTCTTTTTATTATTACTCGAGGTTTGAGTACTTTGAATAGAGTTGACCTCGGCGAAAACCTTAGGAGTCGAAGGAGTAGGGGTGGAATTTTGGGGTTGCTTGGCAGGTTTTGCTACTAACAGGGATTGGATTGAATCAACAATCCAATCAACAGGTACTTCTGATGGTGGCTTGGTGGGATCGGTGCTGGGACGAGGAGCTTGAGGAATCAGGTCATAAAGAGTTCCAGACTGGGAATAGACCAAGTCTAGGTACTGAGCCCGACTGATAGCCTGCTCTTTGGTAATGGCACCTCCCATAGCCACATCTTGGGAAATAGGAGGTAACAAGGATTTGGTAAACCAATCAGCTAGTAACTGATCCAAAATAGGGGCCTTACTAATCCTTCTCTACCTTCTCCACTCATGAATATGATCGAAAATGTGGGTGGATGTGTTCTGTCGCATAGAGGTTAAAATATCAGTGCCCATTTCATAACGAATAGGGAGCTGAAAGTGTGTAAGAAACACGGTTGCCAATGATCCAAAATCCACAAACGAATGTTGTGGATGTTCAATGTACCACTTCGCAGCCGTACCAGTCAAAGGTCGTTGAAAGAATCATAACTGAACGGAGTCATCCATGAGGGAGTTTGAAGAACACCACAAATGGAATGTCATAACATAGTTCTTCAGATCGTCTCCCTGCTTCCCATCCAATTTTGGGATATCTGATGGTAACTTTACCGGAATGGGAGGCCATGAGGGATTGTGTCGAATGGGGTCATTAATTAACTTGGACAAGTTAGGAAAGTCCAAAGTTGCTAGGAAAGGTAACTGTCGGTTGGGTTGCACATACTGGTAATATTGAAATGGCATATAATTACCAGTAGGACCATAGGTTGACTGAAAAAAAGGTTGTTGTGACGAAGAACTAACGGAAAATCCGCCCACAGGGGGTTGATTTTCGGGATCAAGACCGCTAGGACCACTAGGGCCTCCAGGAGGAGGACCACCAGGGCCACCGAGACCACTAGGGGGCAGACCACCAGACCCTCTGGAGCCCCTAGGAGGTAGACCTCTAGAGCCTCCAGAACCACTAGGTCGAGGGCCACCAGACCCTCCAGAGCCATAAGGAGGAAAGCCACCAGGCCCCCCAGGACCACTAGGACCAAAAGGAGGAAAGTTTCCAGATCCTCCGGGACCATTAGGCCCCCCAAGGGGAGGACCTCCATAAGGCAGTCCTTCGGCACCTCTTACAGTATGTATAGGTATCCCCCCCATAGCAAGCATGTAAGACCATTTGGGTTTCCCCCATGGCGTAAAAGTGTTACTAGGGTACGGAATTCCAGCATAAGTTATTCCTGTAGGATTGGGTGGATGATTACCTACAGGTATTTGACAACCATAACCTCCAGAAGATTGAACGGTTACAGTTTGTGCCCCTAAGGGCTGACCTGAACTAGATGGGGGATTTACCGCAGTAGTATGGGTGGGAGGGACATAAACTATCGATGATTATATTTTAGAGGTCTTCCATTGACTAGGTACAATTCTGGTGCCAGATAACGTAGGTCCTATCAGGGGTTGCCCCCCGGCACTAGAATGTACTGACGAAATGGGAATTGAAGGTTGGGCCCCAGGTGCAGAAGACCTGGGAGGATTAGGAACAGACATAACATGAGAGGTGATAGGGGTGGTAATTTGAATTGGGTTGTGTGGTGTTACTGCACGATCTATAATCAGTTCAATGGGTCTCATAGAATCAGTAAGTGAACGATATCCCACAGGAACAGATGTGTAACGTGATGGTGTTGGGCCTAATATTTCATCTATTTTCTTATCAATCTCGTGTGCATGTATAATGGTAGCATGGTATTGCCTACATTCTTCTTCATCTTTAGAAGAGTTTAAATGGGTGCCAAATGAGGAAATGGCCTGTCCTATAGAGGTATCCCAAAATGGAGCATTGGGACCAAAATCTGGATGGGTTGTATCATCAACATGACCTTTCATGGGACAATGAAACGAGGTATTTCCTCGAGAAGTCTGTTGGACCAAGGGAGGCGAGTGTGAAGAATATGGTACTCCACTTTTTGCAACCACATTATCTCCCACTTAAGAGGTGGTAGCACCTCCTTGGTCAATAGATTCCATTGGATTTTCTCTTGAACCGGGAGTAAAATCGGGTGGCAAGCCCTGTACTCTTCTAGACTGTCTTAACTCGGCCAATTTGTATAGTTCCTATCTAACCTAGGGTCTAAAAATCTAGAAAACAGGCCAAAAAATTTCCCTACACAAGCTATTGGTCAAAACAAGCACACTTAAAATGATAGGAGGGGTTCAAAAGTCAGGTCTCTCACCACGATTGTCAAGAAGGTGCCACTCGCGATATACCTCGAGGGTACATGCGTAGTAATCTCCCCGAATGTTATTTTCGGTGTATGGCTCCAAGCAAGATGGCCAAATTGCTTTTCTCAGATAGATAGGGTATCCTAGTGGGGTATCCCGATATACTCAAGGTACGTGGGAGCTCAAATCGGTAGTAGTGTTTTCTAATGCATAACCATACACAAGGGGCCTTTCGATATACAATCAAGTACATGAAGTACCTTTCTATATACCTCAAGGGTACGTGAAAGGCCATTCGATATACCAATGGTACGTGGAAGAACCGCACGAGTCCCAAGATGTAATGCAAACAAATAACGATAGCTCCTACGCTTAACGATGCCCAAACACGTCTCTAACCTATCACTCCAGTTGCTACGTAAATTTTAACCTATAACTACCGTTAATTTTAAAGTGGATGGTTAGGTGAATGCATGATGTTTTGACAGAAAAGTAAAACCATGCAATATGCTTATGCAAAATATTTCACTTTACCATTCAATATGCCTACTTATGGGAGGGAAAGAGAGTATTTTCTTTTTGTTTCAAAACCAAAAATATTTCCAAACAACAGTCATGAAAATAAAATAAAAGACAACCAATACTTTTCCAAATTGATTTCTCTTTTTTGAAATCAAAGAGAAGGGGAAGAATCTCTTTTCCTAAAAGAAAAACAAGAAGTACACTATATGCAAATGCACTCTATTTTTTTTAATTTTCTCAAAACATAAGCAAATCTAACTTAAAACTACCATATTTTTTTATTTTGATCAAGATAGTTTTAAATTCATAAGAGATGAAAGAATATAAAGAGCCTGAAATATTGAGAAGCCAATCAGAGAACCAATGTCCAACACTCAACGATGATAACCTAGTCTCAGTCAAAAATTTTCTTTTTTAAAGGAAGAAAAAAGAAGTTTACTATGCAAAAAAGAAATGAAACCTAGAAGCTAATTTAGTGTTCTTCTTTTAGTCTATATAACATAAACGAAAAGAGATCTTACTAACACCCTAATATTTTCCAAAAAAAACAGAAATCCTTTCGCAAACACAACCAACAAGCATAGAAGCGGATGAACAATCAAAAATCCTAACCTAGCTCTTGAATTTATGAATCAAACCAATCTTAAACCATAATATTTCAAGCCACAAGCATCAAATTATGTCACACAAGTCTAACAGTGCAGAACTAAAAGCAACACAACTCAAATTTTTACAAAAAAATCAGAAAAAAGGGTCTTGGAATGATGCCTACCCGGCACCGCGCTTCTCTGGTGTTGACGGGGGGATTGTATCCCAGCACCGCTTCTCGCCAACTGGATACAGGAGATGGCACCGCATACTTCCCACTCTGTTCAAGCGATGGCACCGCTCCTTGTACACTCTATAGGCTCGGTTCCCTGTAGAAGACCAAAACACAAAGAGAATGATAAATCAAGTCAAAAAAAGACTAGATCAAGGTGAAAACTGCTAGATTGAGTATGGAAATAGAGCATAAAAGGTCAAAATGAATCAGATCTGAACATATCTGGAAGTTTCAAAACCAAATAGATTAAGTCAGAAAGTATATTTGACTGAAGAGAGTTGGAGAAGGAGCCTGGATTCGGACAAGAATTACAGAACTGAGGAAGATCAGAACAACTGATGCATATATCTATTCCCTAGCGGAGTCGCCAGATTTGTTAGCTGGAATATTTCACCTTCTACGGATAGTAAGGTGTTCCACTGATCTGAATGGTTCAGATCCAGAACAAATAAAGGACAGAGGTTAAAGACTCTCCCTGGACATCGTAGATACTTGGAATGTGATGCTTCGATAGTAACCCTGTGTACCTGCAATAAGCTTAAACACACAAACACATAGAAACTTCCAGAATATAATCTACTCATCCATGTTAGTGACTAAGGAATCTAACAACATACATGTGAAATCAAACAACAACAATATATGTGGGACAGAAATCAACTTGCATTAATATAGAAATATGAAGAAGTTTACAACCAAGCCTTAGTGTTCACATGCATCTCCATGAAACCAAGCATTCTCATCCCCATAAGCTTCAACTCTAGCTCTCTATGCTCTCCAATGGTCTTGGGCCAAGTGATCAATCCAACAGCATAACAATACCTTAAGATTTCTCCCCCCCCCAACCATGAATATGAGCTTGTATTTATAAGGCTCAATGGATAGGGATGGTTGAGAGATAAGTGGATGAGGTGGCCTCTAAGATCCTAGGATGAGGGATCTCCAGCTCAACTGACCCACAATGATAGGGATAAGGGAGGACATGAGGCTTATCATCTAGAAGCCTCAAGAAAATTCTCTTTTTCCCTTTTTACCCAGGGTACCGCGTTTCTCCTTCAATGACAGAGCGGATTAAGGGCCATAAGCGATGGAACCACTTGTGGACAACAAGAGATAGGAAGACAAAGGGGAAAGCGTGGTACTGGAATTTTCATGGAAAATTGACAATTAGCATGAGTTTCCACTCCAAGAGCTGGGATTCAAGGCAAGTAGGTATGTCAAAAGTCTTATCACTTGATGGTGACAATATTTTGGTTGGCTACCCAAGTGGAGTCAATGAAATTGTGGGTTGCTCCCCCATCAATCAATACTCCTACTCTGTGACCCTGTACTACTCCTCTGACCCTAAGAGTATGGAATCTTGGTACTCCAGATAATGTAGCAATGACTCCCTCTGGTGTTTCACCCTGGTGTGATTCTTCCTCAGCTACCCGTAGTTCTTCTGTGGCCTCCTGCTCATAGTCATCCTCATCACTATCCAAATATACCTCGATGCAGTGAGCCTTCACCTTCCCTACACACCTATGTCCTGGTACCCATGGTTCCCGACAAGTGAAACATATTTTCTTCCTCCTCAAGTCTTTCCTAATGTCCTCGTCTAACCATGTTTTCTATGGAACATCCTACTAGAAAGGTTTCCTTTCCTTGTCCCTAACATGAAAGTTGGTTTTGAGTGGGAACCTATTCTTGGGGACTAAATCCTGTAGATCTTTGGCTCTGCTAATGGCATCCTGCAGAGTGATGGGTATCCTGTAGATCTTTGGCTCTGCTAATGGCATCTTTGGCTCTGCTAAGGCTTTCACCCATCCCCGTAGTGGCTCTGTTAGGGCCTCAGTGAATAACATAGTCAACATGCTCTCTGACACATCCATTACCATGACCGCTATCCTCTAGAATTCTAAGATGAAGGCTTCTACACTACCTGTCTGTTTGAGTTGAGCCAACTCCCTGAAATGTATCTCTAGATCCTTCCTCTCAAACCGCTCCATGAGCTTCTGAGTGAACTCACTGTAGGAGTGTATGGTGTTGTGACCCAATGTCACCAATCTGTGGTACCACCACTCGTGAGCCTCTCTGTCCAGGTGGAGTGTAGCCAATTTAATGGCATCTGTCTCTGTCATGGGATTGAGTTGGAAATAGGTATCCAACTTTTGAACCCATATCCTCACTGAACCTCGGCGAGTCCTATCAAAGTTTGGGATGGTCAACCTGCCCAAGGTCTTCTACAACTCATAGTTGTGATTGAATCCCTTGTTGAAATTCTTGGGCATGTTCCTACTCTTCATGTTGTAGAAATCCGAAAAATACATGGCAGCATGAAATTCATCCCCTAAGTCTCTATATTCCTGCAAATAAGCCCCAAAAGGTTCGCTAGGTTCTACCTGCATGACTGGAACACCTACTATATCTGCCAAGAAGTGAGGCATGGTAGGCCTGTTGGAAGGTCTGCTATATATGTGCGGTGTATTATTTATATTAGTGTACGCAACCTTTCCACTACTGCTTGTAGATCCTCGATCTACCGGTGAGGGAGGTGTACTGTTGATACCTATTTCTGGTTTCGCAGATAATCTATTGATTGAGTTGAGTACATCTTTTTTCCCTTTGGGTAAGTCTTGCAATGCAAATACTAAGTTGTGAAACTCCATCCTATCCTCCTCTTCTCCCGTTCCTTTTCCCTTATCAGAGTGTATACCTGTTTGTTCCATGTTTGAGCTGATATCCTCTAGTTGGATATCCTCAAATTCCCCCGTGTGTCTACTCTTTCTTCTCCTATAGGTTACAAAAGGGTCTCTTTCTGTATTCATCTATGTCTCATTTCTTAAGCCCATAGTTGGCCAAGAATATAGCTCTGATAGCACTGTAATATCCCAAATACCGATATTTTCTAATTCTATGCAAATATACTGAAACAGTCGGGCATGCAAACTACCATGCCAAATTCCCTATTTTATAGAAAAATTAGGGTTAGGGTTTGTAGGATAGAATGAACACTTACCACTGATAAGCTGGTTGGAATGCTCCTGAGAGAATATGCATGCATCAAGAGCTGAATCGGAGATGACCTGGTATCTTTTGCTTCCGGTGATACCCCAGCAGCACGAACCCCAAATCAGCTAAGAGTGACGTTTTCAGTGAAGGAGGTGTCCGATGAAGCTGATGATTTGCAGGACTAATCTCCTTCCTGTGTAGGAGAGAATGCCTGGCACATGTGTAAATTTTGAGGTCTCTAGGCAAGCTAGTGATTTGTTCTAGAGGTGCAACTACTCATGCCCCCCTGATCCCGGAATGGATGATAACCGCTCAGGATGAGCACGAGCGGATCTGATAATCATCGGGTACTAGAGTATGATACTGATAATGAGAATGGTGCCTGGGTTTCGAAGTTAAACTGAGATCTGAAGACCCAGTGAATGATTTGGGCTTTCCGGCTAAAAAACACCTTACCACTACACACGTGCCCCTGCAACAATATCTGTTGTATACTGGATAACTATGAATAAATGGAAGATAAAATGGTGAATCTGTATGGCTTACCCTGGATGAGACTAGGGCAGATATCTCACTGCCTAAACCCCGCTAGTTGAAGACGCCATTTCCAACCCCAACTGTTGTGCCGCACGTTGTGCTGCTACTCAAGAGCTCCAAAATCAATACTCATCAAAAGTGAGTCTCCTTTCACTTTATCTTCCTTTTATAGCTTTCAACTATGAAAACCCTAATATTTGACCTAATTAAGTCACTTTATTTTCTAATTTGCAATTGACTTGCATTCATGCGCATGGAGACTTAAATGAGTGCATGCATCATTAAATAATGCTTAGATGGCATGCATGATGGTGGCCTTTGGCCCTGCTGACCCTTCTTGAAATAATGGTGATAACATGATGATGCCCTAGATTTTCTATAGATGGCATCAGTATTTAGATGATTCCCTAACTATCAGTAACTGCTCGAACCCACAGGAATCACATAGGTTAACGGTTTTGGTCCTCAATGCCTAATCAGATGAGGACATTAGGGGCCCATTCCTCAAAACATTCATGAAATAAGAAGTTTTCTTGGTTTGGTCAATTTATATTGACGATTCATACTTGGCTTCAATCACATAGCATGGCCTTTGAATCAGTTGATGAAAGGAAATGGGAAAATTGTCTTCAAATGGACACCGACACAACAAAAAGCTTTGTACTGCACTGGTACTTGTGTTACCTGATATGCATCATCCCTTTTATATTGAGACGGATGCATCATACTATGCCCTCGGCATAGTGATCACTCAGTCAGGTCACCCAGTCGCATTTCATTTCGATACTTTCAGCGACAGAGTCATAAGGTACCCGACGTATGAAAAATAACTGTACTCCATTGTCTAAGCTCTTAAGCAATGAATACACTACATTCTTGGCATGGAAACGGTCATCCTCACTAACCATAATCCTTTGCAGTTTTCTCTGACTCAGTCGAAACTATAAACAACCAGACAACTCAAGTGGATTAATTACCTGCAAGAATTTCAGTTGGTAATTAATTATAGGAAAGGCAAAGCCAATGCCACGATTTATTATCTCAATAGACCACCCATTACTCTATTGTCTACCGTGATGAGTATGCAGGGTTATGACACCACTACTTGGACGCAATTGTATTCAGTAGACTATGATTTTTCTACAATCTATCAACAGCTTCAAACCGATAATTTGTTGACTGTCGACTACTTCCTAAAGGACACATTTCTATACAATCTTGGACAGCTTTGTGTACCGACCGGTGAGAATCGACAGAAGCTCATTTGGGACATGCACTAAAACAATACCACATGACATTTTGGATTCGCAAAAACACTTGTTATCCTCCAAAATTATTTCTATTGGCCTTCACTTAAATCTGATGTCAACAAGTACATTCGATCGTGTGTGGTTTGTGCCATTCCTAAACCGTCGAATCGACGACAAAGACTATATACACCCCTTCCAGTTCATATTATACCATGGGAATCTATTTCTATGGACTACTGGACAGGATATCCTACTACCAAACATCAGCATGACATGATACTAGTATTAGTTGACAGATTTTCCAATATGGCTATACTCATACCATGCAAGAATACTATGACAACACATCAGACTACCCAGCTCTTCTTTGAACATGTGTGGAAACACTATGGCCTCCCGACAACCATTATTTCCGACAGAGATGTTAGATCTGTCAGCACCTTTTGGAAAACCCTCTAGCAACATCTCGACACGAGACTTTCTTTTTCGAAGTCCTTCCATCCGCAGACAGATAAATAGACGGAAGTTATAAATCACTTAGTCTTACAATTGCTACGCATGTACAACCACAAGCATTGTTGAACATGGGATGAAATCCTTCCATACATACAGCACAACTACAATCATGCTCAACATAGCTCTACAGGAAAGATTCCATTTGAGATCTCTTACAAATTTCAACCCTCATCGCCTATCGACTTAATCGGTTCCTCGACACAGTCGAACGACATCGACTTCGAAGGACAAGAAATGGAGAAATCATTGAAGTTCAGAGATCAAATCTACAACATCTAGAAGAAAGCACAAGAAATGTTGTAATGAGCAAGTGCAAAAGCTAAGGCCCGACACGACAATCATTGTATTCCTCATTCATTCCAAATTGGGGATCAGGTTTGGTTACATCTAAATAAGGGGCGCTTCACTGGTCCATACAGAAAGATGAAACCTTTGTGATATTGTCCATACAGTATCCTTAAAAATATTAGAGAAAACACTTTTCAGCTTGACATTCCTACATGCCTTGGCCTACATCCAGTTTTCAATGTAGATCTGCTTCGACCATACCATGCACCATTGTTGGAACAGAACAACTTGCAGAAAAAATAACCCAAATACATCCATCCATATGTTCAAGAACCTCTTCTTTGTGACACCATTGTGGGATGATGCATATGCCTTACAAGGATTAAATCCATTCCCTTGTTTCAAGTGGCTAAAGTTGGACAGCTCCTCGCACAAGGAAAATGGCACTCTGCTAATGAAGTCACTGACAATTTTCCTCACCTGAACGAATACACAATGGAGACCATTGTTTCTTAAGAAAGGAGGAATGATCCAACCAGCAACTGACAAGTTCACCTTCGACAGGTTCACCGATAGGTTCACCTTCGACAGCTTCAGCTGAAAAGTTCGCATTCGATAGGTTCTCCCTCGACAGGTCCACCTCAAATACAACATACCAACATGCTCTGCGACGGTTGAACTTCTAACTGTTATAACTTCTTGTAACTGAACATAGAGGGTAGTCACCCAAACATCTCAGCATCCTCTATATAAGCATGTACATTATGTAATATAGACATCTTTCTGATCATCATCTAATTCCTCCATCTTTCATGGAGCAGAAGTAATAAATTAGTTCAAATTATTGCATATTGTATGTGTGTATATTTCTTGTCGACCTAGTGGGTTTCTTACTTTTTTGTTTCTCTTTATATGCTTCCTCCACAACAAAGATCGACTCATTTAGTCGACTGTTGTCCCCAGCGTGAACCTGGACGACCTGGATCATAAATATATTATGCCCCTTGTAGAGATGATTCATTAAAAATGCACGTTGTGGTTTTTATTGTAACATGGTAATCTCTCCTTCCTTTGTTAAATAAGGTTGTTTTTACAAAGTATGGATTGTTTTGGATTCCTCAACTATTATTGCACTTGAACTTGCACATACCAAACTGAGAATATTTCAAGGAAGTGGATTTTTCTATGTATTATCCATGATGCACTTTGAAGATAATTTGAGAAAATAAATTTCTTTTGTTTTCCTTAATTCGTAAATGAAACCATTTAGTAATTTGATTATATAAAAATTCTTTTGGTCAAAACTATTGTTTGGACAAAAAAAATTGTTGATATATATCTAGTGATGTGATATATTTTTCCAATCAAATTGACAGCCATGGGGTTCAATTTAATTCTCATTGTACTATCCCAAGTATGTAAGGCATAGTTTGCATTAGTTATATAATCATTTGCCAAAATACCAATGGTGAGGCAGATATATTTTCATAGATTGATGTCAAGCCATATATTGCAACTTGAATGTCGAATAGAAGTTTTTCATGAACAATTATTAACATGGTTTATGATATGTAGGAGCAAACCATGTCCAAATGAAAATCCCAACCACATTCAAAGACCACCCAAGATGTTTCATCGGACCATGAAATGGCAGAGGAAGTAAGAATTCCCACTCTGTTGTTGCATTTCGGTGACACCAAGAGCACCACTGGATCCAATGTTTAATACCAATGAAGCGATATGTATCAATTATTTCAAGTGGAAGAATACCAAACTGCAAGAAAATATGAGATCTCATTGTTAGAGAATATAAGATAGTCTGGGATTCATAATGCAGCAGTCGTGCCATAATTTTCCCCATGCGCATAAATTATGGAATGGAACCTCTCTTGCACTGATGGTAAGAGGCTCATTGTTAAGAAAACTACATGAGAACCCATATAATATTTTGATCCAACTACCATGGCCAAGTACTATAGGTTTCTAGCACCAAATATCAATATGACAGACAAGTGGTTTCTGTCAATAAAGCTTTACTATTTAAATTTAATTAAACAATACTGGCTCTCGAATAAACAATATCTCCAAAATGATAATGCCATCTACAACACCAGGACACTCATGCGTCCCTACATAATGACTACAGCCCTCTTATGTCAAGTGTACGGAGAGGTGGGTGTGACACATTTTCAGATGGATCGGGCCCCTCTATTGTACTATGTCACTAATCACGGTGGAAGATTTAATTGGCATGACATCCTCTCACATAATATGGAGGATGCAATGCTCCATGCGCAAAGAGGGTTTTTCAAGAAACAAGTGTACTTTTATATGTCCTCATATCTCATAGACACGATCTGTGCATCAAATTGTTTTCCAGGTATGGGATGGCACTTCGTTCCTAGGGAGACTCTTATTCACATATGTTTCCAAGTACTTTGGGCCGAGAAACACATCGCAAAATACAAGAAAATATTTGAAGAGATCATTAGGCCACTATACACAATCATACATGGGAACTCAACGAAGTGTATGTCAGATAATTCCATTACCAGTATGAAATAATTGGGTGATTGGTACTTGACTGAAAACGACTCTTATTTGTAGATATATGGGGAATCAAAGGCACCTTACATTATTCCCAAGTATTTAACAGATTACATTGTTCTGAAGGAAATCGCATGTCAAGCATTTATAAATGGGATCGGGTCTACCATTAATGATAAGAAGAAGGAAGTATGTCCTCCTTTGTTAATCACAATTGGGTCCTCTAAATTTGTAAAGGTAAAAAAATTCCTTGAATTTACTCAAGACTTTGATCAATGCCATTTTTTAGAAGGATAGTTTGTAAGAAATGACCAAGAGGGGAAAGTCATAAATCCTTGCATGAATGTAAAATACACGTGGAACTATAAGCATTACCAATGTGCAAAAGAGGAAATATATAGGTGGGTGAAAACCTGGGATAACCTAACTAAGAAAATGGATAAAGGGAAAAGCACTATGGAAACCTCATCTACCAAAGAAGTCACCTAGTAAGAACAACTTGGGGACTACATTAGAGCCCAGAAAACAAGAAGAAGAAAAAGGTTGAGATATAGAGGATACAAGAACAATAGGAAGTTGAAGAAATGACTCCTGCAGAATGCTTGGCTAGAAAACAAGAAGAAGAAAAAGGCAAACAAAGAGAACTGTCAGAAGGGGCCCATGAACAAAGGGAGCACGAGGAAACACAGAAGAAGGAAGTAGAGGATCTAGAACAAATAAAAGGAATGCAAGCAGGAGAGACACAAAATATGGACGTCAATTTTACTTTAAAAAATCAAGAAGAAAAAGGAAAATAAGAAGAACTCTAAGAATGGATTGGGGAACAAAGGGAGCATGAGGAAACCCAAAAGAAGGAAACATGGGAGCTAGAGCAAATAGAAGGAGTGTGTTGGAGGAGCCTAAGTCGGTTAGCCAACTAGGTCCTCGAGTTGACTGATTAGAAGATTATGTCGACCTCATGGGTCGTGTTGGTTGGTTGAACCGACAAGTTGTTATGTAACTGTTTGTAAATCATATATATGGGTTGTAGATCCGAATAAAGACTTGCTTCGATTTTATGTATGAACCCACATGTTTTATGAAGTAATATAAGTTATTGTTATTCGATCTACTTTTCCTTGTCTCTTGCTTATATCATTGTTATATGAATTTGTATATGCATCATTGGTAACCTTGCAATCTGATTGATTACAACATTGGTTTTGTTGTTGCTGGTACACGTCACAGATGAATATGACCATGACCCGATTGTATAAGAGCAAGTGATTATGATCTGGTGGGAGCATAAAATAGGGAACTACGTACATAATTACGCTAGAAAAAACAAGCTCAATATTTCTCAAGCAAAGGAGAAATTCTTGTATGAAACACATGAAAAGTTCATGGAGTTCGTCCCTTGTGCACTGAAGAAACTTTTGGATGAAAAATCCAGTAGGTGAAAAAGAACTACAATTACACCAAAAATTGAACAAAGGAGGCCACACAAATTTTTTGAAGTGGTTCGAGATAATTTCTGACGAATTATGTGAGGAACGAGTCTTAGTCGATAACATTAAAGAGAGATTCTACAATGACCTCACCGAGCAATTCCTTTGTTCTCTGCCGACACTTTTTTTTAAATTCCTGATCGACAAACAGTGCATCACACATTGTTGAACCTCGTCCATTGTTGCCAACACCACCAAGTAACAAAAACTGGGAAGCTAAGAAAAAAGAGTGGGAAAATTTCGTTAAAGAAAGAGAGTGGGAGTACTTCCTATGTAAATAATGAGTTCCACCCTAGCTTTCTAAAAATATTTCAAGTTGAAAATGGGGGGTATTTGGTCCTGTCTAAGTAAAGTAGAGAGATAATAGTCAACCAATGAAGAAACACCAGGGCCAACAATGAGAATTCAAGGAAAAAAGGAAAAAAATAGAACAATCACACACAAAAGAACTCCATATATACATAAAATAGAACGGGAGAAGAGAAGAAAGAGGTGGGAAGAAATAATAGAGAAGGTTGTTGTTCTCCAAAAATAAAGAAGGATGAGAAGAGTGATAGAACCGAAATAAAATCCGCCATATTCGGGTCATGACCAACAAGAAGAGGGTGTCAATGAATATATGCCACCCATGGAAGAAGACATGTGGATAGAGCAGGTTAGAGCTCTCCAAGTAACCATACCTCAAAATATAATTCCACACTCCCCTTCAAATCTCACGCAGAGTACCCAAGTGTAGGACATTTTTCAAGAATATATAGCACTACAAGATGGCCAAGTAGGCGTATGTAGTCGACTAGTCGGTGAAGGAAATAATTTCTACCATCTCTTAATTCATAGACTGTGAGAATGGAACATGGTTACTTTTCATCCCTATTCTTCCAATCGCATTTTTCACCTACTTTACTCGAAACATGAAGGAGCACCCCCCCATCCAATTCGAGCTTCAGATAACTCACCAGATCAGTCGATATCACCAATAAGAATACCCCATTTTGAGAAAAATTTTACTTGGGTATTGACAGAAAAAGTTGACATAAAATGACTTTTAGTCGAAAGTGAACCGACTGAAATGAAAAAATTACCGACGGAACCGAAACTTTCATTGAAACTTGTTGTGAAAAGAGTTAAATCATGCGAAGTGACCCACCACCACCACCACCTCCATCAACATAAGAAGATGAAGACGCTACAAATATGGTGCACATTACCACTCGCATCCCTCTCTATGAGGTATATGAAGACCCCAAATGACACTGGTTTGTTTGTGAATCGATATGGGAGGCCAACGTCGTTACTAGCAAATATCATCAAATGGCGCAGTTTGCTGGTGCTCTCCAAAAAATATCATTAACTTGGTACATGACTTACATAGAGAAAACACCAAATGCAAACAAAGGTCAAATTAAGAAACAATTTATGTCTTTCTTTAAAACTCCTGACGCAAGGCATCTTTCTGTTAAAAAGCTGAAGACTACCGCTCAGAAGCCGACTGAAACAGTACGGGAATATGACAAAAGATTTAAGGACTTACTGAGCCAACTGGAATATAATATCGATGAACAATTACTAATACAGTGGTTTGTTGCAGTATTACTACAGAAACTTTGAATGCACATTCAACCAGGTAATTTTAATACATACAAAGATGCACCTACAAAAGCGTTGCAAATAGAAACGGATGAGGATCATCTGATCAATCCTGTCGATCAACGTATTGAGAACAACTTGAAAGAAGGAAAAAATCAATATGAGAGATGAGCCTCAGAGGAAACTATGTTTAGTGTACCAAATTCTCAACGGTCAGTCATACGAAAGATTATTGTCGACAAGATGAGTGTCGATAGGACATCTAGTTTGTACAAACAAAATTATTTTGCGACATATGCCAGGAGCATGACTTACACACAACTAAATATTGTTTGTATAACATGAAAAATGAGCAATCTTACTGGTGAGAAATTTGTGAATTCAAAAACCACTCGACAGCAGAATTTCAGTTAAATTTGAAAAATCGACAAAACTGCCAAGCAATTTATCACACTAATGATGTCGCTTAAGATAATAACACTCACAAAAAAAAAATGGCAATAACGATCAAAAATATAGAAACAACTTTCCAAGATATGATGGTTGTATATACAAGCATTGAAACGAAAACTACGACCGACGAGGAGGATTCCAAGGATGAGGACGATAATTTGGAAATCGAGAAAACTGACCACGTCAACCTATACAGTGTCACACATACCTAAACAAGGGACATCGACAAGCAGACTATTCATACAAGGACCGAACCGACTTGAAATTTTGTGCAAGTTTTGGAGTAGGAGAACGCTCTTTGGAGGATTTCCCTACCATGCTTGAAAAAATAAATAATAAAAAGAACATTAATGCCTTGTCCAATGTTCGAAAATATGATATTTGTTCAAACTAATAATTTACAAATTGTAACTCGACGAGGAACAAAAATTGGCATTAGAAATCCCCAAATTAATAAAATAAAAAGCAAAGAATACTATCCCAAACCCGTCGAACAAAACCGATTATATAACGATGCATCAATAATATTCCAAGAACTAACAGCACATGAAGAATATGATGACTTTCAACAAAAGACTACTAATGAAATAATTAAACTGATAAATACATATGAGTTTGTCACAAAGCTAATATATTTAATGTACAATCTTAAAAATACATATGGTGAAGATAAACAGGTTAAAAGTATATGTATCCTTAATCAAAAAGATAAAAACGATGCAGACCGATTACTCGACCTTGAAATTGAAGGCTACCACGTCCGACAAATCGTTCTCGACTTCGAATAGTAGGTAAACATAATGATTAGAGACACATGGGAAAAACTTGGAAAACCTTTATTAAATGAATCTGTCATATATTTAAAATTAGCGTACCAAGGATTAATCAAACCTATTGGAGTCTAGAAAAATGTCGACACAACTATTAAAGGTATTTTGACTAAAGTCAACTTCAAAATAATCAACCCTAAGAAAGGATCCAGTTCCTTCCTGGCTCTAGTAGGTCGACCATGGGGTCAAAAATTGAAAGCATCCATATCATTAGATCAAGAAAGAATTAAACTTGAAGGTAATGGGAAAAAATTCATTCTTCCAATTCACTCATCTCAGGGAGAACCTTTGATAGAATCCATCGACAAAGATGTCAACATTCGACAATTATATCAAATACCGAACAATGAAGATTACACTGAACTGAATGCATATGGAGAACTCCACCTTGGGAATCCTGATTCTATCGGGTATAATTAGGACACGGAGCTATATGATTAAGAACTAGAAAACTATGAACTACAAGAATGAGAATGTTGTATTATCCAAGTTATTTCCAAAAAGAAAACTCGTCGATGTTTTTCTTTCACTTCAATCCCCAAGGTATTTGAACGAAAAATTAGATAGTATCCATCCCTAAAACCAGTAATGAATAAGTCATCAAACAAACCACCACTTAGATACAAAGAGTGTGAATTACCGTCACTTCATGTTGAACAAGTTTCTAAAAATATAGGTGAACAAGGCCGACTTCAGATCTTGGTCGAAACATTTCAATTTTCACACAAGGCCAAGACCCTGAAAAACACATTGAGATATGTGAAAAATAATGGAGAATTTCAGGATATAAATATGAGTATGTTTATCCTCACTTATTTCCAAACACCTTAGATGATCTACCGAATAAATGGTATAAAATGGAAGAATCAAGAGGAGAAGCTTTCACATGGAATGAACTAAAAGAAAGTTTGCTTAAGGACTTCAAATTATCATCTAAGGATGAACTATTAGTCGAAGCAGCTAAACAAATAAAAACCTTTCTACAACCTACCGTCAACAATATCGCAACAGAGAGTCGACATACCCGACAAAAGGCCATGTGTCATAACATCCGATCAAACAAAATACCGCAATCAACAAGACTTCGATTAGAAACAGAAATCACAGAAGGGAAAAATTTTCAATGAAAGGTCAACCATCCGGAAACTTCAAAACCAGTTAAGACAATATTTAAAATTCAAATATCAGAAAAAGAAGACCCTGAGAGATTGACAACGAAAGACTTTGCGCCGACATTTTCTCAACTCAAAGAAGGTAGTCGACAGATCAATGAAAGTAAGGCATCAGAATGGATGGATGAAAAAATTAAGATAAAAGAATTTGATATATCTAATGATGATAGGCATAAAATTGCAAACATTAGCGACTATTGGACTGAAGAAAAAATGACAAAAATCGTCAACTTTTTAAAATAATTTCAGGATATTTTTTGCTCGGGACTACAAAGATCTAAAAGGACTAGTTCAAGAAACGGGAGAAATGAACATCGACATCAAACCTGAGGCAAAAACCATAAAGAAAATACCATATAAACTTGTGCATAAATACAAAGAAACAGTAAAGAAAGAAATCGAGAGCATGTTAGTAGCCAGAATCATTTACCCTATAGATCAATCAGAATGGGAAATTCCAATGGTAGTCCAACCAAAGAAACACGACCCAAAAAAACTAAGAATCTATGTATAATTTCAAGAACTAAATAAAGTAACCCTCGTAGACCCATTTCCAACACCTTTCACAAATGAAATTCTTAATGAATTTGCAGGCCATGAATGCTACTCGTTTACAGACAAATTTTCAGGATATAATCAAGTACCCATCACCAAATAAGATCAAAAGAAGACGACATTTGTATGTAAATTGGATCATTCGCATATAAATTTATGCCATTTGGATTGAAAAATTCCCCAACTGTTTTTTCCGGGGTAGTCATCAAAGAATTTCATGGATATATTTACAAAATAATGGTTGTATATTTCGATAATTGGACAATTATTCTATGCTGAAAATCACTGTAAATGGCTAAGAATTATGCTAGAAATATGCCGACAAATCCAATTATCCTTAAATATAAAAAATTGTATCTTTGCAACCCCAATATGAATCCCACTGGGACATGTAGTATGCAAGGAAGTCATTAAAGTCGATTATGCAAAAATAAAAATTATTCATGAATTAAAACCACCAATAAACCCTAAACAAGTAAGAATTCGAATCGGACATATAGGGTATTATAGAAAATTTATACGACATTATTCTGACATGACCTATCGATCAGAATAATTACTAAAAGAAAATCAAGAATACGAATAGACTGACAAATGTGCCGCATCGTTCGACATATTAAAGAAAAAATTAGTCGAAGCACTTCTATTTCAATTCCCAAATTGGTCGATCAAGTTTCATATACATATCGATGCATCTAGAATAGAAATTGGAGGAATCTTAACACAAATTGGTGATGATGGAATGGATCATCCAAATGAATACAGTAGTAGAAAATTAAATAAAGTTGAGTGGAACTACTCAACAACAGAACGAGAGACACTTGGAGTTGTATTCGCCCTTCAAAAATATCGGCATTACTTACTTGCTATTCCGTTTGTATTCTACACAGACCATCGTGCACTAAAATATTTAGTAAATAAACCATTTCATCATGGAAGAATATGTCGATGACTATTATTATTTCAAGAATTCGAGTTTGAATTCATATTCCGATTAAGAAAAACAAATGTCGGTCCTGACCATTTATCAAGAATCAACGCGGGTGAAGAATGGACAAGAATTGAAGGTGTATCTTCCAACTTATCAGGAATTGCTCAATTCCTATAGTAAGGTCAAACGCCAAAAGGGATGAGCGATAAAAAGAAAAATATATTAGCGATGAAAGATGCACCATACACTATAGTAAACAGACTCCTTTATAAAATTGGCTTAGACGATGTTTTACGACGATGTGTTCTCGACCAAGAAAGAGAAAACATAATAAATGAAGCACACTATAGCCCAGTTGGAGGACATTTTCAGGGCGACACAAGAGCTAGAAAAATACAACAGTCGAGATTATGGTGGTCGACAATACATCGAGATTGTCGAGAATTCGTGAACAAATGTGATCTAGGATGATATTGGTGGCCACCCACCTATTCCTCTTGGACCCCCACCATTGTTTCTTTCCATTTTCCAGTTTCCTTAATTATAGCACAATTTACTATTTTTGGCAGTTTTTGGGTCCTAAACTTTTGGAGCCATTTTGATGCCCTAAACGACGTTTTTTCGGCATCGAATGGTCGGGAAAATATGAATCCGTTCCGGATTTGATATTTTTTGTTTATGGATGTAGTCCTTAAACATATCTTTCTAACGATGTATCATGCATGTCAAACGGAGGTAGTAGGCTAAAGTTACAACCCCGGGAACTTGATGTACCAAGTTTCCCNAGGGTTAGGTTTTTGGATGTGTAGGGTTTCCATTGTTTCTCAATAATATATAGGCCTTCGAGCCTCATTGTAACACGGAGTTCAGAGGCATGTAGCCGCCACATATCTTCTCAGAGATAAGCTACTAGCACTCTAGCTAGTTTATTTCCATTCTGTATGTAAACAAGTTTTAGTTATTGATTAATGAAATGAAGTGTTGTTTCCGTTGCATATTTGTTTCTATGGTTATTTGTGTATTCTGTTTTGTTCCTGCATAAATTCAAATCAGTGGTGTCAGAGCGATATGCTCTTTCTTGATCCTTCTTTGCATGTCCCCATCGAGGGCGGGGTATAAAGAGTTAGGGCTCGATCTGGTTGAACCTTTTCAAGATCAGCCTCGCAAATCCCGACGGCCACCCATGGGGGATGAAAAGAAAGATGAGGTCATATAATATCCTATCAAAATGTTGCTGGAGGATACCCTTGAAAAACAAAGTAACCCGATGATGGATAAATTCGCCCAGATCCTTCAACGACTTCCCACTGGCGGCGTATCTGTATCTAGCAACCACTCTGGAGGCGCAACCCCTTTTAAGGTACAAGTAAACTTTGACATTCCCATATTTAATGGCCGAATAGATGCAGACGCTGTAGATATATGGTTGAATCTATTAGAAGGATATTTCTCGGTTCATGACTTTTCTGACCGAGAAAATATTACTTTTTCTCTACTCAAAGCTGCCCCCCATGTCAAGGACTTGTGGGAAACCTACTGTGAGAGAAAGGACGAGGAGGAACCCTCTTTGTTCTCAGCCATACCCACTTGGAATTCTTTCTGAGATTCCATAAAGGGACAATATTATCCGGTGGGGAGCTATGAGGACAAGTACATACAATGGACTACGCTGCAGCAACAAAGAGATCAAGATGTGCATGAGCTGACGAATCTATTCCATACCCTGCGCACCAAGTTGGGTATCAAAGATTCAAAGAAAAATTTGGTGCTGAAGTATTGCAGTTTTCTGCACAAATACATTCAGGATGAAATGGAGTTCCTCGACATCTCCTCGCTTGGTACGGCATATCGATATGCTGCCAAAATTGAGCAAAAATTCAAACAGAAAAAGCGAGACTTTGGATCTGCGAATCGGAAGCAAGGGAAAGGTTCCCCCAAACCATTGAACCAAGGACACAACCAAGGCATGGCGACTCAAGAAAAATTTCCAAAGCCACAAGTAAAGAGCAACACTGCAAAGCTGAAGAAGGAAGCGAGAAAGTGGTGCGAGTTCCATAAGAGCCCCACTCACAACATAAGTGAGTGTCGAGCTAAGCAGTCACTGGTGGCCAAGATAAAGGCTTCTAAATAATATGCATACTCTGACACTGAATCAGAACCCGAGAAGGGGAATGATAGAGGGAAGAAGATTATTGATGCAGAGCCCAATGCCACCGTTGCCACCAAGAAGATCCAAAATAAAGAACAAGAAGATTCAGAGGAGGAGGAGTGTCTTTTCCACTCCCATATGTGGGTAAAGGGTTCCCCCTACAGTTCATTGTTGACAATGGCAGCCAAAAGAACCTGATTTCAGCACAGGCTGTGAAGCAGTTGGGTTTGTCAACCACAGCACACCCGCAGCCGTACACCATCGGGTGGCTTCACCAAGGATAGGATCTCCGCGTCAGCCAACAGTGTCGCCTTCCCTACAGCATCAAGCCCTTCATCAATGAGGTATTATGTGATATTTCTCCTCTTGATGTTTGTGATGTATTATTAGGTCAACCATACTTATGGAAGCGACATGCTGTGTATGAGTCCTGGCCTCGTGTTGTTATTATTACATTGGGAAATAATTTGTATAGGATACTAGAGGTACCACCACTTGCCACTATCTCTTTGCTTACTACAAAACAATGCAGTAAGCTCATTTCCAAAACTGGGAAGTTTGTTTTCTTGATGATCTGCCCTCAGGGCAAGAAGAAGATCGTGGCCACAACCTCCAGACAGGGCCCCTCTACACGACCACAACAAATGGACAAGGTTGTGGAGGAGTACTAGGACATATTCACCTCACCCACTGGGGTGCCTCTCCACTATCAGGTCAAGCACCCTATCGATCTGACCCCAGGTGTGTCGCTACCCAATGGACTGATATATCAATGCTCTATTCTAGAGAATGATGAAACTAAGAGCGAATTCAGGAGCTGTTGTAGAAGGGTCACATCCGGCCAAGTCCATCACCATGTGGGAGCCCAATCATGTTGGTACAGAAGAAGGATGGGACTTGGAGACTCTGTATTGACTATCGGGTGCTAAACAAGATCACTGTACGGAATAGGTACCCGATCCCACGGATTGATGACCTCCTGGAGAAGCTTCAAGGGGAAAAATATTTTAGCAAGATCGACTTAAAGTTCGGGTATCACCAGGTATCGATCAAACCGATCGATGTGTGGAAGACTTCCTTCAAAGCGAAGGAGGGCCTTGTGTGGAAGACTGCCTGACGAATGCTCCTGCAACCTTCATGAGACTGATGGATGACATCTTGTGGCCATTCACCAACTCATTTGTAGTAGTGTACTTGGATGAAATATTGATCTTCATCAGACTTGGGAAGAGCACCTCCACCACATCCGACAGGTCCTCCAAACATTGCGGCAGCACAAGTTGTGTGCCAATTTGGACAAGTACACTTTTGGTATGACCCAGGTTCAATATCTGAGATACATTATTGATGAGTGTGGGGTACATGTGGATCCAACCAATATCCAAGTCATTCAGGATTGGCCAGCCCCAACTACTCTAACAGATCTTCGCAGCTTTCTAGGCCTTGCTAATTTCTACCACAGGTTCATGTTGGGATTCTCTCATATCACTTGGCCCTTGAGTCAAGTCACCAAGGGAGGAGCGAAAGAAAAATTCTTTTGGTCAGAAACTCAACAGAAGGCATTTGCAGAATTGAAACATTTCCTCTGCTGTGCCCCAGTGCTCACATTACCAGACTTGCAACAACCATTTGAAATCAAGATAAATGCCTCTGACTATCCTATTGGGGCAGTCCTTACTCAACAAGGGAATCCAATGGCATATCACAGTGAGACACTATCTGACACAATCCGCAAATATCCCACTTATGACAAATATATATGTATTCCATTGTACATGCTTACTGATAATGGAAGCATTACATTTTGGGGAACGAAATTATCATCCACACAGACCACTGACCCCTGCAGTTCATGCAGACACAAGGGAAGTTGCAGAACGATCGCCATCGTAAGTGGTCCACATATCTACAACAGTTTCATTTGAACATCAAGTACAAGAAGGGAAGCACCAATAATGTTGCAGGCTACCTCATCCGACCATCGATCATGGCGATAACCACCATGCTCAACTCTTGTGGGCACGAGACTTCTGATTGGTTGCTTCTCTACAAGAGCGATCCAAAATTCAGCCACACATACCAGACACTCTTGGAAGGAAACCAAGTTTCAAAATTTCACCTCTAGGATGTACTACTATGTCACATGGAACACCTTTTGTGTTCCTTCAAGAGAGCATGCCAAGATGATTTGGGAAGCGCACTACAGTCGGTTCGTTGGGCATTTCAGGGTCGAGAAAATAGTGGCAGTACTACAAAAGTATTTCTATTGGCCGAACCTTCGACAGGACGTCGGGAAGTACATCCGATCCTGCACTTCCTGCGCCATTTCCAAACCATCCATCAAGAAGCAAGGCCTCTATACTCCATTTCCTACCCCTAGTCAACCTTTGGAATCCATCTCCATGGATTACATGTCGGGCCTTCCTTATACTAAGCACAGAAATGACTGTGTGTTTGTGGCCATTGACAGATTCTCAAAGATGGCCATAATGGCGTCCTGCAAGAAGAATATCACAGCAGAAGCCACTACTAAACTCTTCTTTGAACGAGTGTGGGTACACTTTGGGATCCCATAGTCTATAATCTTAGACCAGGACAGTATACTCCTTAGTATATTCTGGTCTAGCCTATGGTCAATGCTAGACACCAATCTCACAAAGTCCACAGCTTTCCATCCCCAAACTGATGTCTAGACAAAGGTTGTCAATAGGATGATCGTACACATTTTGTGCATGTACAACTCAAAGCATCCATGCACATGGGATGAGAGCCTCCCCTATGTACAACACAGCTATAACCGGGCCCTCCATAGCTCAACCAAACACAGCCCCTCTCAGGTGGGCTTGGGATTCCAGCCACTATGTCCCATTGACATAGCCCTGCCATTTGCAGCTACTCAGGCTGATTCAGCTCATATCTAGTCTGAAGTTTCCAAGGCAAACAACTTCATTGAGCACATTCAGCACATTCACCAATAGGTTCATGACATATTGGACAGATCCAATGCTAAGTACAAGCAATGACATGATTAGCATCGGGTGCAACACAACTTCTAGGTGGGTGACAAAGTGTGGCTACATTTGTAGAAGGAACGCCTCATTGGACCCCACCGCAAGCTTCGCCCCCTTCGATATGGGCCATACACCATCACCAAGGCTATCGGGGACAATTCCTTCGAGCTTAGTATTCCACCATTCCTTGTTCTGCACCCAGTGTTCAATGTGGACCGCCTTCGGCCCTACTTTCCACCTCTATTGGACACATCAGATGTGGCAGAACAACTCACACTAGCAGAGTTAAACCGACTGCATGGAACAAGCCAGAACTGATCGGATTATGGACACACAGATCAAGAACACCCTCCAGCAGAAGATCTAGATATATCGAGTTGTGAAAGTAGGCCAACTCCTTCACTAGGGAAAGTGGCTCACTAGGGACCAAGTTCAACAGAAGTTTCCTCATCTCATGAAGGAACTCAACGCAATGGGGACCATTGCTTCCTAAGGGTGGAGGAATGATCTAGGAGGATATTGGTGGCCACCCACCTATTCCTCTTGGACCCCCACCATTGTTTCTTTCTATTTTCCAGTTTCCTTAATTATAGCACAATTTACTATTTTTGGCAGTCTTCAGGTCCTAAACTTCCGGAGCCGTTTTGAGGCCCTAAACGACATTTTTTCAGCATCGAATGGTCAGGAAAAATGAGTTAATTCTAGACTCAATATTTGTTATTAATGGATGTAGTCCTTAAACAGATATTTCTAACGATGTATCATGTGCGTCAAACGGAGGTAGTAGGCTAAAGTTACAACTCCGGGAAATTGATGTACCAAGTTACCCAACGGGGCCCACATTTTGGTGTTTCACCTCCTAGGGTTAGGTTTTTGGATGTGTATGGTTTCCACTGTTTCTCAATAATATATAGGCCTTTGAGCCTCATTGTAACATGGAGTTCAAAGGCATGTAGCCACCACATCTCTTCTCAAAGATAAGCTACCAGCACTCTAGCTAGTTTATTTCCATTCTGTATGTAAACAAGTTTCAGCTATTGATTAATGAAATGAAGTGTTATTTCCACTGCATATTTGTTTCTATGGTTATTTGTGTATTTCGTTGCGTTCCTGCATAAATCCGGATCAAAATGTGACTGATGTCAACGATTAGGTCGACCTCTACCAAGTACTGAGATGCCTTTAACATCAGTAAACCCAAGTTTAACATTTGAAATTTGGGAAATTGATTTTATAGGACCGTTTCCAATACCATCTAGACAAACAGGGGGCACGATATATTATCACGATAGTCGAATACGTTACTAAGTGGGAAGAAGAAGAACCAGTATAATCCTTCTCAAGTGAGATAGCCGCAAAATGTATATACGATAACATCGTCACACAATTTGGATGTCCATTTACCTTTATCAATGATCAGGGGTCACATTTCATAAATTAAACAAACACAGCTTTGACAAAACAATTCATGATCTAACATCGAAAAAGTACAGCATATCACCCTCAATCTAATGGTGCAATCGAAGCTTTTTACAAAACATTAACCTGAGGATTAACAAATATATGTAATACTGACAAAGACGACTGGGATGACAAGATACCTATTGTTTTATGGGCATATAGAACTGCATATAAATGTTCGACAGGCCAAACACCATTCTGACTTGTATATGGACAAGAGGAAGTCGTACCATTACACTTTCGACAACAGACTCCTTTGATTGTCGGCGTATTACATATTGATGTCGAAGATTCCATAAAATAAATCTTAGCACAACTATCCAAACTAGAAGAACACCAATTAATCACAATACAACACCAATAAATCCAAAAGCAACAACAAAAAGCCTGGCATGATAGAAATATCAAAAGTTAAAATCTATCACTTGGAGACCTAGCACTACTATATGATAGCATATCTATGACTAGATCTCCCCATACCCGAGGATCCAAATATTTCTTAGGTCCACTTTCCCTTTTCTTCACCTAAACAAAAATGATTGGCTCTTACCACAGAGCCCCTTCTCTAACCCACATGACCACTACATTCTGATCTTACTAGCCTATACCAGGCTCATCGCAATACCATATAAAATGCTTAACTCATATCTTCTCCTTGATGCTCCTTCGCACATCATGTGACTTCAACATGTGCTCGATGGTCATCATAATGCCAAATCACAGTTGAACCTTCCCTTACTTTGCACTACAATTTGACTTCCATGTCAATATTTGATCGTTTAATCATCCTTCGATCAAAATTTACAATGCACAGCAACCATGGGATTTTCTCTCAACAGTTCATTTAGTCGCTTATGCGTGACAAACCCAATTATCTCTACAATTTCGCTACGCAGGAATCCTCATACACAAAACTTTTCTACAGTCTTTGACATCAGTTTGAATCAATCGTCTTGACACCTTCGCTAGGTTCAAAACCCTACTCCTTGTTTATCTAAATATGACCACACTCTTCTCATCATACTTCATATCCCTGTCTGTGACTTCTTCTTCACAGCTACCAAGTGACAACTACCTTTCATTCACCATTATATCGTTCGTGAATTCTGCGTGCAAGACAATGATACTTTTCTTGCCATTTCTCAAATCTTGGAGCCTATGCTCTTTGTCCACTCCTTGGACCATTTGATTACTCCATTGCATCTACAGAGACACTGATCATAACGTTTTCCTCTGTCTACATTTTACCCTAACACAACATGAACTTGTGTAAAGATCCCTCAATATTTCACACAGATAAGTACTTTCCCCATGGTTTACACCAAGTTACATAAAGCCTTGAAATACTTCGACGGAACTTGGAACCCTCACAGTTCTACCCAAATTCAACCAATAACATGAATCTCAGAAACTAAGATTCTACCAAGTCATTAACCCCAGAACTGCAATCACACGACCATGATTCTACCCAATCTCTTACTTGCCAGGTCTTGCATACACAAGTGTATCCATTCACAGGCTACTTATCATTCATCAAGATTGATCAGTCACATCATACAACAAAATGCAAAAGAGCACTAATACACAGCATGATGAATTAGCTTTCCATTAAAACAATGAAACTGTATATGCATAATCAAAAGGCCTGATCCTACTTTGTCTATGGCCTGGTACATCTTTCAATGGCCATCATCTCTAAACTCTCACACTAAGTTCTTTGCCTCTCCCACTCGAGACTTTTTCTTTTTTCCTCCAAAAGCTTAATTACAAAATAGATCTTATACAAGTTTTACAACCAACCTCCTACAAATCAGAAATTATTCCTAAACTAGGGTAACAGATTCTATTTTAAGAAAACCACATTGATCTCTATCTCATGACTCACACAACTACTAACCAAAACATGCCATTAACCTCTCGAGTCATCCCATCATTTCAGGGATATGTTACATAATCATTAATGACTGGCACCTAACCAAACTTTAGAATCTTCTATCCCTAACTATGCTTACTAAGAAATAAAGTACTTTTACATGAGATTTTACAATGGCTTTACATTTAACCCCTCCTCGGGAAAAGCTATAGAACTTTATGTCTGACCATACATTTTGCACTTGGACTGGAGATCTAATGCTCCTGCATCACTATACAATAGACGAGTTAAAGGAAAACCTAAAAAACTACACACTAAGTGGATGGGTCCATATATTGTCGAACAAATCAACACTAACGGATCAATCTGACTAAAAACACTTCAGGGGAGTATATTTCGTAAATTGGTTAATGGTGTGTTGACGGGAAAATTGTGACTTGCTTGCAACAGGGAGAGATAGCCCAGTCTGGGATCCTTAAATAGGCTCCAAGCTATTTGGGATGGCTATCCTCGACAGGTTTTATGGCTCCGTTAGCCAATGAGTTGATCTAAATGAAATCTAAAAGATAAAATCTAAAAGATCAAACTAAATCAAATCTATAAGAAAACTAACAACTAATCTAAAATAAATGAAACTAATAAACTAACTAATACTAATATAAATCTGATTAATGAAATATAGAATCTAACTAAATAAAAGATCACAAAATATAAGATTATAGAATCAAATGCTATCTGGAAATATGAGAGAATTTTTCATAACTTTTTCTGTTTTTTAAATAAAAGAAAAGATCAAAATCTAACTTTAAATCTGATTATTAGACACAAGTAGAATCATCTGCTTATATCCACATCAAAGCATAAAGATAATCTAAATTCTAACAAAATAAACAAAAAACAGAACTTGGCCAAGATAAAACTCGTTTTACTGGTTTCTTTATCTTCACAGATGCAAATAGAAATGATTATAAATCTGAAACGAGAAATCGTTCAATCTTCAGATATTAATAATATTTCTAGTTGAATAATAGCATTAAAGAACCAATACTTGACAGCAATATTTTAGTATGTGTGAGTGAAATCTGAATAAAGTGCTAATAAATCAGAAATCATTTCTTTTTAACAATTTATTCAAATCTCAAAATCAGATACAAGTAATTGTATGTGATAAAACTTAGTATAACAATTAACTGTCATCAAATTCAGGTAACCAGAGACAAGATGAATCTTTTCAGAATAAATGACAAAAGGGAAATCATTCATTTTGCATTGACTGAAAAGAAAACATTACAGTTTACCAACTGTTTGAAAGTCGAAAGATGAAAACAACCACAAAACCATTTGATAGCTGACTCGTCTAAATGCACTTCCAATGTGACAAGCTGTATCTTCAAAATATGCTCCCGCTAACCCAAAAGTCGACCCCTGGCTAACAAAAGAGAACAGCTCCAGCTTCTAAAACATAAGCCCTAATTCCTAAAAACTCATTTTCAGGAAAGAAATAGAGTTACATATTCAATCAAAATCATTTGATCTTCAGAGACTGGACTTGTGTGATCATGCATTCACATTCCTCTTGAAGAAAAAATTCTTCAATCTAACGGAGAAGCCTTGACCTCTCAGCCCTCTCGTGCCCCCCAGGTCCCCCATTACAAATGATCTTCTCCCTTTTTAAACAGAAAAACAAAGATTAAGATAGAAACAAAAATCGTTTTGCTGGGCGCAGCTTAAAAAAAACGTGTTCAAAGATCCATGAAAATGTCCCACAATCTCTCACTTTCTGAGGAAATCTCCTCATAGAGAGCTAATAGGCCCATTCTGGAAAAAACCCATGTGGCGGATTTTTGATATCTGTCTTCATTTTCTCACAATATGGCCTGAAAAAATGTCTTTCTGTTGAAACACGCGTTTTCTGTCACCAGCTGGAAACGAAATTCATGGCATGATTTTCTTCATCTGACTTGGCATCCACGGTCCTTTATTCTCCTTAATGAATCCATAAACATAGCAAAACAATCTAATCTTAGCTCCAAACTTTCCCGTGACTTCAAAAGATGATAATCCTAAGTATATGACCTCCTAAAAGATTGTCTGTTCACACAGAAAAAGTCCATAAAAAATCTGTTCTTACTGAAGCATAAAAAATCAGAATTAGCAAGTTTCAAATTCATAAATTTTGACAGAAACATAATATCTTTCAGCTAGACGGAAAGTAAGCGATAATCCTATTCATCTGTATCGAATCTTTCTTGTTTTCATCAATTTTATGAATAGCAAAATACAGAAACGTTTTTTAAATCTGATTCATCATTTGACTATGTTGTTCTTTGCTGCAGTTTCTTCTTCAAAATTATTGTATACAGTTTTCAGTCCCTTCTCTTCAGAATCGGTAAATTCCTCGAGATCTCCATTTTTCATAATTCCTAGTAACTGACCAATTGATAGCAACTCTGAATCAGATAGCACTGCCTCATAATTCTGTATTGTTATCCCATTTTCAGAAAGATATCATTATGACAGTTGATGAAGAATGAATGAATCTCAAAAAAGATAATGTGAAGTTTAAACAGAAAATTTTTAAAATAGAATGTGACTTGTCCATTTCAAAAAAAACAATGATCATTATTCTTTGAAAGATCTAGACTTCAATTTTCTAAATAATCACAGAGATTTCTCATAAATGAAACAGTAAGAAAAGTCACATTGATTCTTATTCATCTGTATAAGATATTTTCTGTTTCTATGTTCTCATCATTCTCAAAATCAACAACATTCAAATCGAGACTCATTCCAATAATCATTTCTTTAGCATTTCAAACTGTTTTGATTGAGTTGCAAATCAGTCATGCATCAAAATATTACAATTCCAGACTTGAAAAACATACAGAATTGATTTCCAGCATGCATTTGTTTCAAATGAAAACAATTTCAGATATACATCTGTGCATTTCAATGATATAGTAATAGTTTCCAGGTAATAAATCTTACGATATTGCTTTGCAATGCAAACAGGAATACCATTTGTTGTCAAAATAAGTATTATTACCCAGAACTGGTCAATCATTAAAAAGAAAACAGATCTACAATTATCCTTTAAGTCGAGGTCGTAACAGAGACAATATCAAGCATCATGGTAGAAATTCCAGAATCGAATCATCGTAACAATCATGTACAATTTTCATTCATGAAAACATTCTAGAAATTAAACCATAGATGAATAATCCGGATTCAACAAGTCCGAATATCTCGCATTAGATCATTTCTAGCAGACGAGTCAAGTTCCAAATTTGCAAATAGTTCAAGCAAACCTTGAGTTCATTTTAATCTTTTCAGAAAATGTAAAGAATTATTTCCAGAAACGTGGAATGAATTATGTTTTACCAACAAACTGAGCTAAACCCTAGTCAGAGATTCGGCTTACCATAATCTTTAAACTCAACAGAAGTCATGCAATGTCACATAATTTTCTGAGAAATGTACAGGGTTCGTGGCATCAAGAACAGATGAGTAAAACCCTAACCCTTATTCGAAACATAGACCAATAGCAAACAAAACCCTGTACTCAACAATACTCGAAATGATGAGGACTAAGCCTTGCTCAACACAATGAATTGACATGAAATGGGTTTATCGAGAACCATCTCTTCCTGTCACAAAATTTATGATGCGAGTACAGGGGAGTACAACTGCTTTATTAAGTAGACTCATGTTAAAGGGCAGGTGGCAGCTAATCAGTTCATAACGTGACAGCAGTGATATTCATATCATCATGATGATTTAGATGAATCCTTCTTCTTAGAGCTTAATCATATCGAATGATAAATACAATGAGATATTTAACATCACACAGAATGAAAACCTCATATGTCAAATAGCAATGTAAATCATCTCAAAGTAAAAATGTATCATATCTCCTAATGTTCATATCATGTCAAATAAACATAAGTATATAACTTATTGAAGCGAAATCCCATTTGTCAATCAATTAAAACTAATCAAAATGAAATAAAACATCCATAATGTCAAAGAACCATAGGATAGCAAAAATGAATAGAAAGTCCAAAGATAGGGTAAAGATAGAATGTTAAAGCATTGATAATGATTTAATCATCATCTCAGTCTTCAGTAGATTTTTTATGACAAAATCATGCAATACTTTTAACACAATTGTTGGATATACATCTATGTTTTGACTTCCTTTCTCTCTATGATTTCATTATTAAAATCTCTCTGATTAAACTTGTGATTATGCTGTGCAGGTTCCAGGTTATACCAGTTTGAGTGAAGAACTAATCATCCTTTGGTTAAGACACGCTTTAAAAGATTTTTTGAAACTTTTATCTTTTCAATGATAAAAATTTTATTTACAAAAATCAAAAAAAAAATTACAAAATCAAAACCAAAAAGAATAATGAAAAATACCAAAGAAAAAGTCTCGTATGACGATTTTGTATCTAAAAGCTACAAAATTTAAAAAATTTTCAAAACTTATTTCTGGGGGGGTTCCCTTTCCTTAGCAGCTTGGAAATGGATCTTGTTGGGAGGCCAACAAATGGCGACTCACGGGGCGAAGCAGTTATCTCTGAACAAACACATCATCAGTGATCAGATATCTTGAAGCAAGAAGAAAAGGCTGCCTTCAAATCAGATTAAAGCTGTTTTAATACAGAAATCAGAAAAATGTGCCTTTTTTTATAACACTAAATGTCAGACTATGCTTGATTTCAAGTCTTTTATGATTATCCAAAGATTACTTTTAGGAATAGCATGAATTTTAAAGTTTTTTCGGAAAATTCAAAACTTGGAAAGAAATTAGCTCTGGGAATTCAAAGAACTTCTGATAACTAACCAGCATTTATAGATTTAGTCCCAATAATACAGTTCTATCCCTTCAGCCAGCAGGCATCCATGACCTTGAAAGGTTCAACTTTTAACCGTCAATCCCAACATTCTTGTCCCAAGATAAAATTTCAACATATGAGCATTTAGGACTTCTGAATTTATTAAGGGTAAGCAACATTGGAAACTCTTTACGAGTATGGGATGACTTATGGAATCTTATAGTTTTGTACAAATGTAGTACTTATCATTTGGAATCCAAATTGGTCACAGACGGAGCCACTCCAGCCAACAGGCGTCCATAGCCTTGAAAGGGACCATCTTTTAACCATTTTTACCCAATGGCTTATATCCCTGGACAAATAAATTGAAGAAGGTTTCATACCCAAAATCTTGAGTGCTAATCTATTTAAAGATCTGCATCTTATAATGGGGGAACGTATCTGGAAACTCTTTATGAGTAGGATAGCGTAAAGGACCTAGAGATTGCTGGTTTCGTATCTGACTTTCAATTGTTTTCCCAAAGTTGATTTCTGACTGAGTAATGATATTCTTAGTAAGGATGGATTCATGATTTATTAATTTCAGCAAATCTGGGGATAATGATAAAAGAGATAAAACACAATATTAGTCTTTTCCTAGTGTTCATCTTTTCTTTACAACAGTTTCAGTTTCTTGTGTATATTTTTCAAATCTGAAATGAAGACATTTTTCTAACAGCTTGACTATTTTCTGCAATCAGATTGTGAGCTTGTGACACAGACAGCTTCCCAAAATTTTAAGATTTTCTGGTTTTGACTAAAACAAAAGCAAAAAATACAACAGAAAATAAAATAAAATAAAATCAATCAAATATTTACAAATTTACAGTATGTACAGTATTTACAAGAGTTCACTTTCAGCAAGCTACTGAAAGTAAGTTTTCAGAATTTGATCATTCACTGGATAAGTTCAAAATCACCTCCCAGTGTTTGCTTATTAAAAATAACTACGACCAAATGTAAATCAAAGTCTCTCAACTATACAACTAACTTAAAGAAAAGTTAGTGATGACAGTGCTTGTTTTCTTGATAAATCATGAGGAGTTTGATTTAACAAGGTCTTTATTTGAAAAGTAAGAAAGAAGACTTCTAAAAGTTTAGCTAAAGTTTTGCAGTTATGAGATCAAAAAGTTTTTTAATTTCATCCAAAACATTCCATAACAAAGTTGTATAATTGTGCAATTAAGAATATGGTTGGGACATGAATGTTTTTGAAAATGAAAGTAAAGAAAAACAAAAAATGAGAGAGAGTAACGAATACATCCCTGCATATGTTCATGGCCGTCTCATTTTCAACTTCGATACTTATGTTATCTTCATACCTACATTTATTGAAGGGAAAAAAACATAAATTAATCTAAATCTAAAACTAGCTTAAACTAATTAAATATTTACAAATTAAGTAAAAGTATATTTCCAATGAAGCCATCGTAATAACTCCAATCCTGCAAAATCAAACAAAATGAAAGTCAGCAATAAGAATTGAGGTTTTTTGAAACCAAAAATAAACAAATCAAACTTACCATTTTGACTTTCAAAAAACAAAGTAAATGCAACCTTACCATTCTCCGTAAACTTCGCAAGAAAAGATCTCTCGAGCCAATCTGCAATCCTATCATAATATGTGTGATTAATAAAATAGGATTGTTCGAAAGAATATGGTATTGAGAGAGAGATATCGTGACAGTCTTGTGCTAAAGTTTTGTGCACAGAATCATGTGAAAGAAACTTGAAGTTCAACAATCCTTCCTGTAGAATTTTCTCCCCATGAATATCATCCTGCAAAAGATCATCAAATTCAAATTCAATTTTCTTAAATTCAAATTCGAGAGTGTTTTCTGCATTATGATTAATGTCCTGATCAACTTGATAGGGATTAAATTCCTCACAATCACTAACTTCAGATGAACTAAAGAAATCCAACAAGGTAGGTAGAAAATCATCATCAACTGTAAGATGTAAATTATTAATATGATGATGATAATCATTGACTTTACCTGTTTCATATTGATTTTCAAACTCAAGTGACTGATCATGATAAGATTGTTGATCTAAGAATTTCGATGAATCATAAGAGACTTCTTCAAATCTGCTTGTTTGAATATTTCCTAATTCCCATGTAGATAATTGAGAAACTATATCATGTGAAGAAAGATTAATTTCTTCATTTTCTAAATGCAAATCATGATTGTATTGTACCGCATAAGATTGTAACAATGTGAAATCAAAGTCATAAGAATATGAACTATGCATTGCCTCTTGATTAAAAATATCAAGGTACAAAGAAAAATATGTTGAAGCATTAAGAGAATGAGATTCTTTTCGTGGACAAGAAAGATTATCACAAGAAGAATCTTCATTGAATAGTTCCTCTTCAAAAGATGAGTCTATGGGTGGTTTGGTTTCTTCTTCTAAGATAGACTGATTAATATCCATGACACGATCTATGGAAAAATCTGAACATAACAAGTTATCTAAGACCTTGCTATGTTCATCATAAGAACATAAATGTGATAGAATGTCACTGGATTCATTAGAATAAGAAGATTCGGGAACTAATGGAGATTTGATAAAATGATCAATGATAGGATCTCCACAAGATGAATCTCGAATCTCTTTAGCCAAACTAGAAGTTTTAGATTCAATTTCTTTCGTTTCTGAAATAGAAGTAGTATCTTTTAAAACATGACAATTTTCTTCATAAACTTCATTCTGATTCAATGAATATATGGACATATCATAATTTGAAGTATCATGTTCTTTAAAATCCACATCCATCGAAGTGAAAAATGTTGTCATACAAGGTTGGTTTTCTTCCACTTCTAAATTTTCAGAATTTTTATGAAAAGCAAAATCAACCTGTGAATAATCATTTGATAAAAATTTAGATTGATTAGCTTTTAAATATTGTTCATTTGAAAGAAACAAATGATGAAACCATTCACTTAAACGAGGAATATATTTCAAAGGAAACATATAACAAAGATGAAGAAATCTGTTTGTGAAGTCTTCCACTGATTCATCTTTGTCTTTCCTTAAATTTTTTAATTCAGTGGTCAAACTAATGAAATCATAATCCCCAAAAGAAACTAAGAATTCACTAATTAAATGTTCAAAAGAATGGATAGAAGCTACCAGTAAGGTTTCACACCATTTCTTGATTCGTCCTTCAAAAGTAAGAGTCAAACATATGCACAGGACATCTTTATCAGTAATCTTGTGAAAGATACATTGATCAATAAATTGTAAAACATGATCATATGCAGATGTTACTTCCTCACCATTAAACTTGTTTTCTGTTAAAAGATCAACTATACTTGCTGGAGCATCAAAAATGATTTTTCGAGAAAAACATCTCCAAATCGGAATAGAAGCCATTAATCAATGATATAGCTTCAGTAGATTAACTTGTCATCAACTCGCCCTCCTTCTAGCGCCAATTTGTTGACGGGCAAATTGTGACTTGCTTGCAACAGGGAGAGATAGCCCAGTCCGGGATCCTTAAACAGGCTCCAAGCTGTTTGGGATGGCTATCCTCGATGGGTTTTATGGTTCCGTTAGCCAATGAGTTGATCTAAATGAAATCTAAAAGATCAAACTAAATCAAATCTATAAGAAAACTAACAACTAATCTAAAATAAATGAAACTAATAAACTAACAAATACTAATATAAATCTGATTAATGAAATATAGAATCTAACTAAATAAAAGATCACAAAATATAAGATTATAGAATCAAACGCTATCTGGAAATATGAGAGAACTTTTCATAACTTTTTCCTGTTTTTTAAATAAAAGAAAAGATCAAAATCTAACTTTAAATCTGATTATTAGACACAAGTAGAATCATCTGCTTATATCCACATCAGAGCATAAAGATAATCTAAATTCTAACAAAATAAACAAAAGACAGAACTTGGCCAAGATAAATCTTGTTTTACTGGTTTCTTTATCTTCACAGATGCAAATAGAAATGATTATAAATCTAAAACGAGAAATCGTTCAATCTTCAGATATTAATAATATTTCTAGTTGAATAATAGCATTAAAGAACCAATACTTGACAGCAATATTTTAGTATGTGTGAGTGAAATCTGAATAAAGTGCTAATAAATCAGAAATCATTTCTTTTTAACAATTTATTCAAATCTCAAAATCAGATACAAGTAATTGTATGTAATAAAACTTAGCATAACAATTAACTGTCATCAAATTCAGGTAACCAGAGACAAGATGAATCTTTTCAGAATAAATGACAAAAGGGAAATCATTCACTTTGCATTGACTGAAAAGAAAACATTACAGTTTACCAACTATTTGAAAGTCGAAAGATGAAAACAACCACAAAACCATTTGATAGTTGACTCATCTAAATGCACTTCCAATGTGACAAGCTGTATCTTCAAAATATGCTCCCGCTAACCCAAAATTAGACCCCTGGCTGACAAAAGAGAATAGCTCCAGCTTCTAAAACATAAGCCCCAATTCCTAAAAACTCATTTTCAGGAAAAAAATAGAGTTACATATTCAATCAAATTCGTTTGATCTTCAGAGACTGGACTTGTGTGATCATGCATTCACATTCCTCTTGAAGAAAAAATTCTTCAATCTAACGGAGAAGCCTTGACCTCTCAGCCCTCTCGTGCCCCCCAGGTCCCCCATTACAAATGATCTTCTCCCTTTTTAAATAGAAAAACAAAGATTAAAATAGAAACAAATATCGTTTTGCTGGGCGCAGCTTAAAAAAACGTGTTCAAAGATCCATGAAAATGTCCCACAATCTCTCACTTTCTGAGGAAATCTCCTCATAGAAAGCTAATAGGCCCATTCTGGAAAAAACCCATGTGGCGTATTTTTGATATCTGTCTTCATTTGCTCACCAATATGGCCTGAAAAAATGTCTGTCTGTTGAAACACACGTTTTCTGTCACCAGCTGGAAACGAAATTCATGGCATGATTTTATTCATCTGACTTGGCATCCACGGTCCTTTATTCTCCTTAATGAATCCATAAACATAGCAAAACAATCTAATCTTAGCTCCAAACTTTCCCGTGACTTCAGAAGATGATAATCCTGAGTATATGACCTCCTAAAAGATTGTCTGTTCACACAGAAAAAGTCCATAAAAAATATGTTCTTACTGAAGCATAAAAACTCAGAATTACCAAGTTTTAGATTCATAAATTTTGACAGAAACAGAATATCTTTCAGCTAGATAGAAAGTAAGCGATAATCCTATTCATCTGTATCGAATCTTTCTTGTTTTCATCAATTTTATGAATAGCAAAATACAGAAACGTTTTTTAAATCTGATTCATCATTTGACTATGTTGTTCTTTGCTGCAGTTTCTTCTTCAAAATTATTGTATGCAGTTTTCAGTCCCTTCTCTTCAAAATCGGTAAATTCCTCCAGATCTCCATTTTTCATAATTCCTAGTAACTGACCAATTGATAGCAACTCTGAATCAGATAGCACTGCCTCATAATTCTATAGTGTTATCCCATTTTCAGAAAGATATCATTATGACAGTTGATGAAGAATGAATGAATCTCAGAAAAGATAATGTGAAGTTTAAACAGAAAATTTTTAAAATAGAATGTGACTTGTCCGTTTCAAAAAAAACAATGATCATTATTCTTTGAAAGATCTAGACTTCAATTTTCTAAATAATCACAGAGATTTCTTATAAATGAAACAGTAAGAAATGTCACATTGATTCTTATTCATCTGTATAAGATATTTTCTGTTTCTGTGTTCTCATCATTCTCAAAATCAACAACATTCAAATCGAGACTCATTCCAATAATCATTTCTTTAGCATTTCACACTGTTTTGATTGAGTTACAAATCAGTCATGCATCAAAATATTACAATTCCAGACTTGAAAAACATACAGAATTGATTTCCAGCATGCATTTGTTTCAAATGAAAACAATTTCAGATATACATCTGTGCATTTCAATGATATAGTAATAGTTTCCAGGTAATAAATCTTACGATATTGCTGTGCAATGCAAATAGGAATACCATTTGTTGTCAAAATAAGTATTATTACCCAGAACTGGTCAATCATTAAAAAGAAAACAGATCTACAATTATCCTTTAAGCCGAGGTCGTAACAGAGACAATATCAAGCATCATGGTAGAAATTCCAGAATCGAATCATCGTAACAATCATGTACAATTTTCATTCATGAAAACATTCTAGAAATTAAACCATAGATGAATAATCTGGATTCAACAAGTCCGAATATCTCGCATTAGATCATTTCTAGCAGACGAGTCAAGTTCCAAATTTGCAAATAGTTCAAGCAAACCCTGAGTTCATTTTAATCTTTTCAGAAAATGTAAAGAATTATTTCCAGAAACGTGGAATGAATTATGTTTTACCAACAAACTGAGCTAAACCCTAGTCAGAGATTCGGCTTACCATAATCTTTAAACTCAACAGAAGTCATGCAATGTCACATAATTTTCTGAGAAATGTACAGGGTTCGTGGCATCAAGAACAGATGAGTAAAACCCTAACCCTTATTCGAAACATAAACCAGGAGCAAACAAAACCCTGTACTCAGCAATACTCGAAATGATGAGGACTAAGCCCTGCTCAACACAATGAATTGACATGAAATGGGTTTATCGAGAACCATCTCTTCCTGTCACAGAAGTTATGATGCGAGTACAGGTGAGTACAACTGCTTTATTAAGTAGACTCATGTTAAAGGGCAGGTGGCAGCTAATCAGTTCATAACGTGACAGCACTGATATTCATATCATCATGATGATTTAGATGAATCCTTCTTCTTAGAGCTTAATCATATCGAATGATAAATACAAGGAGATATTTAACATCACGCAGAATGAAAACCTCATATGTCAAATAGCAATGTAAATCATCTCAAAGTAAAAATGTATCATATCTCCTAATGTTCATATCATGTCGAATAAACATAAGTAGATAACTTATTGAAGCGAAATCCCATTTGTCAATCAATTAAAACTAATCAAAATGAAATAAAACATCCATAATGTCAAAGAACCATAGGATAGCAAAAATGAATAGAAAGTCCAAAGATAGGGTGAAGATAGAATGTTAAAGCATTGATAATGATTTAATCATCATCTCAGTCTTCAGTAGATTTTTTATGACAAAATCATGCAATACTTTTAACACAATTGTTGGATATACATCTATGTTTTGACTTCCTTTCTCTCTATGATTTCATTATTAAAATCTCTCTGATTAAACTTGTGATTATGTTGTGCAGGTTCCAGGTTATACCAGTTTGAGTGAAGAACTAATCATCCTTTGGTTAAGACATGCTTTAAACGATTTTTTGAAACTTTTATCTTTTCAATGATAAAAATTTTATTTACAAAAATCAAAAGAAAATAATTACAAAATCAAAACCAAAAAGAATAATGAAAAATACCAAAGAAAAAGTCTCGTATGACGATTTTGTATCTAAAAGCTACAAAATTTCAAAATTTTTCAAAACTTATTTCTGGGGGGTTCCCTTTCCTTAGCAGCTTGGAAAGGGATCTTGTTGGGAGGCCAACATGGTGCCAGACTAAAACAGACTAAAAAAAATGGTTTTATAACTATAAACAATTGAAAAAAAAACTATAAAAATATAAAACAAAACATAAGAAAACTACTATGAAAACAAACCAATATGACAGGATCTTGGATCAACGCTGAAGAAGGAAGCAACAAAACACAGCATGAGAGATACAATCATCGACATAATAGGCATGAGGAATTATTACCACTTCAACATTACCGACACTATCACAATCCAGAAATACACCGACACAATGAAGGGAAAACGGTCCAATCAAATCATCATGAACACCAACAAATTGAGAACAAAAGTTGTCATGACTTGAAAGAAATGCCGACATCCCACATTTTACAGTCAATTCCACCATTAATATATCAATTAATATCACCAATCACTACGCCTTCCCCCTCTCCAAATAATTCCGCTATAAATATCGCACTAGAAAACACTTGGATTTCATTCTGCGAAGAACTTGAGCATCAGAGAAACCAAACACCGGAGCATAATTTATTAGTTTCTGAACTAGAGTATCTGACCGACACAATGGCACCAAAAAAATTGACTATTACTACTAGATCCTTGACTAACAAGCTTAAACAGTTGGAAAGAGCCAACACACCGTTAGAGAGTTGATTACACAAATTCGCAATGCCAACATTGTCAAACCATAGTGGAAGAGGATGTGGAAGGAAATCAAGGAATGGGGAACCAAAAAAGATGGAAAATTGAGGGAGGAAACTCGAAGATTAAGTGCCAGCACATTCCTTGGCTACTTGAATGCAACACTCATGGATAGTTTCGTCGAAACTAAAGAAATTATTGCACAATTCATCATAAGTAGATATCATAATGGAAAAAAAAAATTTGACACACCTATGGAAATTACTAGCAACTTAATCTATAAGAGTACCGGTCTATCAAACAAAGGAGACCCTGTTTCGACCAAATTAAACCCAAGACTAGTTGAGAAACTAACAGGCACGCTAGCAGGGAAAAACTCAAGAGGATTAGTAGTAAGTCAAATCATCTATGGAACACCCAAGATAGGTTCCAAAATTATCTCTGTGGCTTTAACAAGCACGGGTAGAGGCTCCGACATCAAGCTCAGCATGCTCGATGCAGTTCAGAATGTGTCGTAAATAGTGAAACCATGCCGCTGGGCCTAATATTTAGCCGAAATAATTAAGCAAATCTGTGTGAAATGTCAAGAGGAGGGCACCCAGATCCAGTTTCCTTCATTAATAATATGGATGGCAATGTACCATCTTCGACCGGTCGAAGATAAAGATTTTACTGCACCAAATTGCTTAGCTATGTGGACTTTAAATCCTTTGCCCCAGGTGGTTATCGACTGGGAACAATGACAACCAAAATTTGGCTCGACATATGGTTCCAAGCCTAGAAATCAAAATTGCTCAATGGAGGGTACCAAAGAACGTTTGAAGCATTCTACCACCGACGACACACATCCAACTAGGGTTGGACCACACATCGGTATGGTACCTACAAGGGGTTGGGGGTACCACCAAAGAACTCAACTTCTACTCGTCAGTGGAAGAAATATTTATTGAACCGAGTCGCCAATCCAATACTAAGTTGGATATAATGGTTATCATAAGAATAGTCGATCAACCAATGGTCGAACCTCTCACCGACGCAAAAAAAGAAGATGATTATGAAATCTTTGTTCACTTAAACACTTTTGTTAGTTTTTCAACATTAAGCTAGCATATCATTAGGATGTTTAACTGAGGGAACAACAAGCACAGCAATTAAACACAAAAGACAATGAACATAGTGTTTTTCCTCGAGGAAACCATAAATGGAGAAAACCCCGCAACTTCCTCTGAGATAGAATCAGCACCAAAGTGAAACCCAAAAACAGTAAGACAATGTCCCAACAGCAGTAAGATCTTTCCTCTTGCCCCAGTGTCTTTCTCTTCCTCAACTATACGCTACACTTGAGTGTGTATGAGATGTGTTCTAAATAGAGAGTCCAGCTCTCTATTTATACTAATCCTGACATGACTAAAGCCCTACTAGGGTCGACCTCACTAGGAGAGTCTAATAACCCTAGTGCCTCGAAACTGCGAGGACTTTAACCCTTAGACAATAGGAGGGTTACCCACAATGACTTGACATGAATTTTTTACATTATTGATTCTCCCGATCGGAACATCGGGGCATGACATGACACAAGAACATCCCAGAATAAACATCGGGTTACAATAGATGAGGAATACAAGTGAATACATTCCGAAGTTACAGTTACATTAACAACTTTCACTCTTGACCGCGACAATTCTAGCGACATCAATCCACTGGGGATTGCTCTACCGGTTCCACAACAACCACAAGAACAAATAGACCACTCAGATGAAAGTACCCAGTCCGACATTCCTCTTCCAAAATACGCTTTGACTAAAAAGAATATCTGTCACGTAGCCGATGAGATATTCAAGGCTCAATAGAACAAGAAGAGTACGACAAAAGGGAAGGGGAAGCGCAAACTCATTCTTCAAGAACAAACTGAATATGATGATGCAGATTTGTTTGATAGTGCGACTCAAATTCTGGAAGATGTCGCCACAGAGGAGAAGAAACTCAACCGACCCAAATCAAGTCATAAAAAAGTCAGGTTTGATGTCGATCTCACCAATACCCCACCACCACCATCCCCGACCTAATACAAACATTACCTTCCATCCCGATCATTGCAACAATATTATCATTTCCGATGCTTCCAAAGACTACAAGAATATGCATAAATACATGTGCCATCCACTACAACAATTAATTTGTGGGGATATGGAACTAATTTGTGCAGGTAACAAATTGATTTGCATAGGTAATAAGAGTATTAATACAGTGCCATAACAATATGATATCAATTACCACAAATGTTACCTACACAATCAAATATATGAAGTGATACCCCTTCACATATCATCCATGGCAATGTGCAATAATGTGCAGGGATACCCTGTAGCATGATAATCCATGGAAACGTGCCTTTGAACTCCACATATTATGTTGAAGACGTGATTTTAACGACAAAATAGGTGAGTATTGGATTCGATAGAGGGGAAAGGGTTTGCACCTTGAGATATTTGATCCCTCTCAGCGCTTGGTAGAGCCACCTTTAAGATGGATCTATGTTGGTTAAATAATTTCTTATAATTTAACTATCCTTATATAAAGCATTTATACCTATACAAATTAGCGAGGAATAGCTATTATGTAGCATTTGTTTAATAATAAAATATGTTCATAATAAAATATTGCTATAGGTTCTTACATGGACATAATAAAATATCTTAATTAAGAAATAAAAAACTTCAAATTCTACTTTATTTATACATAATAAATCATAATCTTTTGAGATGATGACCTTAATAGTGGTGGAAGAACTATTTAACAAACAAGAGAGAGTTGCATAGCAACCAATTGTTATTATGATTTTCAATTCTTTTGCAAAATGTATAAAATTCTATAAGTTTTGTGATCTTAATTCTTTTAGAAACTGCAAAATATCGGTGTTGTATGATCGAGATACACGCATGGAAGAGCCTTGACTAATGTATTTAAGTTTCATGAATCAAGTAAATCATATATAAAGATAAGAAGAAATGAGCCTCCACTAGTGTATTCAAGTCGCATGATTCAGGTAAGTCATATATAAAGATAATGTCAAATATAATCCACATCTTTGTCTACGGGATTAGCTGAAAATCCACATCTCATATGTAAGCTCACATCGTGGGACTTCACCTTACTCAACCATAGAAAGTTAGTCATGTCCAAGAACCAATAGACGAAATTGGTTACCCATGGGGTCGATCTCTATATGAGATACCATAATGCAAAGATAGTGTCTAGAGCAAAATGTACTAGAGACCAAAAATACCTGGAAAAAGACAAGAAACCCAAATCTATCCAATAGAAAAGAAAAGGAAATTTTTGAAAATCCATGGAACACCATGAAACTAGGCTATTGATTTGTCAATAAGAACTATACCTAATGACCAAGTCCATAGGATGAAAGTCACTCAACCAAGCAGGATGCAAAAGTATTATTAAGTCTACCTACGAATCCAGTATAGCAGTAAAGGAACATAAAGATTCAAGGGAGTGAGAAAAGGGGCAAGAGAATATAGATAGTAAGAGGATGAACGCTGACTTCAAAAGCCTAATGCATCACTTGAATGGCAAAAAATATTTAACAAATTGAGATCCAATGACCCACACTAATGCAGCCGTAGCATTTAATAACCTGCTGCATGTTAAATATTGTTCGATCACTTGAACACACCATGGCATACCTGTATGATCGGCCTAAGAAAGACCAATGGATGATACTCACCATGGCACACCTATATGATCGGCATAACATAAGAAAGACTAATGGATGTACAAAGATGGTTCACTATACTATCATCGAGATGGCCATCATCTCCCAAGTGAAGCATGGGTCGCCTTTATTCGCTAGTGGGACATACAATTATCAATAAACACCAAAAGGATGAAGATGAAAGCCCCCACGTCATTGGTAGCGTTCTACGAGGAGGGAAAATAAAGACTTTTGAGTTGATCGATTATAGTTTATTAATTACCAGCGACTACTAATGTTGGTGGGGCATTAAGATTTATTGTTGCTAATAACGATAAAAACAACATATTATAATTTATTAGTTACCCAATACTACAATAGTGGGTCAATAAGATGCTTGTGGCTGGTTGGAAGTTTTAGTGGTATTTCTTACGTTTAAGCTTGGGAATGGTGAGTCCATTCGTTGTTGGAGTTTTTGAAAAAGGTGCATCAAATGGAATGCTAAAACCTCGATCTACAAGGACTTGGTGAGAGTGACATGCGATGCTAATACCCTCTTTTTAAGATACATGAGGCTTATTAACTATTAAACAAAGTCAATGACTTTCCCATGGTGAGTGGGAAAGGGACCTCTCACGTAAGGCCGAAGGTCTAAAATTGAATATTCTCTCCCTTCTTGATAAAGTTTATCAAAAGTTGAATATTCTATTCTATCCTTTCTTGATAAACATCTATTCTATCCTTTCTTGATAAACTTAATCAATCAGTTGGCTAGTTTAATCCCAGCCTTAGATGAGACAGGTTAATTGAGTGGGTATGGGTATTGCAAAGAGAGGCTGCCCTGCTTGATGCCACTCATCAGATCACCTCTAGAGATTCATGTATCTCTAGAGACTGGATTTTTATTTTTCCATTCTCACTTCTGATGTTGATGTTCCTATTGCTCTTGGAAAAGCAATGTGACTTATTTTAAGTATCTAGTTGGAGAGCATTATAGCAAAACTAAAAGTAGTTGGTTGTTAATTGCTTGGTTTTAAGTTGATTATTTTACCTTATTAATATATGGGTTTAAATATTTATAGATTAATAAAAAATAATCAACTTAAACTTTAAAAATAAAAACTACATAAACTTGTAATTATCAGAGTTTAAACACTTTTAATTAAAAAATAAAATTACACTTGTTAAAAACAAAAAATACATAGACTTGTAATTGTCATGATTTAAACACTTTTAATTAAAGGTTAGTTTTATGGATTGTTGTCATTTTTCTTTGTTTTCTCATTTCAACGCAACCAAAACATGGTGTTTTTATCAATAAAAATAATGTTGTTTGCCATGTTTTTTGAGTCAGAGCATTACAATGCCAATAAGGAGGTATGACAATGGTATAGTGTAGATTGTTAGGGGTGTAAAACAACATCTAATGATACAAGTTTGTATACTTACATTAACTCAACTAACTATTCCTTCAAGGCATAGAGTAAATGTTCAACGATTTTGCCTATTCTCGATGGTATTTTTTGGCATGGTTTCGACTGAATTCAGTATAAAAAATAAAATATTAATGAATAATGTTTAAACTTGCTTAACCTAGGTTCCCTAAGGTATTCGAGGGAGTTGAATCCATTTAGGCATTTAGAATAGTGATTTAAAGAACACAAAAATTGAAATTTTTTTTAAAAACTTTCGCCAAATTATGGTCAAAAACTTATTGGGCGAGTGAAATCGTCAAACGTTTAGACTCCTTGTTCCTTTAATGTTATAACCTTACGCTAATCATTTAATGAACCTATACTTTAAAAAAATAGTCAACTATCACAATAACTAAATTATAGAACATCCCAATATGGTCTTGTCTTCAAAAGATGTTTGTCGTTCTTCAAAACTCATAATAGAAGCCTCAATCTTCATAACTTATATATTTATTCTTGTGAAAGCTAGATCTCTACCATCTTTATCACTTGAGTGGATTTTAAATTTGTTACAAACTTGTGCAAGTGGTGTTTTTTACTCTAACAATGAAGATCATTGATAAGCATAAAAAATGGTGGCAACAAATGAAAATACATTTTGGATGGGGTGTCATAAAAATGATATGAGATGTCGGCATACCACCTAATGGCAAAGGGTGACATGTAACAACTACACATGGTTAATGTGGAGGCGGGAAACACTTGTTTCCTATTTAATGAAGAGTGGTATGTCATTCATCACTAAAACCTAGTTCAAGAAGACTGTGGACATGAGTGCAACATAGATGATTGACAAAGGGATTGAGATGCTTTGGACATGCTATAATGCTCAAACAAGAATTCTTCAAGAAAGACATTTTTTTCAAGGTACCATATCCCAAGGGAAATCTCCCAAGTACTTCCCCTCATATTGAGGATGGTACATAAGGTAAACCCTAGATTATTTAGGACACAATGCCAAATCAACAACTCATGAATAGATCATACATAGCTCATCCACAATTGAGTAACTAATAACAAAATGTCACAAAATGGAATTTGAACTTGGGTTGGGAGGGTAACATTTGTCCCCATACCTACTCAAGCTATGTACCCAATTTAATTTCAAGCAATGATGATATCAGTATGTTTCAAAATGGTAGCTTGTAAAAGCATAACATAGAGTCTATAGATGTGCAGGTTTATAGCCATCCGACTATGAGATACTATCCTCCTAATGATTATCCCCAGTTACCGATGATTTGCTCTTTTTTTCAAAATTTTGGCAATTTAGTTCTCTTAAATGTGTCGAATCCCTCAGAGGAAAAGTCTCATGGTTAAAGTTCTCATCAATCAAGTGAAACTATAACTTTTAGCAACATTCCTACGGGATTTAGGTGGAATTTTCCACCTAAAAAGGGGTGAGTTTGTCGACTTTTAAAGTTAGTACTCTTTTTTTTCTAGATGTTCATATTTGCACAATTTTATTACAAGTCTCATGAGAGATATTTTAGGCTCAAACTTCACAACTATATACAATGGCTAAGAAGCATTGAAATGAAAATTATCCTATTTCTTATCATAGGCCAATATTTCAACATTTCTATATTTGTTTTCAATCCCATAATAATCCTTCCATCTCTCAAAAACTCTCTTCTTAACATAGTGTTTCCAATTTAAATGGAAAATGAAATCGATGCCTAAGTATTTGTAACATTGTACCTCTTCAAGGGTGTTACAATGACCATAAAAAACCAAATGTTGGGTTCATTTCCTATATGTAATCATCACAATCTTGGTTTGATCACTATTCATATTAAGTTCATAGTTTTTGCAGAATTGTTGAAGAACTTTGATTTGTTTGTGAAGCCTGGGCATAATTATCAACATATAAGAGAACAATGACAACAAGTCCAATCATACATATACCAATGCACCCTTTCTCTTATAAATATTGCTCAAATTTATCAAGATAAAAAATAAAAAGTATAGAAAAAAAAGACATCCTTAGAACCAATATTAAAATTAATGTACAATCATTTTTCATTATTTGAAACGCAATCACTTTTCATTGTTACACTTCATCTTAGCAATAATATTTTCATAGACCCTAGTCATAACACTATATAACTTCAGTCATAGTGTCAAGGGGTTTTCTAAAAGCAATCACGCAAACAAATGATATATTTTTTTGTCTCTGCAATTATCGATTCCCAGTAAATGGTAATAAGGTCATTAATTGTAACATGTCGATCCCTGAAGTTAGTTTGTTCTTTAGCTTTTCTATTACGGTCCTATTCATTGTTTTTTTTAAACTAAAATTTTAAGCCAAATAATTTTGCTAAAATGGGGCTAGTCATGATAATCATTAATTAGGAAAGTGATTTTGGTATTAGGATGGTTAAAGAAAAATTCAGCAATTGTTTACACTAATGATACTTCTGTTCAGTGGTTTGTTAATGCCATGCAATCTAAGGTTGAGATGTTAATGATAGGAGAATTGTCATTCTTTCTTGGTCTTCGCATTATTCAAATTTCCGAAGGTCTATTTCTTTCTCAAGAGAAGTATTTAAAGGATATGTTGAAGAAATTTCAAATGGAAGATTCGTCATCTGTTAGTACACATATGGTTGTTGGTTGTAAACTTAGCAAGGATGATCCCTCACCTAATGTTGACCAAAGAACATATCGTTCAATGATAGGAAGTCCCTTATACATCACAACATCTCATCCTGATATAATGCAAGTTGTTGGAATGGTAAGAATATTTCAGTCTTCTCCTAAGCAAAGTCATTTGATGGCTTTTAAGAGGATATTTAAACAATTGTGGTTGTTAAGCCTCCATATCAAAGTGTCAAACAATTGTTGCATTTTTATTTAACCATTTATGAAGGTTTAAAGTGCTCGAAGCCTCATGTTGATGATCGGTAATCTATGCAATCGATTGGTGTTGATTCCCAAGTGTTCATTAGGGCCTCGCCCTAGATGATTATGACCAACTTGCAACCTCCTCCAAACACTAGAATTATTACTTCTTTTTGTTTTTATGCTTAGACTATAGCCCTTCGGTATTATGACTTTATGCACTATGGACTTTTAGTTATTACTTACAATGTTGTAGGTGTTTTGGTTTAATATAACTTATATTTTTTTGTTCGTGTTTGTGGAAGTTTATTTAGCAACTCACTTTTTTCTAGTAAATTCTTATCCAAACTATTTATATTAATATTGAATTAAAACTTTCATTAAAAAAGAGATAATTAATCTTTCAATCCATATTTTAATAAACATAATATGAAAACTTAATGAAAAATTATTTGATAAGAAATATAAACTCTAACCATTAAATTTTAAGTTTGTTTGTTTTTTAATAAAATATGGGAAAACTTTTTCTGGTTTACTCTTTAATCATCTACTATGATTCCAGCTCTCGAAAGGACTCGTGGAGGATTCGGCTGCTAGGGTTTGTGTTAGTTAGGACTTTTTGCTCCACAAGTCCTCTCGGCCTTAGCCTTCCGCTCTGGTTATGGATCCCCCAGATCCTGACCTCATCAGTTTCAACGACCGCTTTCAGAACATTGTAGCCTCCCTCGCCCACCCCTCGTCAAATGCTACCCCTCCCTCCCATTTTGTAAAAGGATCAGAAATTCCTGAGGTGAAATTATCCTCAATAGCATCAAAGAGAAAAGTAGTCATGTTATCGGAGAAAGGGCTCATTGGTTTGTTCACAAGACTATGGTCGTCGCCCAGATCGCTGGAAATATGGCTCAATAAAAACTAGAGATCTCTCATCCAAGGAGAAGTTCAGCAAATTTTCTGTGGGAAGGGTTACCTTGTTTTCATTTTCGAGAAAAAAGAAGATCAGGATCTCATCTTCAGAAATGGCCCCTACTTCATGGTTCCAAGAGGTATGTACCTCAAAAAATGGGATCTTTCCTTCGACCCAGAAAACTATATCACTAAGGATGTTCCAGTATGGGTCAAGCTTCCTCAACTCCCCCTCCACTATTGGAATGATGAAGATTTACGGGCAATAGGCAATACCCTAGGAAAATATGTTGACAAATCGGAACCAAAATCCCCCATGTTCTCTTGTGCTAGAATATGTGTGGAGGTTGATCTAGAGAAAGGTCTTCCTGAAGCCATTAATCTATCCATTGAAGGATGGAATCATCTCCAGATAGTTGACTATGAGAAAATCCCCTTCAAATGCAAATACTGTCATGAATACAAACACTTTTCCAAATCTTGTCCAAAAAAACCAGAAAAACCTAATTTCGAAGACGCTCAAGAAGAAGGGTGGAGCGTTGCAAGCAGGAAAAAGAGTGTTAAATCCTCATTGGCACAGCAACCCCATTCCCCGACAAAGAAAGCAATCGAAAATAAGTTCAAATCCCTCAAAATTGAAGATCTTGAGATAGAAACCCCTGAGGAAAATGAGGAATAAATAACCCCTCAGGAACAAGAGATCCTAGAAGAAGCACCATCCCCAAAGCAAAAAGACTCTAGGGTGGAATTCGTTGTTCATCCAGCAGTTAGAATGGAAGGAGTATTCAATTATGAAGGCTCAGTCACTCGTTCTAGGGCCAAAGCAAGCTCCGAAGAAACCTCAGAAAACTCCAATGAAGAGCAGGAACTTCAATCCAAAAAAGGTAGAAGGTCAAACAAGACATTAAGGGAGCAGGAAGCTGTAAGAGAAAAAGAAGCAAGGAAGCAATCCAACCTTGATTTCCTGGTAAAGAAATCACAAGCTAGCAAATATCTCCTCGGCGCCAAAGAAGAAAAAAAGGAAATGGAAAAGGTGCTTCGTCAACTTAAGAAATAATGAAGCTAGTCTCCTGGAACTGCAGAGGGTTAGGAGGTTCCCAGAAATCAGAAGTGATCAAAAGAATCAAATCAATGGAACACAACTCAGTCCTTCTTATCCAGGAGACTAGAAAGACGGCAGTTGGTAGTATCTCATCTATGAAACATTTGTGGCCAAAAGGAGAAGGTTTAGCTATTAGTGCAAATGGATCCTCTGGTGGTCTCCTCACTTGGTGGGATAATGAGAAGTTCTATTTGCAAACAACCATTGAGAATAAAAATTGGTTGTTTGTTAAACTTGAAAACAAGGAAAATAAGGAAGCATTTTGGGTCAGGAACATATATGGTCCCACGACTCAAACTCAGAAAAAAATCTTTTGGAATTCTTTGGAGGAACAAAGTGAAGGGAAAAAGCAGGCCCTTTGCTTCATCGCTAACGATTTTAATGTTACTATTTCTGCAGATGAGCACAGAGGAGGAGTCAAAGTTAGAGACCCCTTTGGAGAAAGGTTGGAGGATTTGGCTTCGCAATGGGGCTTAACAGATATCAAACCCAAGAATCAGGTATACACATGGAGCAATAAAATAATCGGACCGAGACATATAGCTGCTAGGCTAGATCGAGTGCTTGTTAGCACTCATCTACTCAGGAGTATTCCCTTCCCTGAGTCCAAGCTTCTATGCTCGACGGTTTTGGATCACAAGCCTTTGTGTTTCTTCTTTCCTCCAGTGGAGAACTTGGTGCCTCTCCCCTTTAGGTTTAATCATTTATGGCTTGAATCGGAAGGAGTACGAGATATCATCTTCAAGGCCTAGAAAGGCTTCATTTCAGGATCGCCATCTTTTATCTGGGAATAAAAAGGTAAAGTCTTCTCTTAATCTTTGGGCAAAGCATCATTTTCAGGAGCCATCTATCAAGAAAATAGAAATAGTTAAAGATATGGAATCTCTTCAAGAGAGTATGGAAAAATCCGAGATTACTAGAGATCTTATCCTCTTGGAAATAGAGCTGGAAAAATGCTTGCAAACCATTCTAAGGTAAGAGGAAGAAAGATAGCGACTACGGTCTAGAGTCGTATGGCTCAAGGGGGGCGACCAGAACACACACAAAAATCAAAATCAATGCAAAGAAAGACAGAGGAGGAACACCATGAGGGAGCTGAAAAAGGAGGATGGCACTATTATATTGGGATAGGTGGCAATTAGCTCTGAGGTAAGAGGTTTTTTTGAAAATCTTCATAATAATGAAGAAGATGTTTCTCAAGAAAATATGGAGGATATGACCAGAGATATCGCCTATCTGATTATCCCTAAAGACATTCAATTACTTGAAAAACATATATCCGAAGAAGAAATCAAGAAGGCTATTTGTACCCTCCATCCTGATAAATCCCCTGGACTAGATGGTTTCCCCATTCGTTTCTATCGGATATTCTGGTCTTTAATTAAAAAGGATCTTCTACGTCTTATTTCTTGGATGTCCAAAGGGATAATGGGTGGAGCCACCAACTCCACTTTCTTAGCCTTGATCCCCAAAGAACACAACCCTTCTTCAATCAAAAGATTTAGGCCAATCCCCCTCTGCAATGCCTCCTATAAAAAAATTTCCAAAGTTTTATCCCTCAGGCTCAAGGCAATTATTCCTTCTTTGATCTCTCCTAATCAAGGGGGGTTCATCTCTGGTCACCATATTAGTGATAACATCCTTTTGTTTCAGGAGGCAATTCATTCCAGTTCAAAAAGGGGTGAAGCAGGTATGGCCATCAAGCTAGATCTTGCAAATGCATTTGATCGCTTAAGACATGCTTTCATACTGCTGGTGTTACAGAAGTTCTGTTCCCTTCCATATTTATAGATAAAGTCCAAGCCTGCATCAACTCTCCCTGGATAGCTCCTTTAATTAATGAAAGACCCACTGATTTCTTCAAAACCAGTCATGGGATCAGGCAGGGATGCCCCCTCTCTCCCTTTCTTTATGTCCTGGTCGTTGATTCCCTGAGTAGAAGGATAAATAGACTTCAAGAAGAAGGACTTCTCCCAGGTCTCTCCTTTAAAACCGGAGTCCAACCAATCAATCATGCTCTTTTCGCTGATGACACTATCCTTTTTGGCAGTGCCTCCCCCCAAATAGCCAGAAATTTTCTTAAGCCCCTTGACCTCTTTCTTCAAAGTTCTGGAAGTGTGGCAAATTTGGATAAGTGTCAAATTTATGGTTGGAATAGCAATGTGGTTACTCTTTGCAACATATCTCAAATTATTCATATTCGTGTCAATCATGAATGGACTCACTTCATCTATCTGGGCATCCCCATAGCCAAAAAATCCTTTGCTTCCACCATGTGGGCCCCTATCATTCAAAATATCAAAAACAAGATTATTTTGTTGGGCTCAAGATGGTTAAACCTGGCTAGAAAAGTAACCATCCTTCATTATATCCTCTCTTCGTACCCCATCTATACCAGCTCGATGATCTTGGCCCCTAAGACTGTCATAAACAATATCTGCATAGAAATCAGAATTTTTTTTTGGCAGGGAGGTGTTAAATTTTCATATGCTTAACTAAGACATCAGTATATAATTTCATTTTTCATAATAAAAGCATATAAAACAGGATCACTGAAAGAAACAGTATCACAAGAACAACACAGATATATCCTGGGAAAACCCTAAAGGGAAAAACCCAGCAAAAGCTTCCTCAATATAGATGCCCCAAAAGGGAAAAAGGTAAAACCAACAAGGAGATCAAAAACCTCATTCTCCTCCTTCTCCAGCAACTCCTCTCCTCCACAAGTGCGCTATTCCAAGTGAGTGTATGTGTCACAAGTGAGGAGCACTACACCTCTATTTATATTCATCCGTTCACTTAAAGTTTACTCAATTAACATGTCGGCTTAAGTTAACGCATGTAGGCTCGAGTTACACATGTAGGCTCAAGTAACCACACTGGGGTGCTGATGACCCACCTTTACAATTTGAGGGGACTACCTCATGACTCTTATTAGTTCTTCCGATTAGGAGCATCGGGGTACAAGGAAATACAAATGGTTCTCCCGGTTGGACCATCAGGGACCACAAAAAGATACATAAAGAATATTCTTCGAAGTTACAATATTTCAACACTCCCCCTCAACGAGAAGGGTATTCTATAGCAACATCAACAACAACAAGAGTAGAGATAGGGGACATCATCAACATCAGCAGGGTAACACATCTATAAATCATTGGAAGCTTTTCAACATCATGTAGTCTTCATCATCAGCAACATCTTCAGCGTTTTGATCTTTCAATTAGCAACGACATCTTCAGCACTTGGACCTTTCGATCAGCAACATCTTTAGCACTTTATGTGTCCGATCAGCAACAACATCTTCAGCATTTTGAACTTTCGATCAGCAACATCTTCAGCACTTTGATTTTTCGATCGGCAACAACATCTTCAGCATTTTGTCCTTTTGATCAGCAACATCTTCAGCATTTTGACTTTTCGATCAACAACATCTTCAGCACCTTGACCTTTCGATCAGCAGCAACATCTTCAGTACTTTGACCTCTCGATCAGTAGCAACATCATCATCATCATATTCTGATATGTCGATCATAATCATCATCACATTCTGATATTTCGATCAGAAACATCATCAACATAGAAACATCATCATCATACTCTGATCTTTCGATCAGAAACATCATCAACATACTCTGATCTTTTGATCAAAAACATCATCATCATACGCTGATCTTTCGATCAAAAACATCATCACCATACTCTGATCTTTCGATCAGAAACATCATAATCATAGTGCGTCATCATCATACTCTGATCTTTTAGATCAGTATGTCATCATCATCATACTCTGATCTTTCGATCAGTACGGCATCATCATCACAGCAACAACCTGCAATCCACAACTCAAAGACAAAAAGTCTTTGGATCACTTTTGGACTTAAAGTCCAAGGATGATACAATCCCACCACATTCTCGACAACCGAAGTTACTGGATTGATTACAGGAGAATCAGTCCCTATCACTTTTGGACTAAGTCCGAGGACGATGCAATCCTACCACATTCTCGACGACCGAAGTCACCGGATACAATTACGGGATAATCACTCCCTATCACTTTAGGACTTGAGTCCAAGGATGATGCAATCCTACCACATTCTCGACGACCGAAGTCCCCGGATACAATTACGAGATAATCCCTCCCTATCCCTTTAGGACTTGAGTCCAAGGATGATGCAATCCTACCACATTCTCGATGACCGAAGTCACCGGATACAATTACGAGATAATCACTCCCTATCACTTTAGGACTTGAGTCCAAGGATGATGCAATCCTGCCACATTCTCGACGACTGAAGTCACCGGATACAATTATGGGATAATCACTCCCTATCACTTTAGGACTATGTCCAAGGATGATGGAATCCTACCACATTCTCGAGGACCGAAGCCACCGGATCTATTATGGACAGATGTCCCAGGATGATACAATCCCTCTTCATTCTCGAAGACCGAGGTCTCCAGATCACTTTAGGGAAGGTGCCCAAGGATGATACAATCCCTCTTCATTCTCGAAGACCGAGGTCTCCGAATCACTTTAGGGAAGGTTCCCAAGGATGATACAATCCCATCACGTTCTCAATGAC
>LPNX011096843.1:379335-544552 GCA_001517045.1 Pseudotsuga menziesii | reverse complement strand
TCATCCACATATAGTAATAGAATGACAGGTACATCTTCTACAACCTTGTAGGAAAGGTTAGGATCGTCTTTACTCTTGGCAAAGCCCATGCTCATCAGGAAACTACCTATTCTTCCATACCAAGCTCTGGGAGATTGCTTCAGGCCATAGAGGGCCTTCTTCAACTTGCATACTTGATTCCTTCTGTCTTCAGCTTCAAATCCTCATGAATATTCGATGTAAAACTCTTCCTCAATCATACCATTAAGGAAGGCTTGTCTTTACTTCATTATGGAAGAAACTACCGTGATAGTTTTGAGGGAAAAGTACCTTGCTTCCAGAAGTAAGTGTCTCTTCAGAATTAATTCCCTCTTTCTGATAGAAACCTCTAGCCACAACTCTTACCTTACTTCTATCAGCAACATATCTTGTCTTGCAAATCCTTTTGGAATATACCACCGTCTTGCTTTCTGGTTTGAGTACTATATCCCAAACATCATTCTAGTATCACAACATCTTCTATGAGTTTGTCTTCTCAGGTCATCAACATATCCTAGTCTTTTGCATTCAACCTTGAAGGTTGGAACCTACTTTACTCTTAGTAAAGTCTCGATCCATCACAAAGCTATCCATCATGTCATACCATGTCGAACTCAGATATAATTTTCTGTAGTCACTCCCCCTGAAGTGGAGTATCATCTTCCCTATTCATTCTGTATAGGTGGTTCTATGCTTGACATATACTGGTCAATAGAGTATGTCATGTCATAGTCTATTCTTTGTGGGGAGAATCACAAACCTTGCTTTGTACACTTGTTCCATCATATCGTATACATCATTCCCCATGATCAACTGTTACTCTTTGATCATATCTTCTTTTATAGCATTCTTTTCTTCATCTTGAGTTATCTCTTGTACCCATGGTGGTCTTCATCCTTCAAGGTGGATCTACCATTCTCTGAAGCTCTTTCTTTCGTCATGGTGTCTCTGACCCTGAGAGCTTCAGATTCATGTTTATTGGAGTGAATCTTGAATTGTCATCACTTGCTCTTCGGAACAAGTCTCATCCTTCTTTTCTTGTAGGAGGTTGTTCATGACCTTTCCTACAATTCAAATGTACCAGTTTCATGGTTAGCGATATTTCATAAAACATATGTATAACGATAAATTCTTATGCAACTATTTAGTTAATACAACATTCATCCATATCTCACATAAACTTTCTAGATGCCTTCCATCTCTACCATGACATTATTGAGATTGTGCACTAATCCAATATGTCAGCAAAGAGGTTTGATAAGTAGCAATGGAGAGTTGTATAGCACCATGAGCTACTTACCCATCACATGCATATTAGTAGTATACAGTCATTAATGCAAACAATCTATCATGCATAACACATCACTGAATATAATCAAATGTATAACAAAACAATATCATGAAATTACAATTGAATACTTATCTTTATTTGTTTCATGGGTATATTCCTCCTTGAGTCTTCAACTTTATCGTCTTCTGCATTCATGATAGCATCGTTTCTTATCCAAATGCTGAGGTGGATAAGAAGTTCTTCAAGAGTTGAGATCTTCATATTCCTCATTGATTGAGGGATCTTCTTTGGAAGATGAGAGCTTGATCTTCAGAGACGAGATTCTTCTTCTTCCCAAAGTCTGTTGAAAGTAATCAATTCCTTCTGGAACACATTCCTTGAATGAATGAATTCCATGATCCTGGGAGGCCATTCAAGGTGGCCATCACCACTTCTGCATTCTTCACTTCTTCTTCAGCTGGTTTCTTAAGGTCATATTTCGATCTATGTTCTTTCCTTCAAATAGCTTGGTAAAGGAATCAAACCTCATCGATGTCTTTCCTTGTAGAACAAGTTGATTCGAGACTGAATCATCAATAATCTTCTGGGCTTTGACCAAGTTCTTCTTATGAAAGGCTTCTAGCCTCATCTCCCTCTGAAACTGGAACCTTTATGCTCATGTAGGTGTCCAATCCATTTTCTTCAGAGAGATCATATACTTCTAGGCTTGGAAGTTGTCAACTTCACCAAGCTTATCATCAAGCTGATGTGATAGATCACTTTGAAATGAGAACCTCAAATGAACATAGCAAAGGATTAGATCTTACCGATTTGAGGTGTCTGTCCTGGTTCTGGAATTGGCTGATCTAGGGTTTGTCACAGAAACCCTAATTTTAAAACTTGGAATCTTTCAGATCTGATTGGATAGACAGATATATCTCTTCAAATGGAGCTGTCCAATGTACTCCATTTCTGAAAACAGTGGAGGGAAGCTCCCGAAACAGGAAGCCCTGATTTTCCAATTTCTTCTGCAGAAATTCCTGTTACTGTTTCTATGATATCTCCAAAATTTCTGCTCCTCTATGTCTGAAGTTTTATACTAAGGTAACCTCACATGTCCCTGATCCACCACCATAGGTTTCATCAGAATTGGTTTCACCATTTGGGATTTATGATCCTTTTCCCAAGGTGACTTGTTACAGGACTGTTCAGAACAGCGAAGTTGTACGGAATTCCACGTGTCAATGGTTCATCTTCTAAGTCTGATATTTGGATCACAGAAATTAAAGTCCATGCCCTTTCTGGAACATCTTCAGGAATTCCATTTGGACCTCTGTAGCCCAAGATATTGCAATTCTCCCCAGGTGTCCTGTTTAGGGATGAATTCTGGAAGAGGCTGGAACCCTAACTTGGAGAGAACATATCTCCTGGAATTTAGCAAATCGGAGGATGAATTTTGGACACAGTGTTCATCGGGATTTTGTCTTCGGCTCCAGAAATTTTCAGCTCCTGATCCTTCGCCAATATTGGAATATTGCGAATGTGCCAAAACGTAGCATATTTAGTATTTAGGGTTTTTCTAGCTCGGGGTCAAACTAGGGTTTGACTTTCCCAGAGATTCACCCAACCAAAAATCTTGATTCAGGTCTCTAAAATTTGGTTTTGATGAGGAGAAAAATCCTATGCTGGTCTCACTCAAAAATTCCTCTTCTGTAGAAAGCCCTAATTTCCACATCGAAAATTGAAAATGCTCGGAATCGAATTCCTCTTCGACAGAACGATGCACCCTTCAAAGGAGAGTCAACCTAGCCTTCTTTTGCTGATTGATTGTGGAGAGAGAACAAAAAAATAAGAAGCCCTAGCTTCTGTAACTTGTGAAAGCTGCCCTATTCAGGTTAGCTCTGATACCATGTTAAATTTTCATATGCTTAACTAAGACATCAGTATATCATTTCATTTTTCATAATAAAAGCATATAAAACAGGATCACTGAAAGAAACAGTATCACAAGAACAACACAGATTTATCCTGGGAAAACCCTAAAGGGAAAAACCCAGCAAAAGCTTCCTCAATATAGATGCCCCAAAAAGGGAAAAAGGTAAAACCAACAAGGAGATCAAAAACCTCATTCTCCTCCTTCTCCAGCAACTCCTCTCCTCCACAAGTGCGCTATTCCAAGTGAGTGTGTGTGTCACAAGTGAGGAGCACTACACCTCTATTTATATTCATCCGTTCACTTAAAGTTTACTCAATTAATATGTTGGCTTAAGTTAACTCATGTAGGCTCGAGTTACACATGTAGGCTCAAGTAACCACACTGGGGTGCTGATGACCCACCTTTACAATTTGAGGGGACTACCTCATGACTCTTATTAGTTCTTCCGATTAGGAGCATCGGGGTACAAGGAAATACAAATGGTTCTCCCGGTTGGACCATCGGGGACCACAAAAAGATACATAAAGAATATTCTTCGAAGTTACAATATTTCAACAGGAGGAAAGGTGCAGAACAAAAAGTTTCATCTGGTAAAATGGACCACTGTCAAAGCTCCAAAAGATAAAGGAGGACTTGGCATTAGAGATCCAGAGCAAATGAATAAGGCTCTGGGAGAAAAAATGGTCTGGAGACTTGCTACTGGTAAAAAAGACTGGTGGAAAGAAGTAAGTAGGAAAAAATACATCAAGAAGCCAAGATCAAAGATCTTGTGTGATCCATGGGGTGGAAAGGGAACCTCTCTTTGGATTTTGTGTAAAGCTTCGCTCAATCTGATTCAATCAAACTATTATTGGATTCCAGGAAATGGAAAAAAAATAAGATATGGGAACACAGGATTATGGGGCATCCCTTACTATCCTCGTTTCCAGAATTGGCAGAGTTATCAGAATGGGCTCGAGAGAATGGCATCACTTCCCTCTATGACCTCTCATCCTGGAATTAAAACGGTAGTTGGAAAGATTGGAAATCACTACAATCTCCGGAGCATTTAGAGGCTGCAAAAAATCTCCTCTTTACCTTCCTGCATGGCAATGCTCCGATCAATAAATCCTCAGAGGACGTCCTTGGCTGGGGAAAAAATGGCACCTACACAGTCAAAGAAGGAATGATAAGAAACTGTCCTCTGACTTATCAGCAACATGAAGCATATGGAAAAGGGTCTGGTATTCGGATTGTATTCCAAGGTAAATTATTTCTTCTAGCTATTGGTGCACAATAAATTGCTCACAACTGAAAATATCAGGAAAAGAGGGATCGCTGGCCCTTCCAGATGCACTCTTTGTAACTCTGATTCAGAGTCTAAGGTCCATATTTTTCTTCAATGCAGTGCCTCTAGGAAATTTTGGATGTCCATCCTCCCCCATGGTTCTTTGTTTAGGCCCTCAGACTCCTTCAATCAGCTCCTCATAAATTGGAATAAGCAATTCCCTGGAAATCTCAAAAAGAAACCCAGTCTAAAGAGGCTCTGGAACACCATCCCAAAAAATCTCTGCTGGTAGCTATGGTTGGCCAGAAATAAAGCAATTTTTAAAGGAGAGAAAGTCATGCCAAAGCAGCGGGTATGATACCTGAAAAGCTAGCCTCGAAAGGGATTGACTATCCAGATGATAAAGATTTACTAGATTTGGTATCTTCTTGGTGCAGCATATTTCTTAATAGGAACTCCCCTTAGTCCAATTTCACAATCCCTCGCTCAAATATTTCCACTAGTTGCGTACCTTGGGAAATAAGGAAAACTCCTACCGAGTTTTCAAAATGGCTTCAGGAAAAGAACTCTTATGCCTTATTTTTTGATGGTGCATACAAAGGTAATACAGGGGTGGCAGGTGTGGGGGGGATCTTACTGGATCCCTGAGGACAAACAGAAAAAACCTTCTCTTGGGGGCTGGGCCACAAGACAAAAAATGAAGCAGAATGGATGTCTCTCATGCAGGTTCTTGACCTCACAAACACTTTATCTATACCTAGGATTATAGTCTTTGGATACTCAAGACAAGTTATATATCCCGCAAGATCCATAAACTGTAGAAGGTTGTATGACAGGATCACTCCCCTCCTCTCCAATCGAGTTGAGTTTTTTCACATCCTTCGAGCAAACAATGTACTCACGAACGCTCTCGCTAATCAAGATGCCCTGATTCCTCAAGGTAATATCAACATAAATGACCTTGATATGGTCATTAAACCTATCCCATACTGCCCAAATGCTCATCCCAAATTGTATTTTGCCTATCCTAAGTTATATCTCACCCTTCTGCATGATTTATGGTCAAAAGTTTGGTTATTATTTTGGAAACACGTGGCCTCCCAGCTCTTCCACGCATCCCTCCACCTTAATTTTCCATCCCCTCAGGTTTAATTGTGGGCTCAGTCGGCACGCTTCTCGTCAGCCTAAGCAGAGTACCATGGCCTCATCTGGAAGTTTCGTCTGCCCTTTCGTCCTCGTTGATAGTCACTTGGGTGTAAGTCCTCACGTTGTCGCACTGGAGGAAACTCTGATAGATGACAGGTTTGACATTGAATACGGTCCTCTCCCTTAGCTTGGTTCTTTGTAGGTTTTTCCTTGGGAAGCTTTGCCTCAGTTAAGGGGCTTCGTGAAAGAAAGATTGGCTTTGAAAGCTTTCTTGAACTGTTACGGTTCTTCTCATTGCGTCCTTGGCTCCTCTTGGCGTTCAGCATCAGGCTCAGTGACGGATTTCCCTTTCGCGTAGCTTATTTTGGAAGGTAATACCTTGACCCTTGGTTGTGAATGTACTGGCTAGGAAGAGGATGCGATAGGAACCATTTCTTGTCGAAATTTAAGGGAAACTGAAAATATTCAACAAGAATTTCTCATCCTCAATTCCGCTCTCTCTAATTTGTCTCCTAGAAGTCGATGTTGTTTTCTCTGTCGTGGACAAGTTTCAGTTTCGTTTAGCTTGGTGCTCAATCAGCTGTCAAGCTTGAGCATTCACAGCCATAATTTTGGTTTAGACCTGCACCAAGCCCAGGAAATGGAACGTGCAAGGGATATTAAAGGGATTGCAGAATTAAAGGTGAATATTCGGCGTTTGTATGAAATGGTGGCCATAGGGATAATGGACGCTAGAGAGACTGCTAAAGAGGTTAAAAACCTTGTTGATGTAGTGGGTTACACTTCTTACCAGATTAGCAACCATGATGCCAGAATAGATGATAATGAAATGAATTTGAAGGAAATCATGGGAAAAGTCAACCGTATTCAGGAGGATCTGCCGCGCCTGGTGCAAATGAACCAGGGAAGTCAAGTCCTTGAGAACCCTGCATGTGCAATTCAGAATATGGAAGAGGAGTCAGTCATTCAGCCTGTGGGGCATCCAGGAAATCCTTAATGCGTCTCTTATCAGTCTATGTTTTTTTGTGTCTTTGTTAATCAACAGTTTGTTAGAGTTTACACTTCGTTTGTAATTATTCGAAACATAAGAACCTTATGCAGCATATTAAGGTCTATCTTTTGGCCTAATTTTGTTTCATTTTTCTCTGACCAGCAAGAACTCTTCAACAGTAGTTTTTTTGTAATGAATGGCTATGCATAGCCTATTTAATATTACTCTTCTTTTAGTTTCTGTTAAAAAATAAATAAAAGATGGGAAAACTTATCAAAACTCAATTGTCAAACTGGGAGTGAGGACAACCATGAATTATCATTATTATTCAAAGAAAACCATATCACCTAAAATAACATGCTATAGGTTCATAAGAAAACAAACTTACACTCTTGCTAAATGCCTCTGCGCCTTAGGATACTGACCTATTTCTTTATATTCTAGAAAGACAAACTCTTAACTAATCATATACCATTTTAAACCTTACTCTATATCAAAATTATAACTTAATATTCTTATTGTATTTAATTTAATATATATTAAATTTCAATTAAAAAAATTAATAAATCAAAGATAAAAACTAAAATTTGTTAAAGTATGAAAATTCTAATAATTTATATTAATATTAATCAAATTTTTAATTTCTTCTACAATAAATATGAAAATTCTTAATTTTTAATTTCTTCAAATTTGTTAAAGTATGAAAATTCTAATAATTTATATTAATATTTATCAAATTTTTAATTTCTTTTACAATAAATATGAAAATTCTTAATTTTTAATTTCTTCAAATTTGAGTATGAAAATTCTAATAATTTATATTAATATTAATCAAATTTTTAATTTCTTCTACAATAACTAGTTTTTTTAATAATAAAAAAGAAATAATATTTTATGTTTAAAAAAAATGAATAATTACCATATAGTAATAAACACATGTCATGACATTCTCATAACAATGACTATTTTGTCATGTTATATTTCGTACATGGAGATAAATATATTTTCTTACATTAAAAAGAGTTAAAATTATTCAAATAACCACAACTTTTCAAAAGTTAAATCAATTTTTAAAACTGAGTAATTTGTAAAAAAATTAATTATCTGCCTTAAAAAAATGTCCATGAGAAAAACAACACAATATAGGGGAGATGTTGTAATGTTTTTACTTAACAAAATAATAAAAAATAATAAAAATAAAAAATTGAATTATCCGCAAAAAAAATGTTGGTCATGCACATGGTTTTAAAACCATGTGCAAGGCCTCTTAAAAACCCATGGTTTTATTGTACATGGTTTAGGGGCCTTACAAATGGTTTTAAAGCCATGTGCAAGGCCTCCTAAACAGCCCATGGTTTTGTTGTACATGGTTTAAGAGGTAGTTGCAAATGGTTTTAATACCATGTGCAAGGCCTCTTAAACAACCCATGATTTTAGGAGGGCCTTGCACATGGTTTTAAAACTATGTATGAGGGAGATGTTTTAATGTTTTTACCTAACAAAATAAAAAATATTATATGCAGCGATAAATAGTATTAAATATGAATAATAAAAATATTATTTGTGGACCTTAAATAAAAAAATGTGCCTTTTGGTCTGAATCACATTAAAGCTGATAGTTGAGTGCAATATTTAAGAAGAGATCTGCACCTCCAACTATTTGATCCCTCTCGGCGCTTGATAGAGCCTGGAATTTGGATCTATGTTGGTTTGTAATACAATTCTATATATCTTAAATATATATTGTGTGATTGTTGTTGAGCTCTCGATGCGATTCAAATCCAAGGTGATCACATGTAGCCCATAACAAGATCTTCAATTACCATTAGAATACTAATTTCCAATGACCAATGGCATATGATGTGAGAATAAGCTTTGGCTTCTTATGTGAGTTAGCATTCCTCCTTCCCTTGTCCTACATGTTTATTCCTCCACTTCAAAATTCTTATTTACTTGTTTCAAGGGGTACTATACATTATAAGTATGAAATTTGTAAAATTTCATTATATAAAGTTATGTTAGGATGTATATTTGTTTGTTTGTTCTTCTAATGTTATTTTTATTTTTATTTTTAACTATGAATTGAAAACTATAATAACTTTAATTAAAGTATTTTTTTTCTTTTTTATAAAGAAATATAGTCACTTACTTGTCCGTATTTTAAATATTTTAAGCAAGGTAGTTGATTCCTTACCGATCTCTACTAGATTCTCTTTCTTTTCCAATTTTTAAGATAAACAACGGTGTTGACACTTTATTTTAGACAATTAACGTTTGGTATTATGGTTTAGACTTTATTCACTTAAATATGTTTGTATTTATGACCTAATGTACTTTTAGGAGAAATTATTATAAAATTAGTTGAGATGGGTATTATGCATGGTAATGGTCCCTCACCTCCTTATATTGTCTTTGTGAGAGGTAGCAAAGATGAGTGTTTTGTTGTTTCAAAGATCATTGGGATTGGATATTTTTAAGATTTGAGAGTTGTTGGTTTACTTGGTCTTTTTAGGTAAGAGGATAATTTCTATAACTGCTTCTTGAATGAATATGAAGTTGGATTCTTCTATTTACTGTGCACATTTTAGTTTTATGGTTATTATTGAATGTTATTGCTATAATCATTAATGGTCTTTGAGTGCCAATGGATGATAGTAACTTTCAAATGAAATATTGGTTGGTAAACTCAAGGGAATCAATGGGATATGATCTTTGAGACCTATGTGAACTTTTACACAAAAGCATATACTAATCAAACTAAATGTTTGAGTTATTTAAAAAAAAACTATGATAGTTTATTTACCCACATATTAAACATTACAACTAAGGATATTGGTACCTTGTTGACCTCGTGGATTTTCTTCCTCTTCTTTGACTTTTTTTTCTTCGAAAGGAACAACCTCACAAAAAATCCTCCGAGTACTTCCCATGATCTATGTATGATAAATGGGGTTAATCGTTGGCCCTAATTAAAGAGCCTAACTTCAAAGGGATCAAGAAAGTCATATGTGTGACTTCCCAACTTTGAGCTAAGAGTTTTCACATCTAACTCATGACCACCTTAACCAACCATCTAGGCTCATCTTCTTTCTTAATTTTATAAATGGAAAAGTATTATAACATTCAATCTAAATAACTATTAATAATCATATAAACTAAATAAAAATTGATCTTAAAATTTTCATAAACAATGTAGGTTAAACGTTTGACAATTTCGCTCATTCTTGACAACATCTTCTAACAAGAATCCGATATAAAAAATTGATATTTTGAATAACAGTGTTTAAACTGGGTTAAGTTTGGTGTATTAGATATATTTGAAAATGTTAAATTTTTTATGCATTCAAAAACATAATTTATTCAACATAAAATCAAGATTAAAAAAAATAGATTTCAATCAAAAACTCATCGAACAAGCGAAATCATCAAAACTCCTTTATAAACTAAGACACATTTTTAATTAATATAATTGCCCATACTTATGTTGCTCTATTCCTTCCTAATAAAGTACTTGTTGATATATATATATATATAAAGTTAGCAATCCTTAATTAACTCATAGGTTGATAGGGTTGTCATTCCATATCCCTTTTGGTAAACTAAGCAAGAGGCCAAGGCATTGATTAGACTCCGTAAACTAAACAACAAAAGCAAAAAGGCATTTGAGTTGTTGTTAGCTCACGAAAAGTATTTTAGTCAAAACCATTGCTTTAATTACGTAATCCTTACTTTATGTCAAAATCATTAACAAACATATATTAGGTAAAAATTGTCTCATAAATGGAATCATGGACATTATCTAAAAAGGACGAGTGTTATTATTATTCATATCAGCGATTTTAAATTTCAAATATTTTTTATCAAATTAAAAAGATTCTAATAATTTAAAGTACATTATCTCCACTTTAGGGTGTGCCCTGGCCGAAAGTATTGTGATGAGTATTTTGTTTTGTGATGAGTATTTTGTGGTGTTTGTAGTTACTTTAAGTGCCTAGTTTGTAGTATTGTAATGAGGGTTAGTATGTTAAAGTAGACTAGACTGCTATGCACTTTATTACTAAGAGGACCAAGAAGCACTAATAAAGTGCGTAGCAGTCTCTTGTGCAAGGAAGAAGCTTGGTCTATGGTTGTCTATGTTTTTAAGTGTTTATTTTTTAGTTGAGACAATAACTTTCATAATAATAATTTTTATAATATTAATTGATGGAGAGAGAATGAAATTGTTTTTCCAAATGGTTTGTGGTTAAATTTGTGGATCCAATTCACAGTGAAATGGTATTTGTTTTTTAATCACTTTGCATTGTTTTATTGTAGTTATTCAATCTTAAGTTTATAAGAAAACTCTCTTTTAAAAGTGTTGTTACTGCAATCACCTACCACATTATGCTTTAGTGTTTGTTCGTAAGTAAGGTCAGTCCTTAAGTATATCTTATGAAAACATAAGTCTAAGATGAACATGAGCATTGGAATAGCATTCTCAATGTTGAATTCGCTGAGAATTATCGTTTTTTTTTCTTTAGGAGTCACAATCTTGTTCAAGAAATACATGTATTGTACTTTTGTAGTAGTGTAGACTTGTATTTCCTTTTGATTATTTATTTTTGTCTATATTGTCTACATAAGGTTACAAGTTAATAGCTTGTCATCTCAAAGATCTTTCGTTCTCGTAAAACTTACTAACAAATTGTATCTGAAAGTTATCTATCCATAATGTCATCAAAGTCTCATTCACAAATGTCACCAAACTCTCCTTCACTCAATGAAAGTTTAGAAGATGAGGCTCATAACCTGATTGATAAATTACAATTTTGTAGAAATACATTGTTCTTGAAAAAATTGCACATTAAATAGTAAAGTATAAAAAAGTTTCATTGCTTTAACTATAAATTTAATTAATAACTCTCCAAATAATTATAATGGTATGGACTTTTCTTATTATTTATTATTTCAAAATCCATAAAATATTCCATAAATAACTTCCCATACTCTTGAGTTAAAAAATTTATAATAATAATTATAATAATAATAATAATAATAATAATTATTATTATTTTATTTACTCCATATAAGATTTTAAGAAATTTCACATCCACTATTCCACATGTAGATGTTCACATGATAACATTCTTACCCTTTTCTCACCCTCTAAGGGTTTATGGGGTTTTGGATTTAATGGAGTTCAACATTGTTTTAAAAGTATTAAAATGCTAACTTTTGTGAGCTAGTATGTTGTTTTAAATTCTATAACAAATGGAGATGTCTAAATATTCAACAATTTAGCTTCGATATGGGTTCTTTTTTTTCAGAATCCGATGATTTTATTTTGCAAAATATGACATTAATTTTGGTTTAATGGTGATTTTTATTGCAGAAACATATTCAACACCATCAAAAACCCTTGGGGAACCCAAAATTTCAGAGTTTAACAGTTGTAACCAAGAATTTTATTCTGTCATAATTTTTCAAAACCATGCAAAAAAAAAAATATTTCCATTCAAAATCGTCGAACGTTTAAACTACGCGATAACAAATTTGCAACAATATACTTGAATCTTCATTATGAAGATAAACTTTAATGGCTAACTATCACATGCCCCAATTTGCAAAAACAATTTTACATTATTTGAGGAACATTATGTTAAATTTTATGCTAAGTTGTAATTGATGACTCAGTGGGGTCAAGAATATTTAATGTAAATTCAGAATATTTTATTTATAAATAAATAAATGATGAGACAACAGCTTAGGAGAGTTGTTAAAAGAGTGTTTACTGGTCAAATTGGTGGAGGAGACTGCGTGGAGAGCAAACTGACATGTGGCACCATCCTCANAAGAGAAATTCAATGGAGGGGAATCTGGAAAGTGTTTGAGGGGATAACTGTTGAGATTGATCTAGTTGCAGCTTTTAAGCTGAAGATCATACTGCTGAGAGCATATTGTTTTTACTGAGGTATTGAACCAGTCAGGTGACAGAGGGTTCTACAGTTGCATTCTCCACCCAGTTCTCAGCCAAGAAGACCAGGAACAGGCTCGGGGGTCCTGAGGAAGCATTGTTTGAGCGCTCTCCAGGAGATTGGTAGGGAGGAATGGCCTCCTTAAGCTGTTGTCGTCTTATCCTCAACAGGTTCTATTTTATTTTTACTGTTTTAGTTAAATAAATATTAGATTATCTACTACATGTATGTTAAAAGTTCAGGGTTTTGTGAAATGTTAGATGCAGTAAATTTTTAGATTATTTATAGAAATGAAAATAATTAGGGAAATAATGAAATAGAAAGAAATTAAATTTCTAAGCTGAGTTTTTCCACACCTGGAAACCAGGTCGTACTCTAGCACAGTTAGATTGTTTTAAATAAATGAAATAATTCTTATGAGAATGAAAATAGTAGATATGATTTTGTATCTGTAGGTAAACAGAGTAAATTTTATTTCAATGTTTAAAGAATGCAATGAAAAAGCAATGTTATGGTTTGTTTATACTTATTGTTTTACTTAGACTAACTAAATGAAAATACAGGTAAAAGAAATAGTAAAATACACTAGTACCACCGTATTAGTATACCGATAAGAAATCAAAGTCTTATAGGAGATAATAACTGATATTTGAGAAAATATATAAACAAGTTAATAACCAAACAGTATTTAAATATTAACTTAATCTTAATTAATAACTTAATAAAACCAGATTAGGGTTTCGTATATAAACCCTTCATTTTTGCAAAATAAACAGAGTTCTAGAGTTAACATCATTTTCTTTACAGAGCTCAAAATAAATATAACTTACAGAGTAGTAAATCAAATAAATGTATATGTAAATAATAAACAGAATAAACTAAGAATTATATCTTTATATGCATTATAAAAATTTTAAAACCAAACAGGATTATAACCTGTGAGAACCCAAGGGTCGAAACCCTTTCCGCTATTCGATTTAAATACATAATAATCTTGTAATGAAATACAACCAGATACATTGCTAACTGTGAAATAAAATAAAAATAAAAACTACGAACTATGCATTTAGACTGACCACAGTCTTATTCCTGCAAATAAAACATATTTATAAATCTTCTAACAGTAAAATAAATACAATATTGTCAGGTTAACGAAACGACAGTTCGCATGTAAAGGTAAAACTGGAGCAAACAAGACAGAGCTCATATAAAACTCAAAGCTTAAAAAAATTCTCTTTTTCTTAAACCAACCGTATTACATTATCAAGCCGTAGGGCTTAAATGTTTAACCAAAAACCAAATACATATCACGGCTCAAGAGTCGGTGTTACCGAGTGAACACCGCAAGGGTTTTAAACCTAAAACTAGAGTAATACCAAACTAAACATTTTAACCAATGAAGAAACCAAAGCCAGGCTTCCAAACACTGTAAATTTCCTTCCAACAACCCTCATCGTAAGTAGGGAAAACCCACATCAAAACCAGGGCTTACTGGTTGGAGGCCACAAAGTTCACGAAGCTTGAGGTTGTATTTCTTTTCCACTGAAGGTTTGGAGCCGTCGCAAGTTCCTACAAAGAGCACAGTTTCGAGCATTAATTTAGGACTCGGCTCCTACGAATAAACCCTAGCTTAAATATTAACTTTGACAAAAGAAATTTCTTAACAAAGAATTGAAATATTACCTGCGAGCAAGAAGAGAGTCGAGCCATGAAGGAGTTGTCACCAGCATAAGAGAAATACACAGGGAAGTAATCAAACCCTCATGTCGACCCTGTGACGGAGGCAATAATCAACAAACTCAAAACTCCACAAAGTCATGGCAAGGAACAAGTAATGACAGAGCTAAAACTATGTATAGGCTTCGAGCCAAGCGATTGAGCAAAGACCACTCACACAGTATTGTTTACACCCAAGAGAATTCAAGACTACAAGACTGGGTATCGAGACCACTCAGCATCAATACAAACCACAGAGCTAGCAAATAGAAAAGGAACAGCTTCTCATGGCCGCATGGAACTACACAGTGCAGCATGTAGGCCGACGAAACCCTCGGAGCCAAATGCCAAAGGAATAGGGTTTTCTTTCCTTTTAAGTCGCCAATGCATGGAGGAGATCAAACCACGTGCCCTCCCAAATTATTTAACCATGCGAGGGTCGTGTCTATAGTCAACCCTGCACTATCAAATCTAAACTTATCATTGCCATAATTAAAAAACTATGCAATCGACTATTGTATAAAAACATATATCATTTGCAAATCGACCGGATTAAGGCCTACTATGATTGCTAATAATGAATCTATGTCATCGACTATAGATTAAAGGTGCATAAACTTTGTTAATAATACAATCACGAGTTTCAACCATAGTATAACGATTGATGATGTTGATTCTCATGTCCAATTTGCCAACGACCTTTTGGATGGTTCTTATTATTTGATTACAAAGTCAATTATATGATTGTTTGTGCTTTGCTTAAGGCTAGCATAATATAGGAACATCATTTATAATGTTTTTATTTTGATGTTGACCTTAGGATAGAATTTTTTAGGTAGTAAAATTCCCATACTAAGTTATTAGAAACTACAACTTAATATAATGTGGTACAACATTACAAATAGTAATCTTACTATTGTGTAAACCATGCTTTAGATCAGTAAACTATAAGAATAAAACTGATAATGTGTTTTACCTTTAGTTTCAACTTTATAGAAGAGGTTGTTGGTAGTATTCCACCTTGAAATGATTTATTTAGTTACATAAGGTCAACCATACTTTGGAGCTAGTAATCTTGTTTTTACAAAGAACCGAACTTATAATATATCATGGAAATTACCAGGAAGTAAAACTACCTAAGGATACAAGTAAAAAATATTTTGGTACATTATAAAAACGATGTGGTATTGTGTTTTTACAATAATACTTGTAGCATGGCGATAACTTAGGAATCAAAGTTTATAACTTGATATCTAGTAATGCAAAAAGATAAGCATAATTGCATACAATCAACAGGTTGATAATCTTCATGACTAGTAAAGAAGAGTTGAAGTAGAGATATGTAATCTATTGGTAAACTTTACCTTTAAAAAAAACTATAGGAGTATATTCATGCATAAAAGCAATACATTGGAACATTAAACATAACTATAGCAGTATGATCATGTTACAATAAAATTAATTGCATGTCAAGAGCTTCAGCTCTAAGCTCACGGGAAGAATCTATTTTGTTTAACTAAGTATGTTAAGGATAACAATCCTTATGGCTAAACTATGAATATTGTCTTAGAACCAAAACTCTGAAAGAAAATTACTTTATCTCCTCAGAGCCTTGCTTTTAAATAATCAATTTATTTACTAGCATCTTAACATGCTACAAAAATACTTCTCACTATCATACAAAATAAACTCCTACTTGATCATTCGTTACCTATTGAACCTGTAAGAACCAGCAATCCATCTGAGTTAGCATAATGCTAAGTAAGCCCCGAATTTCAAAGATAGTTTTTCACCTACTTGCTAAAAGTAAATTATTAGTACAGCTAGAAGCAATCTAAATGCAAGTCATTCTTATATAACTTATAAAAATTAAAGTTGTATTAGTTATTTATATTTTTTAAACTAATTAATACCAATTGTTAAACTGTTTCATTTTCCGCTAACCGCTAGCAGTTATTAAACTGCGTATTTAGACATTTTATGTTACCTTAAAAATTTTAAATTTTTATGTAATTTTGGGGTTATGACACTAATTATGTTTCTAAAGAAGAATAGTAAAGCTAAAAGTATAATACTTCTTGTCATCCAAAGGATTAGTATAACCTGTTTCTTGTTTCGAAATGTATTTGTAGGACATTTGTAGATATCTCAGTTAAGTTTGTAGTGAACCATTATCAAGAACTAGTTTTATTGAGCATAACAAATTTGCAACAATATACTTGACTTCTGACTATAAAGAGAAATATTTAATTGTTGGGTACCCATTGAAGAGCATTGTCATATATCCCACAGCATTTGCTTATCATCTTTAACATGATTACCAGATTTACTTTATGATGGTATCACTCTCGATTACCATATTTACTTTATGATGGTATCACTCTCTTCCTCAACATTTGCTTATCATTTTTGACAAGATAACCAGATTTACTTTATGACGATATCAAAAGACATAATCATATAGAAAAAAAGAAACTTAGCTAGGTATTTTTTTCTTTTCCTTATCTACTACAACTATTATTATTTCAATTTTCCATTTCACAGACTCCTTTTTTTTTCATTTTTTAATAACTTAAATGAATTGTTATTTTGTGTAATACCACAACTTTTTTATATTTTTCATTTTATTAGAGTTACACATATTAATATTTATCTTTATTTTTATTTTATTATTAATTCTAAATTAACTACTTACATTGAAAAACATAAATACATTTTTTATTTTAATAAATATTGATTATTTATTTTGTTCAATAAAATAGATAGTTTTTGCCACAAATAAAGTGTAATATATTTCTTAGTTATACTACACTACAACACAAGTATGAATATGTCATATGAAATAACAAAGTAACTCACAATTATATTCATATTCATATCCATAATATAATCTATTTTCAAAATATATAGAAAATATAAACACAAAAATATTCAAGCTAACTTATTCATATTTCTTTAACAAAGATAACTCTTTAAAACCTTTAACAAAGACAAATTCTACAAGGAAGGATAGTTTATTCTTTAAATCCTTTCCTAATTTCTTTTGTGCTCTTGATCCTTGGCACATGCGACCATTTAATTGTGTAAGTGGATTCCTTTAGGTTTCTTCTTTGAGTACGATAAATAGATTCTAGATAATAGTTTGCTTAGGGAAAGGAAATTAGAGAAAATATGAGATACAGTTACATGTCATATTTTTCAATACATGTCATATTTTTCAAGAGTCTTTATATAATGTTATATTTCTTTTTTGTTTTCATGAGTTAGTTTCAAAATATTAAAATGCTTTTTTATGCTCACTATTTGTGAGTGTAGCAAAGCTTTATAAGTTGTAACATTGCATTAACAACATGACTCTCTAACATCTCTTTGAACTCTTGGATGATTCAATACTTTCATTGAACCTGCCCATGTTTCTTCCAATGATTTTTGGTTATGTAATTCTCCCAAAATTGATTGAAAGAATTGACATAAGTTAGATTATTTCCTAATTCGACAAGATTAAGGCCATATTTAATACCATCTAGAATAACGGAAGTAATTTCTTCTCTATGTTTTTCTTATTATAAAGCTTTGTCTTCTACTAGATTCATAGGTTTAAAACCTTCTTTCTTGAATCCATTTGTAGCGACAATGAATTGATATTATACTGAATCCTTCAAATCTAAGGATCCTTTGTTATTTTTATTTCTTGTCAATGAAACTTGATCTTCATTTGAAATGATTTCCAATTCTAAAGGAGTTGCAGTTCTCCATGGAGATTTACACTTTACTCCTTTTCACTTCCAAAAATTTTGTGTAGAATACTAGTTAGTTCCTTTTAGTGGACCTCATTTGACCGAACTACAGATTGTTTTTGTTGTGCATTAGTGAAAACACTAGTCTTCATTTTCTTGACTTTATGAATGATCTGATTCTTGTGTTGATCTTCTGCAATCTTATTCTCAACATTTCAACTAACATCCTCCCAAAAGTCCTAATGACTTTAAATCCATAACATAACATCATTTTTAACACAAGCCAGGCCTAATTTTATCCATCCAAATAGCATAAGCAAGTTATATTTCATTTCTTGAATTCCACATCATTCTCTTACATGAAGGAGAAGACTTTGCATCTATTTTAGGGTCTTGAAAAAACAAAGTCCAAAACCTTGATTAGGGAAAGGCTTGAAAATCACCTCCATTGAAGCTTAGATTTTGTAGAATCTGGGTCCAAGGTATCTTTTTTGTTGATTGGAAGAGCATAAACTCACCCTGAATGACACGCCCTTTAATGACTTGCAATACGAATCCAACATAGCGCCCCCCATTGTATATATCCCTCCTCGATGTTAAAATGGATAGGTATCTTGGCCTCAACTAGAATCCACATCTTGGATGTGAGTATGTATGAAATTTGAATTAGTTTATGAGCTTTTCCACCTAGTTTAATAAGGTTAAACTTTTCAATGAATTAATGTTTTCTCTACATAGTAAATATCTATGTTAATATATTTGTAATCATGGTCAAAATAAGATAAATTTATTTAGATATTCTTCCAAGTCTATTCTAAAAAATTTAAGACTCGTGGTCTTGTTCTATACTATGTGCCAACGATAAGTATGAATCACTATATTGTAGTAGAATGAGCAATATTTAGTATTGGAAAGGAATATTGTTACCATATCAAATTGAGAATTTCAATTTAAAATCAATTTTAAAATGATAAACTTTTTGATTTTTTATTTGGTCTGTAAATTGTTGTGGATATTCCACTGGAACAATTCGTCACAACGGATGTTACAACTTAGTTTTATTTTATTATCTTATTTCCACTGAATGCTAAATAAACTAGAATTGAAAGAAAAATAACTAGAGCAAATACACACACAATCCACATAATCAACACAAGTGTTACCCTGGGAAAACCCACTATGGGGAAAAACCAAACAAAAAATGAGGAATATGCCTTACTCTAATATATATAATCCAAATACAAAGAAAGTGGTACGCTCTATGGAATTGCCTATGACTTTGAAGCCGAATTGGCTATTGCAGGATCTCCTACTTCTTATGTGATGCTATAATATCCACTCCCATGTTGTTTCTTATCTATTGTGTTGAAATTATGGTAGGGTTTTCCAAAGGGGGAGATTGCTGAAATTATGGTAGGTTTTGCGATCATATGGAAACAGATCAGATTGTGATATGGTTGTCATTAATGGCAACACATAGTTCCAAGTATATGATCCAGATAAGCAGAGGACTTAGAAGAATCCATGGTTTGTGTAGAGATCCGACAGTGAGGTGTGAACTCGCAGAGAAATCAATGGTCAGAAGTAAATCCGCACAGTTTGAAAGAAAATATAATGAACAGATCCGACGGTTAGGAGTGAACCCAGAAAGAAATCAACGGTTCAGAAGAAAAGTGAATGGCGGAATTCGGAAGATGATAAATCAAAGTATAAAATAATATGGGTTTCCGCAACCCAGAGTCTTCTAGCATAATGCGGAATGCAGAAGACAAGAAATCAAAGTCTTAAATAATGTCCGTTTCCGCAACCCAGAGTTTTCCAGCGGAATGTGGAATGCGGAAAACGGAAGGAGGAAAGTGGATGACGGAAAGCGGAAGGCGCAGTGCGGAAGTCGAGAAATCAAAGTATAAAATAAAATGGGTTTCCACAACCCAGTGTTTTCCAACGGAATGTGGAAGGTGGAAGGAGTTTTTCGAAATATGGATTTTCGCAACCTGGAGTCCACCTTGTGGAATGTGGAAGGTGAAAGGCGGAAAGCGGAAATTGTGGAAGTTGTTTAAACAAATTTGGAAAACCCACGATCCGCAATCCGCATCTAATCTAAGATTGACGATCAGGAAATGGTGCACAAGAAATCGACAGCGTGGAAGAAGTTTGCAGAAAAGGATGTGCGAAAGCAGGTGTTTGTTAAGTCCTATTTCAGATCGACGATCAGAAGAAAGGCCACACGAAATCGATGGCGCGGAAGAATACCTAGAATACCTACATAACCAGAACTATAGAGACTCTGATTTGCCGAAAATTGAAAATTGCGAAAGGAGTCAAAGTTTCAGCAAAAGATAATAGCGGAAGAAGCCAAAATTGCGAAGATGCATTGCAAAAACTCATGATTACACATTGATTGGAATCCTTGTCTGTCATAAGGCATCGAACGGTTTTGATTAGTTATGAAAATGAATAGTCAGGCATACAAACAGGTGAAGGGTTTAAATATTGATAAGTATAAGAGGATGAGTGTGAAGAAGGGGTGTGTGCACCCTCTGCAAGAAGAGAGCTGGTGAATGGACCGTCGTAGAAGTGGGGATTGTGGAATGAAGGAGGACTATGATTTCTTTCAAGAATATCTAGAATAGAGACAATGAGGGGAACCAAAGTGCATAAGCAAATACAGAAGTAGATCATAACATAGTTGGTATGCATTGTTATATATGTTTCTCTCCATATTGTAATGAACATGTTTGAATCTAAGGAACAAGGGTGGTAGGGTGGTGCTAGGAAAAAAAAGCATGTTGTCTTCTCTCTACAAGTTGGAGCCTGTACAAGTGGAAGTCGATGCTTCCACTCAGTATTAGTTGGAGAATGTCATTTTAGTGGATGCTAGAAAAACATGAAAGTTTGTGCTCTCCACAAGAAGGAATTTGTAAACAAAGGTTGCAGCCTCATTTGAGTAGGTGCTCAAATAAAGATGAATATTTATCTGTCTCTATCATGTGTGTGTGATTGATGATGATCATCCCTTCTGTTATACTTGTTGCATTATCATAATTGTGAATCTATAATCAGCAATAATTTTTTAAATATTGAAAATGTTTTAATCTTTAGAAATAACTGTTTCACCCCCCCTCTCATTTATTTGAATAATTTCATCAATTGGTATTAGAGTAGGTTCATTTTATTTAAAGGTAGATATGTAAGTTTAAACCTAACAAGTTATGAAGGGACTTCATCCAATAAGGTTCCTCTGTTTGATGGAAGAAATTTTTCCTTTTGGAAGGTTAGAATGAGAACTTATATAATGTACTTAGGTGTTGATGTTTGGGATGTAGTAGACACTGGCTATGTAAAGCCAATTGTGCTATCCTCTATAGATGATAAGTTGGAATTTAGTTTCAATGCAAAGGAAATGAACACTATCATGAGTGGTCTTGCAGAGGCTAATTTTGTTAAGGTGATGCATCTTGAATATTAAGGTGATGCATCTTGAATCTGCCAAAGAGATGTGGGATAAACTTGTAAGTAGTTATGAAGGAAATGAGAAAGTAAAGGATGCCAAACTACAGACATATAGACTAAAATTTGAATAGCTAAAGATGAATGAGGATGAGACTATTAGTAAATATTTCTTAAGAACAGAAGAGACTGTGAATGCTATGAAGGGTCTTGGTGAAAACATTGATGAAGCATCCTTAGTTCAGAAATTTTTGAGATCTTTGCATGAAAGATTTAATCCCAAAGTTTTTGCAATAAAATAATTAAGTGATCTTAAAACTCTTCCTATTGACCAACTCCTAGGTACTCTGACAGCCTATGAAATGAGGATTGGTAAAGATAAATCTACCACTAGAGAAGCATCATTTAAAGCATATACGAACACTGACTTTGAAATGGATGTGACTGAGGAAAATTTTGTAAGGAGACTAAAGAAAGGATCAGGTAAATATAAAGGAAATATGCCATTTAAATGTTTTAACTATGGTAAAATAGGCCATTTTGCATCTAAATGTCCCCACAAGCAAAAGAGGTGGACTTATGATGATGAAGAAAACTATAAATTCAATAAATACAATAAAGAGGCTAAATATGAAAGGAAAATCTTGTGTGCAAATGAGGTTGATTCTTCAGATGAGACAGATAATGATTCATCTTGTGAAGATGAAGTGAATAACTTTATGCTTATGGCCATAGAATATTTTGGAAATCAATATACAGGAAGTGACCCAAATGATGAAGAAGCTATGGTGACTATGGAAGTTGAACTAATCATTTCTCTAGATGAGATTGACAGACTCAGACAAAAGAAGAGGAAACAAAAACGATTATTGATGTAGTATGAAAAGAATGGTAAAGAACCAAGTAAATATATTGCCCTGTTAAAATTGGAATTAGAAGAGGCAAAGAAAATAGAAGATATTCTAAAACAACAATTAACAGAAGAAAAAAGGAGATGTGAAGCTTTGGAAGAAGAAGTAGTGACAACTAGGAAAGAATTGGAGAAATTTCAAGCTCTGTATCACCAAAATATGTCAAGTATTAAAGCTTCAGAAGAACTGAACACTATTCTAAGTAAGCAAAGGTCCCCATGGTTAAAAACAGGTCTTGGCTATGAAGAGGGGACAAGACTCAAATAGTCAGAATGCAAATATACTGTGCAAACAAAAGGAAATGAAACAAGTACCAGAAGCAGAAACTTAGATCATAATTATCAACCAAGGATTGCTCAGAAACAAAGTCAACAAAAAGGAAGACAACCAATATTTAGGTACCAAATTTTTTTCCATGGTTACTATTGTTGTTGTTCTAATTTTGGCCACAAAGCTGCACACTGTGCATTTAATTTTATAAATATGCAACCAAAGAACATTCAATTGTTGCAACATAGAACAAGACAGTCAGCAAGTAAACAAGAACTGCATACAACTCAAAGAATAACCCATGATAGATATAACAACTCTTTTGATCTACTGTACAATGAGCCAGAATGTTATGTTTGTCATAATTTTGGACACGAGGCTTCAAACTGTCATTTGAATGATTAAAAAACAGACCCAAGAGTGAATTACTCTGCTAAAAGTGCTAAAGTTTGGAAGAAGAAAGAAAATAACAAATGTGGCTTAGTGCTTTCTGTTCAAAGGAAAAAATGCCCCTGGTATATTGACAGTGGATGTTCCAAACACATGAATGGTGATAAAACTAAGTTTATGTCTCTAATTGAAAATAAATCAGGAAATGTAACTTTTGGAAATGATGCTCTAAGGAAAATCAAAGGAAAAGGAATGGTGCAGTTGAGTAATGGGAAAGGGAAATCCCAAGATGTGTTGTTTGTAGATGGACTAAAACATAATCTTCTTAGTGTCAGTCAGGTTTGTGATAGAGGATGTGAATTTTTTTTCACCTCTAAGATTGCAAGATAAAATATGTACCCTCAAGACAGTTGGTTTCAAAAGGCATAAGAACAGAAAACAGTGTCTATGTCTTGAAAGAAGGAAAAGAAGAATGTCATCTAAGAAAGTATGATGAAAGCTGGCTTTGGCATAGGAGACTTGGACATTTAAACTTTGATCATATAATCAAGCTTGTGAACAATGGGGCTATAAAATATCTTCCAAAAATATCAAAGCGATACGACTCTGTTTGTAAACATTGTCAAATTGGAAAATTGACTCGCACACATTTTAAATCCAAGAACTTCACATCAACAGCCAAACCACTTCAGTTAGTACATATGGATTTTTTGGACCATCAAGAAAGCAAGGCACAAGAAGAGAATGATATTTTATGTTGGTCATTGATGATTATTCCAAACTCACATGGGTTTCTTTTTTGAAAGAAAAATCTGAAGCATTTGAAAAGTTCAAAATTTTCAAGGCTCTTACTGAGAATCAAATAGGAAAGAGAATGAAGGAAATAATATCTGATAGAGGAGGAGAGTTCAGTTCAAGGGAATTCAAATAATTATGCGATAAACATGGAATTAAAAGAGAATACACTATTCTAGGGACTCCACAACAGAATGGAGTAGTTAAGAGACAGAATAAGCCAGTACAACGTATGGCAAGATCAATGATGAATGAAAGAAATATTTCTCAAACTTACTGGGTAGAGGCAATTCACACAACTGTCCATATTCTTAACAAAGCTCACTTAAGTCCAAATAGTGATAAGACTCCTTATGAACTATGGTTTGGAAGACCTGCTTCTATAAAAAACTTTAAAGCCTTTGGAAGTAAATGTTATATTAAAAATAATTATGAACATCTTGGAAAATATGATGATAGGGTTGAAGAAGGTATTTTCTTAGAATATACTGCAAACAGTAAGGATACACTTGTTATAATATGAGGTTGCATAAATTGGTTGATTGTATTGACAATAAAATTGATGAAGGAATCCCTATTAAAGATATTTAAATAAGCAGTGTTGAACCAAATACAGAAGATACAGTTGAAGATAAGGAAGAACGGGTCCAAGAATCAGAAAAAGAAGATTCAGAGTCAGATGATGAAAGTCCAAACACTCAGGAAGATTCAAGACAATAGACAAAGACCAAACCACCTTCCAAAATCCTTCAGAAGAATCATCCTGAAAATCATATAATTGGTGACAAGGATAAAGGAGGTCAAACAAGAAGGAAGTTGATTAAAGATTCAGAACAATCTCATATTTCTTTCCTATCTATGATGGAACCTAATAATTTTGAAGAAGCTAGTGAGGATGAAGATTGGATTAAAGCCATGAATGAAGAGCTTGATCAGATTGAGAAGAATAATACTTGGGATTTGGTTCCTAGACCAACAGATAAAAATGTAATAGGCTCCAAGTGGGTGTTTAAAAAAAAGATGAATGAACAAGGACAAATTGTGGGGAATAAAGCTCGATTGGTCTGTAAGGGGTATGCACAAGTTGAGGGACAGGATTTTGATGAAACTTTTGCACTAGTGGAAAGATTGGAAGCTATCAGAATGTTTCTTTTCTATGCTAGTCAAAAGAACTTCAAAGTGTATCTTATAGTTGTTAGTTCATATTTTCTCAATGGATATGTAAATGAAGATAAACGTGGGTTTCCATGACCCGGAGTTCGCCAATGGAATGCGGAAGGAGGAAGGCGGAAGGCGAAATGTTGAAGTCGAGAAATCAAAGTATAAACCTAGTGTCCACCAGCAAAATGTGGAAGGCGGAAGGAGTTTTACGAAATATGGGTTTTCAAAACCCGGAGTCCGTCCTATGGAATGCAGAAAGTGAAAAGCAGAAATTATGGAAGTTTTTTAAACAAATTTGGAAAACTCGGGATCCGCAATCTACATCTTATCTAAGATCGACGATTGGGAAATGGTGCATAAGAAATTGACGGTGCAGAAGGAGTTTGCAGAAAAGGATGTGCGAAAGCTTGTGTTTGTTAAATCCTATTTTAGATCGATGATTAGAAGAGAGGCCACACAAAGTTGACGATGCGAAAGAAGTCCCTTGAAACCAGAACTGCGGAAATTATGATTTGGTGAAAATTGAAAATTGTGAAAGGGGTCAGAGTTGCAAAAAAAGACATTAGCGGAAGAAGCCAAAATTGCGAAGACGCGTTGCAGAAACTCATGATTACACATCGATTGGACTCCTTGTCTTTCATAAGGCATCGAATGGTTTTGATCAGTTATGAAAATGAACAGTCACGCATACGAACAGGTGAAGGGTTTAAATATGGATAAGTATAAGAGGATGAGTGTGAAGAAGGGGTGTGTGTGCCCTATGCAAGAAGAGAGCTGGTGCATGGATCGTAGTAGAAGTGGGGATTACAGAATGAAGGAGGACTATGAGTTCTTTTTGTTAGACAAGTTAGGAAACTAAGAGAGGGGGGTGAATCAGTTGTATATAAATTTTTAATTTTTCTTTATTTAACACAGATTATTTCTTTAATGCATCTTAAAACCTAATAATTATTTTTTCTCATAAATCAATAACCATCAATCACATGAAATGGACATAGAAAAAAATATTTATGAGGAAACCCATAAAGGGAAAAACCCTCTTCTTCTTATGGATGTAAAGCAAGCAGACAACTTCAGTTACATCTTATTTTGTCTGAGCAACTACTCAGATGAGGCTACTACCTCTTTGTCTTCAACACCTACTGAAAGGTAGCTTCTTCTACCTAAATACAAGCATCAACTTGCAATGAGAATGTTAGTATCTCTAGATCATCCCTTTCTCCCTATAGTACAGGCATCGACCTGCTTTATTCTGTTAAACACATTCTCAACTTCCAAATATGTCAATGTCTTGTTATTAATTTATGTCAAAATCAATTTGTCACAATCAATCATATCTTTATCAAACCTGTCATTATTTTTTATCCAAGTTAAATCTTATTCAACTGCAACTCTGTTAATACTCTGTCAATACCAAAACTGATCAACTAAATTTGTCCATATTTACTCTATCATAACCCTAGAAACCAAATCTATAAATAATATTCATTCAATCATTTCATACCTCTGAATTTTGATTCATCCCTGTTCTAGATCTATATCAACGTTTTTATTCCTTGTATAATCATTCTGGAATCCGACTTTTTCAATCTTTAACTTCAGATTCATTCCCCTTTCATCTCATATTATATCTCATTAAAGCGTTTTTTATAGAGTTCCAGAGCTCTCTTTCAAAACCCTTCACCTCTGGGTATATCTCATTCAAGAAGAAATTTGACTCAAGTTTTAGTGCTCTCCTTTCAGTCCAGTTTACCTCTGTGTTTTTCCATTCAAGTAGAAGTTTGACAGAGTTCCAGAATCACTATTATCTCCCAAAAACAAACATTAATCCAACTGTTGGAACTATATATCTCAACCCTAATTTATTTTCTCATAGTCGAATTCAATCATAAATTAGTTAGAATAGTTACTGTAACTGTGTAAAACAAAACAGTTTCTTCAAAAACGTTTTCAGAAAAGGAATCATATCTAACTAAAGGTTTATTGATGAGAATGCATTGTCGTTTTACTTTTAGACTTAAAGTTCATCATATGACTTGGCTTTAAATACAAACACTTCACAAGTGATGGTTTATGGCAAAGGTTAAACGCTTCCAGCAGACGTGAGGAGCTTATGGAAATGGTTAAACGCTTTACCATTTGACTTGTCATAAGACCAACGCTTTTCAAGTGAAGAGCTATCGTGAGAGTTACAAATATTTTGAGAGAAAATTTCATTGGATGGTCATTGTGTGGTTGTTTGACGAAAAATCCACCATTGATTGATGCCACGTGTTAAAAACTAAAACGATCATATGTGTTAAAAAAAGCATAAAAAACATTGCTTAAATAATTAATATGTTTGTTTAATGCAAGTTAGAACTAGAACTAACGGTTTTGATATAATTTGTAAAGACTAATATATATAGCAAATAGAATTCCAGTCTTTAAACCAATAACCATGATCTGCATGTGAGTGCAATCCATAAGCAATGAAAACCCAAGTTCATAAAGTGTGACAAGTTTGACATCAATGACAATAACCATTCACCCTGTCCTGTGCAACTGGACAACAAACTCCCCCTTTGGCATAGATGGAAAACTTAAACTTGTTCTCCCCCTTTTTTCATCAATGGAAAATTATCAATAATGCTCCCCCTGTCAAAATACCAAGAAATATCACCTGTACAATAGCTGAAACAACACCAACTCCCCTTATAAAAAATACATGAACTACTACAAGTTGTAACCAACGAGGAGAAGTATTGTAGATGAGCCAAAAATATGATAATGTAGCTGAAAGATGCACCATGGAAATATGCAATCCTGAGTATAATGAAAAATAATTACAGAGGGAAAACCCCCAACTGATCCTTGAGACTCTCAAATTGCATTTCAGGTAAAGGATTAGTAAATATGTTAGCAATCTAATTTTTTGTACCAACATATTCCAGCTTAATGGTATTACTTAAAACCTGCTCTTGGAGAAAATGAAATTTAATAGGAATATATTTCATTTTGGAATGCATAACTGTATTTTTGGAAATACTAATGGCACTAGTATTGTCACAAAAGATAGGAATAGGAGCATCATAATGAATATGTATATCTACTAACATTTGTTTCATCCAGAGGATCTGAGTGCAACAATTTGCAACTGCAATGTATTCTTCCTCAGCAGTAGAAAGGGAAACTGCTGATTGTTTCTTGGTAGACCAACTCACCAGACATCCTCCAAGATAGAATGCTGCTCCATTGGTACTCTTCCTGTCATCAACACAACCTTCCCAATCAGCATCAGTGAAAGCATACAAATCAAGATGATTACCTTTAGGATACCATAAACCATACTATGAGAATTCTCTTGACTACAAGTAAATGAGAAGCTTTGGGAGAGGCCTGAAACCTAGTAGCTTGACACACTGCATGCATAACATCGGACCTTGTATTTTTAACATATAGATGACTACCAATCATAGATCTGTACATTTTATGCTCAACATTTTCAAAATCATTAGTTTGCCTTAACTTACATCCAATAACCATGGGAGTGCCACCTGGTTTACAATATTGCATTTGAAAATTATTGAGCATTTCATTGATATATTTAGTTTGAGAAATGAAAATACCTTTATTAGATTGAGTGATTTGAAGACCTAAGAAAAAATTCATTTCACCAAGCATGGACATCTCAAACTCATTCTACATACTGTCAGCAAACTGTTGGCTTAGTTGATGATTATCACTACCAAAAATTATATCATCTACATAAATCTCAACAATGACCAAGCTACCATGTTCTTCTTTAATATAAAGATTAATGTCAGTGTTACATTTTATGTATCCTTGCTGCCTTAAGTATTTACCAATCTTGGAATACTAAGATCTTGGATCTTGCTTTAGCCCATACAAATCCTTTTTAACCTGTAAACATAATTTTCTGCTTCTTTCACCTGAAACCCATCTAGTTGTTCCATGCATACTTCTTCCTCTAATTCACCATTTAAAAATGCAGATTGTAAATCCATTTGATAAAATTTTATGTGCTTAGAACTAGCATAAGCCAAAATCAACCTAATGGATTCCATTCTTGCAACATGAACAAAATTTTCTCCATAATCTATGCCTTCTACCTGTGCATACCCTTTACAAACCAGTCTAGCTTTATTTCTAGTCACCTTGCCCGCTTCATCCAACTTATTTCTAAAAACCCATTTAGCCCCAATAACATTCTTATTTAAAGGACTATGAACCAATTCCCATGTCTCATTCTTTTCTATTTGACCTGTTTCTTCTTTCATTTTTTTTTGGTATCTGGAGTAATCAACAACTAGCCGGTTTCGTACTCGTGTGACACGGGGTCGATTCCAACTGCTACCACTATAACCTCTAGGAGAGTACGCTGACCCCCACAACACATCTCAAGCTGCAACAAGGTTTGAACCCTTGACGTGCTTAACAGCCCGTACACCTTAACAAGTGCACGGTTGCCAATTGGTCTACACCTCGGGGGGTGATTATTTCGTCTTTCATTGCTTTCATCTAGTATTCATCATTAATTGCTTCTTCAACATTCTTGGGTTCAAATAGAGAGAGTAATGATACTTGTTCTTGATTTGAAGTAGATTCTTTCCTTTTGCTTCTAGTTTCAACACATGCATTTATATCACCAATGATTTGTTCTTCAGGATGATTTCTTTATACCCTTTTGCTTGGAGTCTTAGATGGATTTGACCCCTGCAACAAAGTGGGAATCATATTTTCATTGTTAAGTATCCTTTTTCTTGGAGTCTTAGATGGAGTTGACCCCTGCAACAAAGTAGGAATCATATTTCCATTGTTAGCTGATTTAGTTTTCTCTATATCACTTGATTCTTCTTTCATTTTCAGTTTGTCATATATTTCATATATTTGATGATCTTTCTTTTCAATTTTGGATTTTAAAAATGAAGATTCATCAAATTTAACATCTATGGATTCAACAACTTTCTTCAATCTGAAATTGTAGCACTTATAAGCTTTTCTTAAGCATGAATATCCAACTAAAATACCTTCATCAGTTCTAGAATCCAACTTCCCCATATTTTTATCAACTCTCTTTATGTAACACTTACTACCAAAAATTCTAAAGTGTTTCACACTTGTTGGTCTACCTTTTCATAACTGATAAGGTGTTTTGTAATAATTATTTCTCAAAAAGCTTCTATTCAAAATGTGAATAGCAATATGAACAACTTGAGGCCAAAGTGTTTACTTAGTTTAGATTCATTTAGCATTGTTCTTTCCATCTCCATAACAATCCTATTTTTTCTTTTAACAACACCATTTTGTTGAGGTGTTTCAGTAATAGAAAAATGTCTTTTTATACCATTATCATCACAATACTTATTGAATTATTTAGAAACAAATTCTCCCCCATTGTCTGATCTTAAGCATTTAATTTTCATGTCAATTTCATTTTCAGTCAACTCTTTGAAAATTTGAAAACAATTGAATGTTTCAGACTTCTTTTTCAATAGAAACATCCAAGTCATCTGAGTAAAATCATCCACAAATAACAAAAAATATCTTTCACCATTTAATCATGGTGTCCTCGTAGGTCCACAAACATCAGCATGTACTATTTCCAAAGATTTTGTTGTAGAGTGTTCTTTGGTTTTAAACTTAACTCTAGTTTGTTTACCATGTTGACACTGTTTGCAAATAGAACTGGTAAGATTCTTTATGGTAGGTAAATCTCTTATTGCTTCCTTTTTGTTTAACTGAATGAGATTTTCAAAGTTAATATGCGCAAGCCTTTTATGCCACTACCAACTTCCATCTTCACTCCTAAGATAACAATTTTCCTTTTTCTCATCTATTATGTAAATGTTGCTAGGTGTTCTTGTAGTTGTTCCAATAAACCAATTAGTTTTGACATCTATGATTTTACAATTTTTAGAATAAAAAATCATATAATGCCCTTTATCATAAATTTGACTTACACTCAATAAATTATGTTCCATATCCTCAACCAGTAAAACATTTTCAGCCATGATATTTTTGTTATTCGGACACACAATACCTCTTCAAATTATCTTAGCTGATTGTTCATTACCAAAAGTAATTGTACCTTCTTTGCCTTCATCCAATGTAACAAAATTATGTTTTATGCCTGTCATATGTTTTGAACATCCACTATCTACACACCATTTTTCTTTATGATCGGCCTGTAGATTGCATTTTTCAGATTCTAGATGGTCACTTTTATTTTTCCAACATCTAGTTTTCAAATTAGTGAAATTAGGTTCAGCAGATTTCTGAAAGTTCATTGGACAGTTTCTTGACACATGTCCAAAATTATTATACCTATGACATTCAACCTCAAAACTTAAGACATCAAATCTGTTATAGGAATTGTTCACATTGTTTTGAATGGTTATATCATGCCTTCTTCCATATACAAACCTAAATTTGCCATGTCTGTTATGTGCAATTATGTTTCTTGAAAAGGCATTACCAAAAGCAGCTTTATGTCCATACTTATAACAAAAGAAACAGTAGCCATCAAACATGTTATGGTACCTATCATAACTTCTTCTATGTACTGTTGAAGTCTGATTTCCTTCTTGCTTTATTGATTCCATCTACTTGCTAGTGTTTTTCACATTTGTATGTCATGTACCTTCTTTTTCAAAACTTGTGCCAGTACTTGCATTAGTAACCTCTGATTTATAACCAACTCCAATTTTGCCATTCGTTGGTTTTTTATTACTAATAATCTGTGTTAAAATCTTTGAGTTATCACTCATGTTATTTTCTTTTACCTTCTTTCTTAATGAAACAACTTCAAGTTTCAGATCTTCATTTTCCTTATCATTTTCTACAAGCAAATTGTTTAGTGCTTCTTCAGTTACTCTAGCCTCTTCTGTTTTGAGCTTTAAATCAATTATCATAATTTTAGTGCTTTCTATCAACTTGTTAGATTTTTGTAGCTCATTTTCAAGATTCTTAATTTCTTCTTTGAAATGTTTACACTCTCTTATTACCTTTCTAAGTTCAGTCAAGGCACTTACAAGCTCAGCTTCCAAATCAACTTCACCTTCTTCTTCTTCAATAAATTTATCATTCTAATTTTCTACAGCCATAAAAATTCTTATATCTAAGCTAACATCACTTTCATCTGTTTCTAAAGAATCGCTATCATCTTTAATAAATAGACTTTTCTTTTTATATGAGTTTCTTTGAAAATACTTCTTATAAATTTTCTTGTATTATTTACTCTTTCTGATGCTTTCTTCTTCATTATCAGAATGCTTATTCAAGGGACACTTCGAGGAAAAATTCCCTATTATACCACAACCAAAAAATTTAAGAGGAAGCTTACTTTTGTATTTTCCAGTGCCCTTTTCAGATTTTTGACAAAATTAGCTTCTTACTTATCTTCTTATGAATCCTCGTGATTGCTAGTTTCTTCTTCAACCTTTTTCTTGTCCTTCTTAGTTGTCTTGAAAGCTGCTTCTTTCCTGAAAGAATCCTCGCCATAGTTCCTCATCTCATATCCTGTTAGTATTCCATGTAGTTCATCCATTTCTAAAGTAACAATATCAAGTCTTTCTTCCAAAGTATATATTTTTGAATTAAATCTTATAGGTAGAGATCTAAGTACCTTTTTCACAATATCAACATCTTTAATTTTTTCTCCTAGACCTCTCATGGTATTAAATACTTCATCAATATGAAGAAAATAAGTTGTTATATCTTCAGATTCTTCCATTTTTAAACTTTCAAATTGACTCCTATATTACTGTAACTTAGCATTCTTCACCTTAGTATCTCCTTCATAAACATTTTTCAGCTTGTCCCATAATTCCTTTGTTGACTCACAGTGCATCAGGGTAATTTTTAGGGGTGAAATTTCGCCAATTGGCTATTTTTGGGGTTTTTTTCAAAAAATAAATTCGCTATTTGGTCATTTTTAGTCTCTAATATCGCCTATATTTACATAAAATATGTTTTTTTATCATTATATTTGCCAAAATTTACACATTTCAGTGTTAATTGTATGTTTCATATTTAATATTCGCCCACCTATCTATAAACCTGTTTTTTTCAATCCAAAAAAATCACCTAGAATACTATACTTAAGTATAATATTAGAATCCTTAAAAAATACTATGCAGTGCATAACCTTAACAAATTCTGACCCTGCTAAACCTCCAAGTATTGCATACATAGCTTTGGAATTGCTTTCATAAAGTTTCTTACCTGCAACATCTGTTGGAATGCTTGCTGGAGCACTATATTCATTCAACACATCTTGTCAAACATCTACTCCTTGAGTCTGCAAAAACAATTTCATCTTGATACTCCAAAAGGCATAGGTATGTCCATCAAATAGAGATAATCCATGTTTTGTAAATTCAGATTTCCTATCCATCATAAACGACCACACTTCTAGTGATTAAACTGAGTTCTGAAGTAACCCGCTCTGATACCAATTGTTAGACAAGTCAGGCAACTAAGAGGCGGGGGGTGAATCAGTTGTATACAAATTTGTAATTTTTCTTGCTTTAACACAGATTACTTCTTTAATACAGCTTAAAACCTAATAATTATTTTGTCTCATAAATCAATAACCACCAATCACATGAAATGGACTAAGACACAAAATATTTATGAGGAAACCCATAAATGGAAAAAAGCTCTTCTTCTTATGGATGTAAAGCAAGCAGACAACTTCAGTTACATCTTATTTTGTCTGAGCAACTACTCGGATGAGGCTACTACCTCTTTGTCTTCAACACCTACTGAAAGGTAGCTTCTACTACCTGAATACAAGCATCAACTTGAAATGAGATTGTTAGTCTCCCTAGCTCCTCCCTTCCTCCCTACAGTACATGCACCAACCTGCTTTATTATGTTAAACACATTCTCAACTTCCAAATCTGTCAATGATTTGTTATTCATTTATGTCAAAATTAATCGATAACAATAAATCATGTCTTTATCAAACTTGTTATTATTTTTTAACCAAGATAAATCTTATTCAAATGCAACTATATTAATACTCTGTCAATACCAAAACTGATCAACTCAATCTGTCCATATTTACTCTGACATAACCCTAGAAACCAAATTTGTAGATAATCTTCATTGCATTATATAATGATCTCAACGTATATATTACAGAGACAGTCTTTATATATTAAAAGCATATATCTTTAATATATGTGTTCAAGCGTTGCATACCTCTGTATTTTGATTCATCTCTGTTCTAGATCTATATCAACGTTTTTATTCCCTGTATAATCATTTTGGAATCCAACTTTTCTAATCTTTAACTTCAGAGTCATTCCCCTTTCATCTCATAGTATATCTCATTAAAACATTTTTTACAGAGTTCCAGAGCTCTCTTTCAAAACCATTCACCTCTGCGTATATCTCATTCAAGAAGAAATTTTTGACTCAAGTTTCAGAGCTCTCCTTTCAATCCAGTTTACCTCTACGTTTTCCCATTCAAGTAGAAGTTTAACAGAGTTCCAAAATCACTATTATCTCCAAAAAAAAACATTAATCCATCTGCCAGAACTATATATCTCAACCCTAATCGATTTTCTCATAGTCGAATTCAATCATAAATTAGTTACATCAGTGATTGTAACTGTGTAAAACAAAACGGTTTCTTCAAAAACGTTTTCAAAAAAGGAATCATATCTAACTGAAGGTTTGTTGATGAGAGTGCACTGGTGTTTTACTTTCAGACTTAAAGTTCATCATATGACCTGGCCTTAAATACAAACGCTTCATAGGTGAGGGCTTATGGAAAATGTTAAATGCTTCCTACAAACATGAGGAGCTTATGGAAATGGTTAAACGCTTTACCATTTGACTTGTCATAAGACCAACGCTTTTCAAGTGAAGAGCTATCATGAGAGTTACAAATATTTTGAGAGCAAAGTTCATTGGATGGTCATCGTGTGGTTGTTTGACCAAAACTCCACCATTGATTGATGCCATGTGTTAAAAACTAAAATGCTCATATGTGTTAAAACAAAGCATAAAAAACATTGCTTAAAAAATTAAAATATTTGTTTAGTGCAAATTAGAACTATCGCTAACGCTTTGGCTATAATTTGCAAAGACTAATATATATAGCAAATACAATTCCAGTCTTTAAACCAATAACCATGATCTGCATGTGAGTGCAGTCCATAATCAATGAAAACCCAAGTTCATTAAGTGTGACAAGTTTGACATCAACCATTCACCCTATCCTGTGCAACTGGGCAACATTTTCAAGAATATCCATAACAGAGACAACGAGGGGAACCAAAGTGCATAAGCAAATCCAGAAGTAGATCATAACAGAGTTGGTATGCATTGTTATATCTGTTTTTCTCCATATTGTAATGAACATGTTTGAATCTAAGGAACAAGGGTGGTAGGGTGGTGCTAGGAGAAAAAAAACATGTTGTCTTCTCTATACAAGTTGGAGCATGTACAAGTGGAATTTGGTGCTTCCACTCAGTAGTAGCTGGAGAATGTTATTTTAGTGGATGCTAGAAAAACATGAGGGTTGGTGCTCTCCACAAGAAGGAATTTGTAAACAGAGGTTGCAGCCGCATTTGAGTAGGTGCTCAAATAAAGATGAATATTTGTTTATCTCTATCAATTGTGTGTGATTGATGATCATCATTCCTTCTGTTATACTTGTTGCATTATCATAACTATGAATATGTAATCAGTAATAATGTTTTAAATATTGAAAATGGTTTAAGATTTAGAAATAATCGATTCACCCCACGTCTCAATTATTTGAATAATTTCATCATATTGAACAATACCATAACATCATAAGAATGTAACCTCTTATTTTCCTAACAGATCGGTATTTATCATATCCCAATAGACATCTAGGGTTAGTCTTGGGGTTTTTTCATGCCTCAATTCTTGAATAGGTTTAGGGTTTTGGACCTTCTAGAATGTTCTTAAAAGTCCATGCATGACTAGATTTGTGTGTGAGAAATGAGAGTGGACGTGGAATCCACTTTGAAGCATGGTGGTCAATTGGATAGGTCAACTTACGAGAGGCATAACTTCCTCATACAGACTTTGATTGAGGTGATTCTTAGATTGTTGGAAATGTATCAAGGTGTAGAATAACGTTAAGGATGACTGCTTAAGTGACAGAATTTTGACTCCAATTTTTTTTTAATCCCTCAATCAAGCCCCAGAAAGTTCTAGACCCCAAATCTACGAAGTGAAACCTACCCCTAAAATGGGCCATGCAAGCCAATTCCTCCAATCTTTCCACCCATGAAGCACCAAAATAGATGACAAACTATATATTGCTCCATTTTCGACCATTTTCAATTTTTTTCAAGTACATTGCAAGCAATTGTGTAACACCCCGGTTCTGGCCCCATTTGCATTAAAAATGTATATGATGTATATATTGTAATTAATCATTGTGAGGAGCCAAGGGAAAAATCCCCACCATCGATTTAGTGTTTTATGTTTCGGCGATTAAAATCGTTGCCGATGGTATTTCGTTCTAGCTAGGCACATTATAATTTTCGACATCATGTAAATATGAAATTAAATTAAAATACCCACAACCAGCTATGTCAATGCAACAAATAATGAGATGGGGGCATGATTTCCCAAGGATAAGGGGGAATATTTAACCTATGAGCCAATGGGGAAAATCCAAGTGTCAAAAGGAGAACCCATCAACTGTCAACCACCTTTCTTGTCTTATTCACCAGCCATTTAAATTCTCCAGGAGTTAGTTGAGTAATTAGTGCCTTGGGGTTTGGGAGGTGTGGGTAGCCGTCAATTTTGGCAGGGCTGTCAGTATTTGACCACACACATGCCCAAAGGAGGAGATCACATTCATTTTTCCCTCATGTGGAGAAAGACAACCACATTCTACACTCACGCGTAGGTAGCGGTGATTTTCTCATTCACTCATGCACAGGAATTCCTCACTCACGCGGACGTCATTCTCCTCGGTCCTCCATCCACCGTTTTCTCCTACACAATTTTGTAGTTTGCTTCCATTCTCCCACGACTGGAAGTTGATTTTTCGTAGTGCCCAGCAGATTGAGGAAGAAACCACAATTTATGGGTGTTTGTTGAGCCATTTTCACCCACGTGAAACTATTGATCATTTGGTGAAATTGATATTGGCCCAAGGGCTATTTTTCCTCAGTTGACACTCCTGATTTTTTATCCCATGATGTTTCCTTCAAGCCCAAAACCTTGCAATTATTGTGTATGCCTCTGTTGTTTTTGGTATGAACTGGTTTGGGAGTGGAAATGGGGTCTGAACTAGCTTGATTAATCTAGTGTGAGAAGGAACTTCACAAACAGATCTACGGGGTTGGTTTTCTTCTTTGCACACCTTGAATATCACTGGAAGGGAAGGCATAGCCTGAGGGACTATGTAGCAGAGAAGGGGATGCTTCCGTGTGTTGGGTGTGTAGATGTTCTAGAAGCTAGGCTAAATCTGGTGCATGTGTCCATAGCTCTGTGGTTGAGCTCACTAGCTTAGTATTCAGCCTCTCCAGCTCCTTTGCAGCCTCATAAACCGAACTGTGTTGGCTTGGCTAAGTTTTGTTGTATCCTTGTCTATGTGTGAGCCTACTAGTGTTCCTTATTCCTTGTGGGAATCATGCCCAGATCAAGGGTGGAAGTGTTGCTGAGATATTGATGAGCACACTGGCCTATGGTTGGGGGAAACGTTGCAGCGACATAGCTGGTTGCGGGACGAGCTTCGCTTCCAAGATAAGTATTATTGTGTTTAAATTTATGCACTTGTATTTGCTTAAATGAATTATGGTGAACATGTGAATGAATGGAATGTGTTTTGCTTCCGCTGTATGTTAATGATTTATGCATCTGTGCATGTTGTTAGTTCAATGGATTTCATTTTATGTTTATGGGGCTTGTTACTCGGATACGATAACAGGAAAGTTGCGTCCTCTATCTGGTAGAGGGGTGGGGACGTGAAAAATTATTTTCAAAGGTCTCATGGCTAAAGCTTTATATTAGTAATAGTAATCCTATGCCTTGTGGCCATTCATTCCCAAATTCCATACTTTCTCTCCACACATTTTGCACTCCACACTTTCTATTGCACCTTATTTGTTTCAACATATTCTATACTACCATATGCAATGAACAAGAGAATTTATAAAATAGTTCCTTTCCTTTTGGCTCTTCATCTAATGCCCACTAGCTACTTATCTTGAAATAGTTATGTCCAACAAACATTGTCTATAACCAACCTTTACTCTTGATGTGGCCATAACCTCTACATTTGATAAAGAATATTGCTCTATCTCATCCCACTATGATCCTTATACCTAGTGTGCCTATGTTGTCAATATTCCTTATGTTCTTGTGACCTCTCTATTTCACATATTAATATATGTGAACTTCTTGACATATGAATTGTGCTTATATTTACATGCCATGCCAATTATCATGCATTCTCGTATTTTGATTTCAAATCTACAATCTAATTACTTTATATAGAAATATATTTCTTTTATGCTTTCTTCTTTGACCTTCCTTCTTTGTGTCTTCTTATATATTTTATGTATCTAAAACATTTCTATTTTACAATGTCTTAGTGTTTTAGTAATTTTTTGTAATGCAAATGCAAATTTCATGTTCCTTTCCTTCTTGTTATTATATCCTAATGAACTTGAGCATTAGCCTTCCCTCTTCCATTCTATGGTTTATGTAGATATATAATATAATGAATCTTCATTATACACTAGACAAAGTCTCATTTCTACTAGTAATATGATAAAGGGAGTGGTCTTTATTCTTAAGAAAGAGATTGTTATATAATTATGTACTAATTTTGAATGCACCCACCTAACCTTGGAGATACTATCCCTATATATCACATTCGTATTACAATAGTTGTGTGAATAGCTATTGGAAAAGTTGATTATCCAATATTGTAAATGGTAAATGCTTTTTAGGTTGAAAATTTGCTTTTTATGTTGTTCTCGTTGGAACCTCTCATTATATTAAAGACATAAACCTTTTAATTTATAATTGTATATGTGACTTGTGGATAAGTGACTTTCATCTATAACTAAAACATACATGATCATTGATCACTTTTATCCTCTCAATATTATTTTTAATTTTAGTTAGCTAAGCAAGTAGTGGTGAATAGGTTTCCACAAGTGAACTACCTCCACCTCCATCCATAGAAAGAAAAAAAAAACACATTGATATCGGCATGTATGTGTGTTTAGGGCAAATCAATAGACACTAGTTGCAAAACATCGATAATAGAAATTAATAATGTATATATTTACATATAACACAATCTTTGACATGAATCCATTTAATAAATAAAATATCTCAATTAACAAATAAATAACCTCAAAGTGTACTTTATTTATACACAATAAACCCTTAGATATTATAATCTTTACGTTGGTTAAAGAACCGTGAAAGCTAAGTTCGAATACCAAATTAAGGATTTATATTTTAATGAATGGCACCCCAAATCTGTAAAATTCCAATGCCGATGGAGTAAATCGTAAATAAACTAATAATAAAAATAATAATAATCCAGCTGGCCATCATCTCCCAATCCAGGAATGAATCGCCTTTTATCGGTATTTGGGCATACAATTATCAATAACACCGAAAAGATGAAGACGATGGCTAGCTTTGCACTAGGAAGGAAAATATTAGATTTTTCAGGCGATGGATTATAGTTTATTAATTACCCACGACCACTTGACTTTATTTATGGTTTTGCTTATGTTTAAGCTTTGGGAATGGTGAGTTCCATAGGAATTAGCGTTTGCTAAGTTATTGAAAAAGGTTCCGTAGTAGAGAAACCTCAACTGTTTGACAAATTAAGTAACTTTATTGTTCGTATAAATTTTTTTTAAACTATGGGAATGACAATCTTTTAAGAATATATTTAAGAGTTTGTAAGTTAGATTTATCAGTAATTTGTGACTTAGTAGAGGTCGAGATGTTTTAAAGCTCACTAGCATTAGCCTCTATCCTAGGGGTCGCATATCTTTCGAATCGTCGAGATGTCCTGGAGCTCACTAGGATTAGCCTCTATCCTAGGGGTCGCATATCTTTCGAGCCTTGTCACAACGGACCAATGAGCAACCTTACCCCACCGGTTTTGAACTTTTTATCAACATTTTTACCAGCTTTGTTTTTTGATCAAGTAAATACTCAATGTCCCTTAAGTCTATTTTTTTTGTCAAATAAATACTCAATGTCCCTTAAGTTTGTTTTTTTGGTCAAATAAGTAGTCAATATCACTCAAGTCTCCATATTGTGCTTTTTAGTTAGTTCTCAACTTCTGGATGCATTTGCTCATGGACAATATTGTTGTTTGGTTGTATATTAGACATGAATTGAATGCTTTAAGCTAGGAATGGCTGCCATTAACCCTAATTTAGTCTCATCATAATAAAAAAAAACCCATCAAAAATTAAAACTAAAAAAAATCAATTATTTAACTTTGTTATTTTCAAAAATAATGTTTAATATAATTGATTAGAAAACGTACGGTTTGGAAAAAAGGGTAACCACTAGGAATTCAAACTAAATTGACTTACTCCTTCCTTTGCTAACTTACTCGCTTTGGTAGGGCCCAAGGATGATTTTAAGGAACCATACTTATTTAAAAGTGTATAAATGTTGGTGAATATTACCAATTCTTAAAACACCAACTATAAAATGATTGGCGATATTTTTAAAAAAATATTTTAATTTCCAAAGATTTTATATCATTTAGATAATAATTTGGGGATTTTTAGGGTGAAAAAATTTTACCCCATCAAAATTGGGCGAAATAGGGCTTCAAAAAATGCAAAATGACAAATCTTTTTTGGGAGAAAAACATGGAAAAATAGTCCACTCAGCTAAAATTCGCCCCTAAAATTATCCCTAGTAAAACTTAATAAATATATATGATACATTTTTTCAATGACTACCATTTATATTAAATGACAACTTCTCATCACAATATTAGGAGTTTTCATTGCGTAGGATAGTTTTGCACACATGGTACATTATCTAGATAAGTATGGTCCCATTTTATGTCTCAATCGAAGTATATGTATGGTCCCATTTTATATCTCAATCAAAGTTAAATTATCTAGATAAGTATGGTCCCATTTTATGTTTCAATAAAAGTATATGTATGGTCCCATTTTATGTCTCAATCAAAGTTTCACTTCGTGTACCATTTAATATATGTGTGTTGGGGTAGGCATTTCAACAAGGAGGTGTGTTTTCATGTTTAAAGTGGAGTAGATAAATAATATTTATATAAAATAAATATATATTTTAAAAGTTTTAACCATAAAATATTATGGTTATTGAAAATTAGAGAATTTTTTTCCATATTATTTAGTTTCATGACATTGTGGAAGTAAGAAAGATACTTAAGATAGTAGAGTTTATGTTTACTTTCGAGGCCTTAATTCTACATGTGTTCATGATCCGTTTCTCTTTTTAGTGATGAGGTGTTATTTCAAGCTGCATGAAATTGTGGAAATAAGAGAAAAAATATATTTCTATTGAGAATATTTTTTCCTATATTATTTAGTTTTATGAAGTTGTGGAAATAAGAGAATAGATTTGTTGGTTTGTCCACTTGTAGCTCATATTGATGGAAGTACTATTTATTGGATAATGTATACATTTTATATCTAATAAAAAGTATTGTGAAGTGTTATTTTTTTCTTTATGCCAGAGCTTCATTCATGACCTAGGTTTAAAGAGCTAAAGAATGGAATATTGAGTTGAATTCAATTCATCGAAATTGATATTCATGAAAAATTCCCCCAAGTCGGTTGCTCAGATACAAGCCAAGACCCCATCATTGTATTGAGCTAACAACCAATAATTATATGATTAGCCAGTTGGTAGTTGCAAACCAGTGTCAAGATAAAGAACCAGCGCTTGGCATGGGACAGGGTATGTGGTTGGTCGATGGAGAACACTCCATCCACTTCCATGTATAACTCCAAGCGCATGTATGGGAAATCAAACCCAAGTCAAAGGCTTCAACAACTGCCAAGATCTCCACCCCTAAACTGAATGATCAACTAAGTAATCAAGAGAATAGAGGTCAACAAAGGAAAAGCACATGTAGGATGGAAAGACATCTAGTATGGGCCAGGGCATGTAGTGGCTTGATGACTAAGCCCCGCCCCACTCCCAAGCATAATATTGAGAGTCATTGATAAATATACTCCATAGACTATTGCGTATAGTCTAGGATCTATAATATAATGTTTATTTCTGGTTTATCCTACTAGACTATACGCAATAGTCTTTGATATGCTCAAAATTAAACAATCCTTCCTTTTTTTGCTTAATATTTTGACATTTCAAATTATGTTTTATAGTTTGGTTTCCCCTCATGGTAGACTACAGTCTTTTTGAACATATGTCATGAACAATGAAAAACAATTTTGGTTTCCTAACAAGAAGGTCCGTCTAAACTTAATGTGATGTTGAGTTATTGATAATAGAAGGACCTAAGCTACTTTATAAAAAAAGATACTCATGAAAAACTATTCCAAATATTTAAATGTCCATTATTCAATTTATAAATGGTAAATAATATTTTAAATAAGCAATATTCATAATCAATTGTTTTGGAGTGGCTAGTCTTGAGTGGAAGAGTCAAAATCATTGCTTTCACCAATGTACTATGTTCTAACAACACTTTTTTAAATAGTATACCATCATAGATCCATCTTTATCTCTAGATCTATCATGTTTGTCGAGCGATTGAAACCCTAGAGGTGCAAACCCTTTTTAGATTACAAAAGCTTAAGGGAAGGTTTGCATCTTGAGGGATTTGTTCCCTATTGGTGCATGATAGATACAAAGTTAAGGTGAATCTACATTAGTTTTTAAACCGAGTATGTACTTGCTTGATCAATCTCAAGAACTTGTTCTTGGTTCATCATTCTAGTGGCTCTCCATTCAATGCCCACTAACAACTTGTCTTCAAATAGTTCTATCCAATGGATATTCTCTACAGTTAACCTATACTCTTAATATGGTCATAACCTGTACTTGTACATGTGATCAAAAAATGTTGATTTATCTCGTCTCTTTATGATCCTTATACCTTTTTTTTCCCACGGAAAAAAAATCACGATTCATTCATCAGTATGAACTACATTGTACAAAAGGCCATAGTCGGTCAAAGCAACACTTCACAATGTGCCTCTTATCAGAGTTCTGAAAGATACATTATCAAAATAAAATAGACTGTCCTACATCAAAAAGCTATCATAAAAGATGGCTCGATAAAAAGGTCCAATAAGTAACAAAATAAGCAAAAACGATGAAATCATAAAATAATGGTTGATCTAGAAGATCATAATTAGTCTCAATACCTTCGAGGATCGACTAGATTCTCTATTTTGTCTTTGCAAGCTAGATTCTCAATTTAGAAATATAATCCGTTGTCATGTTTCTTTCTCTATAAACATGACTAAAAAAGAATATCACGAAACAAACCCATATAACAAATAAGTGAATCAACAAAAACCTGTAAACGTTATATTCCCTTTGAGTGAGCAAATTAAAACACAAATCTAAAAGCTTTCATCTCCGCAAAATTATTGAATGCTCTACCTATCCCAACTACAAATTTGAACTAATAATCCTCCTCAAATACCTATTGATCCTCCTCAAATACGTAGTGTGCCTATCACCAAATAAACTTATGTTCTTGTGACCTCCCTATTTCATACCTTAATTGGTCTTAACTTGTTCTCATTTAAACCTCAAATTCTGATTTATTTATACAACCTTTAAACAAAATAAAAGAAGTCCAAAAAATAATTCCAATACTACATGGAGTCAAAGTTAAGCTGGACAGAATACCGAAGTAGAATAAGAATATATTTTAAAGAATGAGACCCCAAATCTTTTATTTCACACAAAATGAGACCCCAAATCTGTCAAATCCAGCTGGCCATCATCTCCAAATTCAGGCATGGATCGCCTTTATTCGCAAGTGGGACATACAATTATCAATAACACCACAACGATGAAGATTACGCCGCCACATCACTGTCATCTTTCTACAAGGAAGGAAAATATTTTACTTTACAGCTGATAAATTATAGTTTATTAATAACGCACGTCTACTCTAATTTATTAAAGGTATTGGTTATGTTTAAGCTTGGGAATGGTGAATCCATTAGGAATGAGCAATTCGTTATTGGAGTTATTGAAAAAGACCCTTTTTTTTGGAAGAAAAATATGTCTTTGATATTCTATTAAGAATCAAAGGGCATTGTAATCACCCACCCATGAAGGGTTACATAACAAAGGTTACAGCAAGTCATATGAGAATAATCGACAGGGGCAGCCGGGGGGAAAGGCGAGCAATATAAAGTGAAGTTCCCATCAGAAATCTGACTCATCATTCAAGATGATCAATCACGTACAGACCAATCTATCGTGAACCAAAAGGGCCAAAACTGCGATTCAAAAAGAGTCACTCAAAATACATCTACATCTACTTGGTGGCAATGACATGCTAGTACCCTCAATTTTAAATTTTAGATACATGTTCTCATTAAATTTAAATTGATGAAACAAATACATTAAGGTCAATGAATTTCACGTTGGCCTTTAATGTAAAGTTAAAGTTAAAGATAAAGATATATTGTTTGCAAAGTCAAAGTCAAAGTCAAAGGTTTAAAGTTTATAGATTCTCCCTCTCAATTCTTCACAAAGTTTATGCATCTAGCTGGAGAGCATTATAGCAATATATGAACATATATTGCACATGTAGTGGCATGGTGTTGTTCTTTTTACTTTTCATTGTTTTAAATTATGAATGAGGTGTGATATTGAGTCAAACACACGTTGTGAGCATCGATGAGCTTTTAACCTTAGCAAGTCTTTTCTTTTTCACCTAGGACATAAACATTCTTTCCATTAAGGTCATAGGTGACTAACATTCTTTCCTTTAAGGTTATAGGTGACAAAAACTTATTGTGAATTGGGTTCTTTATAAGGTTTCGATTCAAGTTGTTTTATTGGAGTGGTGGAAGCAAAGCATTCGATTATTGCAGGAGTTTTTCATTTTTTTATCATTTCATCATGTTTTCAGGGAATTTAATTTTGATGCATACGTGTTGTCTAAGAAAGGTTTGTCCTTGCTAGATGGTATTTTGTAGTTTGAAGAATGATGAGACGACGTATTGATTTCTCAGGGGTCCTTTCTTTTCCATGTAGTGTGAAGTTATGTTCAGTTTTTTGGCCTTTCTGCTATCAAAGGGATTGTTTGTTTGTTGGAGTCATGGAAAGTAGTTGGTTTTTTGTAACGAATTAATGTTGTTGTTGTTGTTATATATGCATGTTCAAGCATTGACTGATTGTTAATCACCAGTTTGGGGTTGTTATCCTGATTGTAAGTGGAAATTTGGTTGTCACTTTTGTAAGTGGTTGTTGGATGTAAAAAAACCCTATATATTTTGATTCTTTTTTGAATTTCAACTATGTCTTTTTTCTTCATGAAAAAACAAATATTACACATGTAGTAGTTGGGTGTTGATTACTTCATGAGAGCACTATAGCAATATATGTTCATATATATTATGCATGTAGTAGTTTGGCATTGATTACTTCATTAGAAAGTGGATTCTACCATGTTAATATAGGGTAAGATTCAAATTTCCAAATATAGATAAAAAACAATCATTTTAAAGTGTGAAAAGCAAAATTATACCCATCAAAAGTAAGAAGTAAAAAAATATATAATTATTACTATTTAAACTTTTGTGTGTGTGAAAGAAGGTGTTTGGCCTTTTCAAGTGGGTCTAATGAAAATGGAGGAGATAACTTAACCTTTATGGTGATAATAATAATAATAATATATTTATAAGGTCACTGCCAAGCGAGACACCAATTGGTGTATGAGACCCCCTTGTTTGTGGGACAAGGGACCCCCCTCTGCGCAGTGATTTAACTGCTAAAGTCTACAGAGGTATACATACCCTACCCCCCTCTGGATTTGAACCTATGACCTCCTAGGAGGAAACACATGCTCTCAACCATTAGGCCCACTTAGGTTGTAGACTTAGTATAAGGATACCAAAGACATAGTTGTTTATCTAATTGACTAATTAAGTATTTGTCCATCAAAGATCACATTGCAGCATCACTAAGTGACACAAATCGGTAAAAAGGCACTCCTAATTAAAAAAAAATTGGTTGAAGGTCAAGTTTCTTGATTTATACCCTCTTCCTTTGTTTACTACTTATTTCAATGTAACCAACACCTTGTTTGGGGAACAATGGTGTTTGTATCAACAATGTTGTTTGTTCTATTTTTATTGTTTTAGTCAAAGCATTACAATGCCGACAAAGAAGTGTGAGAGTGGTATGGTGTACAATGTTAGCAGGGTGTAAAAGGAGCATCCAATAATATGATTTTTTTTTTACATTACATTAATTTAGATTACTATTCCTTCACTACTATTACTTTACCTCAATCATTTGATAATCCTCCAATATTGAAAATATTAATCTAGACAACTATTCCTTCATTGCTATGACTTTACCTCAATCATTTAATGAACTTCAAATATTGAGAAGAATATCACCAATCAAATATCACAATACTAAAATATAGAACATCTCAATATGGCTATGTCTTTAGAATATCATCAATCAAATATCACAATACTAAAATATAGAACATCTCAATATGGCTTTGTGATATGAGAGTCCTCATACGACTTAGTGGAAGAGAGTGACTTGTTCCAGCCGCACTTAGTTAATGTGGAGGGGTGTGACAATTGTTGCCAAGTTAATGAAGAGTGATATGTCATTCATCATTCAAATCTAGTTCAAGAAGGCTCGGGACATGAGTGCGACATAGATGATTGACAAAGGAACATGGATGCTTTGCACAAGGTACAATGCTCAAACAAGAACTCTTCAAGAAATGATAATTTTTTTCTTGTTAACATATTCTAGGGGAAGTCTTCTTGGCACTTCTCCTCATTTTGAGGATGGTATAAACTTTAGCTTTTTTAGGTGTCACATCCCCACCTCTCATGTCAACGTTGGAGAGGACGCGACTAGGTTGTTGCTGTTAAACGGGAAATCTAGCCCCATGAACATGATAATTAAAAATGCATTGAATTAAAATCATACATAGATGCATTATATATGAAATAAACATAAGAAGAAAACACATTCATTCAAGCATTCATCATGTTCATATTAATTCATAAAACAAATAGTTTGTAGAGATTAAGCATAAGAATACTTATCTTGAAAAGAAGTTCACCTGCAACTAGCTATGTCATTGCAACGTTCCACCCAACCATAGGCTAGTGTGCTCATCAATCTCTCAGCATCACTACCACCCCTGAGCTAGGCATGATTTCATAAGGCACTAGGGAACAACATGATTACACACGGCAAGACCATACATCCACACTCAATCCAACACATAGTTGGGTTTCATAGACTGTCCAGCCAAGCTAATGAACAACTGGGTTCCATGGCTATTAAGGAAACAACCCAACAACATAGGGGTTCCTTGGACTTACTCAGCCAAGCCACACTTTACATCAAACACACAGTCAACCAATTAATCAAACACAACCACACACAACTGTTGGGTATGAGCAAATCGTTCCTGGGAAGCCAAAACGAAAACGCTGAGGGGAGAACAACCCTGCATAAGCAAATACAATTTCAAGGAACATTCTTGTGCTTCATAGAGGTAAAACCGACCTCATCAAACCCTCAGATTGTGGATCTAGTCTCCCATCCATTGGGCATTACCAAAAACGGAATTTGCAACAAAAAACGACCTAGTAAAATGGGGAAAACCACCCTGTGAGATAAATACGTTTTCACCAAATGTTTATGGGCATTGTAGGAGTTGAAACGACCTCCATGCACACCCAAATCACGGGTCTGTTTTTCCCATTCACTGAACAACACAAAAACGGGTTTCCCAGCTTGGAGAAAATTATGAAAATGCAGAAAAAACGTGAGGGAAGCACCCAACTTGCTCACAGAGGCAAAAAGACCTCCTCAAAACCCAAAATTATGGCCCATTTCTTCCCATTCACCCAGCAACATCAAAGAAATGACAACAAATTATGAGAATGGAGAAATGAAGAAATGACAAGAAATTGTGAGGGAGAGAGAGCTCAACAAACTTCAGCTGCATGAGAGAGCCTCCACGTGAATGAAAATGGTGAGGAAAATGAAAGACATGGGTACCTAATGGCTTGGGCATGCATTCCCAAGCATTTACTTGCCCAAGAAGTCAAAAACATGTTTTCCAAAAATGGCGGCTTCCCCAAATTTGAATTTGACCTCCATACCTTTCCCATCCCAAGGAAATAACTTCTTCAACCACTTCTAGATGACTGGACACAAAAGGACAAAATGGGTAATTGACAAGTTATGGGTTTTCCCCTAAACATTGGCTTTTCCCCATTGGCTCAAGGGTTTGATTATTTACCCCCCTCCCTATTCCTTGTGAAATCATGCCCCCATCTCTTTAATGTTGCAGCGCATATCTAGTTGTGGTATTTTTGTTAATTTGCATTCTACATGATGTCTCAAACATATTGTGCATGGCTAGCACATAAACCATTGGTATCGATTTTAATTGCCGATACATAAGACACTAAATCCATGGTGGGGCCTTTGCCTTGAGCTCCACATCACGATTTAATACAATATTTACATCATATGAAATTTAATACCACGGGATCAAAACCAGGGTGTTACATTAGGACACAATGCCAAGTCAACAAATCATGAATAGATCATATATAACTCATCAACAATTGGCTCACTAATAGCAACATGTTGCATAATGGGATTTGAACCTGGGTCGGGAGGGTAACATTTTTTCCCATAACCACTCGAGCTACACCCAATTAACTTTCAAGCAATGATGATACATGTATGTTTCAAAACGATAGATTGAAAAAGCATGACATAGAGTCCATGAAATGCAGGTTTATAGCCATCTGGCTCTGAACTACTATCCTCCTAATAATTATCCCCGCTTTCCTTGATTCATTCATTTTTTTGAAATTTTAGCAATTTGGTTCTCTTAAACTAGGTCAAATCCCTCAGAAGCAAAGTTTGATGGTTGAAATTCTCCTCAACCAATTGAAACTATAACTTTTAACAACATTCCAATTGAATTTAAGATAATTTTTCCACCAAAACAAGGGTGAGTTTGTTCACTTTTAAAGTTACTCATTTTTCTAAATGCTCATATTTGCACAATTTTAATACAATACTCACTAGAGATGTTGTAGGCATATACTTCACCACCATATACAATGGCCAGGAAGCGTTGAAATGAAGATTTTCTTATTTCTTATCACAATCCAATTTTTCAACATTTCTCTATTTGTTTTCAAGCCCATAATAATCCTTCAAATTGACAATGGCTCTCTTCTTAACACAATGTTTCCAATTTAAATGGAAAATGAAATTGATGCCTAAGTATTTGTAACATTGTAACTCTTCAAGGGTGTTACAATGACCATGCAAAATTGATTATATGTTATTTTCTTATATTTAATCATCATAATCTTGGTTTGATCAATATTAATATTAGGTTCATCATTTTTGCAGAATTATTGGAGAACTTTGAGTTGTTTATGAAGATTGTTAATAGTTTTTGCAAGAAGGGAATTATTATCAACATATAAGAGATGGATGACAACAAGTCTAGCCATGTTAATACCAATGCACCCTTTCTTCTATAAATATTGCTCAAATTTATCAATTAAAAAAACAACAGGTATATAAAAAGGGGTATCCTTTCTTAGCACCAATATTAAAATTAATGTGCAGTCACTTTTCATTGTTTTTTTTTTACCAAAACTGTTGGATAGATTAAAAGAGACCCGGAAAATCAGCTTCCGGAAAATAAGTTACACTTGGAGATTCCCTGAACAAAACAGAGTGCTCTGTCATGAGCAGCAAAGTCCACTGATGATCAGGAATACAAATGGAATCCAGCTGTTACAATGGCTTACCCAAACGGTTATAAAAGAGCTTAACGACCGATAGTGCAAAGGGACAGAGGAAAAATGACAGGAGTAAAGAAGATTACGGTAGCTAATCGAAGAGGAGGTAGCAGGCTCATTTGCAATGGAGCAAACTTCAGAGAAGATTTGGGTTATTTGATGTCCAGCTTGGAGATCACGGCCTTCTCTTGAATAGCGAACAGGCCTTACTCTTGTCCAAAGGAGCACGAGAAGAACAAGATCACTGGAACAGCAAATGCAGGGATCACCTAGGACGCGGTCAGACTTGGAAAAGTCACGGGATGTTGCAGGAAGATTCATTACCGTTGATTGAGATGATGCTCCTGCTCAGGAGAGAGGCATGATTGGCTTCTAGATCAGCTTGCTTGTTAAGATGGCGTAGCACGTGGTAGTAGCTTATGGATTGAAACTTGCCAGCTAAAGATTGAATTTTCTGGGCGATCCTGTTCATGTGGATGCTAGGGGGACGAGACTTCGATTGCATGGCCTGAATCACCAATTTGGAGTCCCCAAAGACTGAGATATTTCGAATGTTTAGACTTAAAGCTTGCCGGAGTCCCTGCCACAGAGCATGGAATTCAGCAAAATTATTAGACTCCACTCCTAGCCCCCAAGCAAAGGAGGATTGAATGGAGCCAGAGGGCATGAGGATCACTCCTCCCCCACCCGAAGGACCTGGGTTGCCCTTAGAGGCACCATCAAAAAACAGACAGTGAACCTGCAGAGAGAGTCTCCAATTTAGAAATTTTGCTTCTTCCATTCTAATTTCCCAGTCAGCAAGAGTTGGAGGTCTGATAGTGGAGACTTTTTGAGCACTAGAGGTGAGCCCTGAAAGCCAAGTAGTTTCCCAGTCATCTAGAGTCCTAGCATTCCAGAGAGCAGGCTTGTGGTCCAACGCTTCTCCAAGAAGAGCTTTGGCTCTCATCGCGATCCTTGAAGGAGAGTTTTCCACATCCCTGAACAGACGGTTGTTCCTTTCGATCCACAGGTTCCAGAAAATAAACTTAGGGAGAAGCATCCAAGCAGATTTGAGGAGGTCTTTTTTGGAGAGATGAAAAGGAGAGTAATCAGCCCATCTTGTAAACAGGTCTGCAGTTAAATCCGGCACAATAAAATTAGGAGGATTCACGGGAAGAGCTTCTTTCCAGACTTCTCTGGAGAAAGGACAGGAGAGCAGAAGATGGTCAATATTTTCTTCATCATTCTTGCACAGGGAGCATCTTGAGGGACCTTCCAGGCCTCTCTTTCTCAGGTTTTCCGCTGTGAGGATACTTCTATGCACAACATTCCAGCAAAACAGATCAACTTTCGGAATGGACAGGGTAGACCAAATGAACTTCCAATGGATCGGGTTAGGAGCTGCATGAGGAACCGTCATTAAGGACCGGTAGCCTTCAGCCGCTGTAAAGCTTCTAGTTTTTTATCCCCAACCTCTCTTATCACAAGTAGCTTGATTTAGGGGGGCTTTGCCTTGCAGAAGCTGGGACAGAAGCATTGCCTCCTCTTCTAGCCCGTTGGGAAGGTCACCAAACTTCCAATCTATCCAGTAGCTTTCATTGTCCCAGGCAGAAAGGCCCCAAAGAGTGAAGACATGCTGATCCATTAGCCACTGTTTTATATTCTGGATTTCTGGGTTTTGCCCCAAAGGCTCTTCCCCGAGGATTGAGTCTTCCCAAACTTTTATTTTTTTCCCGTTACCAAGAATCCAATACAATGAAGATCTGAAATGAACCAGGACTTTGAGACAGAGCTTATAGATTGGAGAGCCCTTTTTGCTGGGAGGATTTTTGTCTAGGCAACGAATTCTCTGGCCGGAGAAATATTTTTTCCACAGAACCTTTTTGCTCCAGCTAGATTTCCCGGAGACAATCTGCCAGAGAAGTTTGATTCCCATGGCTAAATTTTGAGCATGAATACTTCTAACTTGGAGGCCTCCTTCTCTGTAGGGTCTTTGAACTTTGTCCCAGCTGACAAGATGGAGCTTTTTCAGATTTCCTTTCCCACCTTCCCACAGGAAATTTTTGAAGAGACTTTCAATCTTGTTGATGACAGAAGTAGGGGCAAGAAGAATAGAAGATTGATAAATGGGGATACTGGACAGAACAGATTTCAGCAAAACAAGTTTTCCTGCTAGGGTGAGCCAGCTCGCCCCCCACTTTTGGATCTTAGCTTTTAGTTTTTCTACGATAGGGTTCCAATTCTTTGTTTTGATAGAAGATTTAAAAATCGAGACACCTAGATAAGTAAAGGAATCCCAGTTCTGCAAGCTTTTCATTTCCAGAACTCTAGAGGTTCTTCCTATTTCTGCCACAGAGCAGTTCCAGCAGTATATTTTGCTTTTTTGCAAGTTGATATTGCTTCCTAAGATTTGAAGATAGATATCAAGCTCCTTCTTGAAGTTCTTTGCAGAGTGAACACCAGCTCCTCCCAACAGCAGAGTATCATCTGTGAATTGGGCATGATTTATGTCCTTTACATTTTGTGCCATGCAGAGCCCAGGGAGGGAAAGATCCTGCTGACAATTAATTAGTTGGAAGCTGAGCACGGAGGCCTGAATGGCATAAAGGAGCGGAGACAAGGGGCAGCCCTGGCGCAGCCCTCTTGATGCTTGGAAAAATTTTGTCGGTCTTCCGTTGACCAGAGGGGCTACCCAAGGAGAACAAAGGCATCCTTTGATCCAGCCAATGAGCTCGGAGGAGAAACCAAATTTCTCCATGACTGCGAAGAGGAAATCATGATTTACTCTGTCAAAAGAGTTGGCTAGATCGAGTTTCACAACCATGCCTTTCTCTTTTCGGAGGAAGCTGGAATGAATAGCCTCTTGAACAAGAATAACATTATCTAGAATTTTCCTTCCCTTTATGAAACCTCCTTGGTTCTCGGGAATGATTCTCGGAAGAATTTTTTTAATCCTGTTGGCAATAATCTTAGTAACCAGCTTGTAACCAGTGTTGCAAAGGGAGATGGGCTGGAACCTTGAAAAATTGGAGGCCCCTACCTCCTTCGGGATCAAGGCCAAGAAAGAGGAGTTTGTGCTCCCGCCCAGCTTATGGTGGTTTTGAGAGTTCCTAACCATCTTCAGCAGATCATATTTGATGATATCCCAACAACTGGAGATAAATCTGGCGGTGAAACCATCTGGCCCAGGGGCACTGTCAGGTTTCATATGGGCCAGTGCAGATTTGAGTTCTTTCATAGTAATGGGAGTAACAAGGGTATTATTGTCAGAGGCTTGAATTACTGAGGGGACCAAAGAGAGGGGGTAAGCATTTATATCAATGAGATCAGCAGTAGGAGCAGTGTAAAGATCTTGGAAGTGGGAAAAGGTAGCCTGTTTAATGCCTTCAAAATCTTTAATCAGGTTGCCTTGATGAGTAATTTCCTTCACGGTTTTGAAATTTTTCCTAGCTTCAGCTTGTTTATGAAAGAAAGAGGTGTTTTTGTCACCGCTTGCTAGCCAGAGGCTTCGAGATTTTTGACGCCAATACTCTTCTTCAACTTTGCAATCTTTATAATAATCTTTCTGAAGGTTACTTTCTTTCCGGACTATGCTTTCAGTGATAGGGACAGATTCCATGAGAATTTGATGGTTTTCCAAGGCATCTTGGGCATCTTTCCTGCAAGAGATTGGGGAGGGTTGAGTCTTGGCCCATTTTTTGAGGTCATGCTTTAGCCTTCTAAGTTTTTCTTCCCAAATAAAGGAAGGGTTTCCAGTGACCTTTTTGCTCCAGGAGGTAGAGACAATGTGGTAGAAGCCCTCTTGATGGATCCAAAGGGGACTGAACCTGAAGGGGATGGGACCCAGATTTTCCTCAACAGAGAGCTCAAGGAGGATTGGTTTATGATCAGAAATACAGTTAGGAAGAATTTTGGACGAAGCATGCAGCCCCAGGTTGAGGAAGGAGGAATGGACTAGGAATCTTTCAAGACGGGTCGTGATGTGCCCTGGCCCTAGCCTTTTATTAGTCCAAGTAAAGTTACCACTGGAAGGTTTTATGTCAACTAGATCCCATCCAAAGATGGTGTCTTCAACCCATTCCTGAGAGGGATCACGGACTATGGATCCACCTTTTTTCTCATTTGCAGCCAAGGTGACATTTAGATATCCAGCAATGATAATGTTTGCTGGACTATGGAGGCTTAAGAACGATTCAATAGAATCCCAGCAAGCTTTTTTTTCAGCTAACAAGATTGGAACATAGAGGTTAAACATACTCACTTGATGACCTGAATCTTTGTGGATGAGATTGATGTAGATCCAGTGCATAGTATTGTGATCGGAGATTAGCTCATATTTGGAGGAGTCCCAGAAGGTGGCTAGACCTCCTGAGGCTCCCCTGGAGCTGACAGCTTTCCCTGGGCCTTTTTTCCAGAATAAATTTCCTGCATGGAGGGCAGAGCCATCCTCCATTTTTGTCTCTTGGACGAGTAGGATCTCTGGCTTATTGATTCTTACTAGGTCTTTCATTGCTTCAACTTTCTGCGGACTGCCAAGACCTCTACAGTTCCAGGAGATGTACCGCATTATTTACTTTTGGAGGGGACGACCCCTTTAGAGGACTGGCCTTGCTTGGATCTTGTGTTCACCATCGATTTAAGAGTTTGCTGGGAGCCTTGCAGAATATCTGCATAAGACCTTTCCTCCCTTTGTTTTTTGTTAGATTTTCGGCCCCTTGGCTTATTGATTAGGGTTGCATACGAACTTCCGGACTCAGTGGATCCTTCATCAGAGTCTCCTCCTGGATTAGAGTCCATGGCTGATGGATCCGCTTCTGCATCACGAGAGTCTCCACGGTTAGGAGAGCTTCTAACTAATGGGATTGCAGGTTCTGGCTGGATTTCTCCTGGCTCCAATGAATTAAAACCTTGACTGTCTTGCGATTCCACTGGGTTTGCATGTTTAGTGGGCGAGGATTCTTGAATAATAATAACCGGTGATACTTCTGGGGCGCTCACAGCCGGGGGGATTGCTCCTTGGGCCGCAGAGACCGGCTGCTGAGCCATTGCTTGAGTCTGGATGGGATCCTTCGGAAGGGCTTTGGGGTTTGACTTCTGAGCGTTGCTAGGAGCTCTTTTTTCGATTGGCTTGCCGGGGGCCTTGCCTTTTTTGACCCTCTGCCAACCTTCATCTTCTTCTATCGGCTGGGCTTTTAGGCAGTTGCATTGGAAATGGCCATGTTCATGGCAGAGCCGACACTTAAACGGAAGTTGTTCATAATCGAGTTTCTGGAAATGAGACCATGATTCTACAGAGAGTTTGACGGCTTCTGGGAGGCCCGCCTCCAGATCAACTTCAACGCATATTCTAGCACAGGAGTACTGTCCTTTATGCTCTGCTTTGTCAATGAATCGACCTAGGGCATTTGCTATTTTCTCTAGGGCTTGAATGTTCCAGCAGTGGATCGGCAGATTGGGGAGCCTTACCCAAATCGGTACCTCTTTGGGGACATCAACTGTAGGATCAAAGTCTGGAGTCCACTTGTTCAGATAAAGTCCTTCGGAGCCCATGAAATAGGGGCCACTTCGGAAGATGAGGTCACGATCCTCTTTTGAGATGAATTCAAAGACGAAGAATCCTCTGCCAACCAGATAGCAGGTGACACTATTCTTCAAATGGGGCCTCCAATTATGCTGGATCCAGTCATCTGTGGTTTTGGGAGAGGGCCAAAGCCCCATGAACTGGCCAACCAGACCTCTTTCAGCAAGTGCCAGGGCGATTTTAATGGATTGCTCCTCTGGCAATGCAATTTCTGGAATTGAGTTTCTCTTTCAGCAAGTGCCAGGGCGATTTTAATGGATTGCTCCTCTGGCAATGCAATTTCTGGAATTGAGTTTAGTTTCTTAACAAATTTCGGGGCCTCTTTGGAAGCCAGTTTCTTCCCAGATGGATCTAAGAGCCTGCGAAAGGCTTCTGCCGCGCGCGCAGATAGAGAGGAGGAGGGAGGGGGATCCCCTCCCCCTGGAGCAGCCATGGCGGTGGCCTAAAGCCCACGAAAAAGCGAACCCTAGGAGAGGGCAGCGAACAACAACGCCAGCAGCGTGAGCAGCAACGCCAGTGTTGTCGATCCTTTTTCAGTCTATAATGTCGATATCAACCACTCTTTCCTAGTCACTTTTCATTGTTACACCATCTTAGCAATAATATTTTCATAGAACCTAGTCATTACATTGCAAAGCTCTAGTCATAGTGTTGAGGGATTTTCTAAAAGCAAGAAAGCAAGCACATGATATGTTTTTTTGTCTCTGCAATTATGGATGACCACTATAAGGGTAATAAGGTCATCAATTGTAACATGTTGATCCTTGAAGTTAGCGTGTCCTTTATCCTTTCTATAATTGGCCTTAATTCATTGTTTTTTTTTAAATTAAAAAGTTAAGCCAAATAACTTTGTTGAAATGGGGTTAATCATGATAGTTGTTAATTGGGCAAGTAATTTTGGTTTTACGATTTGAAAATAGGGACACTTGAGCATGAGTGGCCACTCCAAATTGTCAAATAATTGTTGGCTTTTGCTTTAACCATTTATGAAGGTCCTAAGGGCCCAAAGCCTCATGTTGATGGTTGATAGTTTATGCAATCGATTGATGTTGATCCCCAAGTGTTCATTAGGACCCCAACCTAGATTATTGTGACCAACTCGGAACCTCCTCCTAATGTTAGCATTATTACTTCTTTTTGTTTCTATGTTTGGACTATAATACTTTGTTGTTATGACTTTATGCGCTATGGACTTTTAATTATTGCTTACATTATTATAGATTTTTGGTTTAAGATAACTTGTTTTTTTGGTATGTTTGTGAAAATTTCTTTACCGACCCACTTTTTTATTAAATTATTATAAAAACTACTAATATTAATAGTCAATTAAAACTTTAATTGAAAAATAGACAATTAATTTTACAATCCATTTTTAATAAATGTTATATGAAAATCTATTGGAAAATGATTTGATATGAAATATAAAACTCTAACTACTAAATTTGAAGTTGGTTTGTTTTTTGTTTTTTAACCAAGATGACAAAACCTATCAAAACTCAATTGTCAAACTAGTAGTGAGGACAACCATCACTGGCAAATATTTGTTAATGTGAGTTCACTCATCATTGTTATTCAAGAAAAACCATGTTCACCTATGTTGCTCGTTCATAAGGAGGAAAACTTCTACTCTTCCTAGATGTCTTTAAGTCTGGCCATTTAACTTATCTCCTTACATATAAGATATACAAATTCTTAACTAATCATTTACAATTTTGGATCTTACTCTAAAACCAAAATCTTAGCTTAATATCTTTAATATATTTAATTAATATAAATTAAATTTCAATTTAAAAAGTAATAAAAAAGAAAACATAAAATTTGTTAAAGTGTAAAATTGTTCATTTTTAAAATTTATGCAATAAAAATTAACATCAATGTTAATTGGTACTTCATTGAAACATGTCACATTAAATAAGATTACGCGTATGCTTACCTTGTTAATTACAAATATTGGTAGTTGTTATTTAATTTTACTATTGAAAACATGTTTATATGTGACCATTCCAAAATGTTTATAAATTACCATTCCAAGGCTACTTAACTTGTAAGAAGATTTACTTAATTCTAAGTAGTGGTAGTTAAAAGGTATAGTACTTAGGTAGTTAGATGGTATGGTATATAATAAGTTTTTATGGGTAGTTAAAGTGAGGTGTCCTTATTTTTTTCATCTATTTCTATATTATATATTACTTTATATTTCTAAGTTATATATTTACTTTTATTTTAGGTTATATATTTATTTTATTAATAGTAATTAGAAAGCATGATATGACAAAGTTAAGAGTATCTTCAACATTAGAGATGAATAATCATGGTAATGTACACATATCATGATGTTCCTCAAATCTTTGAGTTTTTTTCTAGGGTCGTTTTGTACTTTGGAGATGAAATGAGCATATTTTCTTGATTAAAAAGCATTAGAATGATTGAAATAACCATATTTTAAAAAGGGTAAAGCCATTTTTAAAAAGAAAATAAATATTTTGTAACACAATTGTATATTATTTTATATATCTAAATTTAATTAGTATATTTAATATATTTTTGTCGGATGCGGGTGACACACGTGTGGATCATATGGGCTACTTGCCTCAAGGGACACATGACACAGGCGTGGGAAACAAAGTGGAAGGAAGAACGAAGGTTTTAAATGCCCAAGGTGGCGAGTTGCCAACCAACCCCGTGGGAAGTTGGGATATCTAATTAAAACCTCGACCGTAGAACAAGTGAGTTAATACCTGTGCGTGTTGGTTCGAAGTTTAATGAAGCCAACAATTTGAATTATGGAGCTTGTCAATCTCCAGACTTCTGGCTCGATCCTCTCCTTGGTGTTGTTAGTCTTCTTCTCCTCTGCCAACCTGCCACATGAACTGTATGTGAGAATGCCACTACAATGCGACACTCCGAGGAGAGGTAGCTTTGGTCAGGGCGATGGAAGAAGGAAGGTTAACCTGGGAGCTATGGATGGCTATGTGTCTCATGTTTCCATGCTGATTAGAAGCATGATAGATGATTGGGAGTCTTGGGTAGTCTCTGAGCACTTGGCCTCAGGGAGAAATGGAGGCAAAATTAACCACTACTGGATGATAGAAAACATGATGGTGATGTTAATGGAAGATTTGACAAACAAGTGGAGTGGAGCCAGGGACATGGTGCAGAGCATGCAAACCTGTCTCAACCAGACCAACGAGCACCTGAGTAACCTGGAAGCAAATTTTAATTGGTGACGTTACCTTTTTTCGCAACGATGATGAAACTGCGGGTAGCAACAACATGGAGCATCATAGCATGGGCGAGCAGAGATCCACAGTCGCAAAAAGATCCACGACACTGGTGTAGGAGCACCTAGATAACACCAGGATAACAACGCCGATAAAATTTGTCCATGAAGTCTCAAACAGTGCGATTGTTGCACAACCGCTTCCGGAGATACAGCCCTCCGACCAGCTAACTCACAAGGATGAATATGGACCATGCCCCATCCTGGAGGAGACACTGGATGGAGATGCTAGATCTTGAACTCTCCATCGCCATCCTTGGTTCTATTTGTGTCTCTCAGTTTTTTTGGATATCTATGTTTTACAAATGTCTTATTTTCATGTCAGTCCACATTCTATTTTTATTTTATGTAATATGTCGGTTGATATGCATAGCTCTGGGAAAGACATACCATTTTTTTTTGAAAAAACCTTACAAAAACTATAACTTTTTTAATAGACTGGGCAGGTGGCCAAACAATGTCAAGCCTTTGTAGTAAGACTATAATACTTTGTACTCTATTTTTTTCTCTCTTATTAATTTAAATTTTACTACTACTAATATGTATTTTTTCGAATTATTCAAGTTTAAGATCAACAAAATTAGCATAAAATAGCAACTAAAATACTGATTTGAAAATAAACTTCAACCATTGTGATTTCTCAATCCTCCTTTCCATGACATATGATGTAAGATAAGCTTCTTCTTACCTTGTCCTACATGTCCATCTCTGAATTCACTTCAAAGTTCTCATTCACTTGTTTTGAAGGGGTATCATACATTAGGCATGTGAACTTCGTTAAAATTCTCAATATAAAGTTTTGTCATCATAGGAGTAATATTAGGCCCTATGAAATTCGTTGAAGTACCTATATAAAGTTATGTCATCATAGGAAGTATAGAGCGTGTTTGTCGTTAATTTATTTGTTCCTTCATTATGTTACAGACTCATTTGTGTGATGGAACCTTTTCCACCACCCATTAAAGACTATAATAACTTTATTTGAGGATATTTTTTTTAAAGAAATATAATCATTTACTTACTTATGTTTTGAATATTGCAAATGAGTAGCTGGTACCTTGCCTATCTTTATCGAAATTCACTTTTTTATTTTAAAGAAATGTAATTATTACTTTACCCATGTTTTGAATCTCTATCAAAATTATTGCAAGCAAGATAGCTAGTACCTTGCCCATCCTTATCGAAATTCACTTTTCTTTTTAATTATTACCTTACTTATGTTTCGAATCCCTATCAAAATTCACCTTTTTTTTTCCAATTTTTTCCATGGACAACGGTGTTGACTCCTCATTTAAGATAATTGACATTTAACAGCACGGTCGAGACTTTATTCAAGTAAATAAAGTCTAATGTTTATTTATGTTTGTATTTATGACTAATGTACTTTTAGGAGAGATTACTATGGAGTTAGTTGAGATAGGTTGAGGGATCAAATTTGAGGGTAGGTTTATTTTACTTTGATGGGTTATGAGAAATTGAACCCTTCAATGTTGACATTTAAAAATAAATTATTTTTTTCATTTAAAAATTTAAGTGTTAAAAAGAATTTCATTATTTATTAAAAACATTGTATAGAAAAAAAAATGATAATAAGAAAAAATCTCAAGTGATTCAACATTTACATGGAATTAATGAGGTAAACCATGTACATATGATTTATCACTTCTAGATTCTTTTTATGGGGGTTACTCAAGAGTTAGTATAGAGGAGGAGAGACTAAAATAAAGGTTGAGAATGAAGAACATGTAACAGTGATGGAAGATGAGATTGGGAAAAAGCCCATTTAGAAAGAGATTGATGCACTTGTTTTGTTGATGTGAACATAGCCATAACCATTAGAAGTATCGGTTTTTTGTATTGCATGTTCTTTGGCCTATCTATTTTTTGAAGGGAAATGTTTGTTTCCTATCATGCTAAACTGATCAGAGTAGTTGAGAACTACTCACAACCTTATCTGAATGCATAATATGAAATTAGGGGTGAAAGTAGGCTCATGGGGTACTAAAGCTTATTTCTGTCTAGAATTGTTTTGAGAAGAGCTCCACTATTAGAACTGCTATGTTACAAGGCCAAAAGAGATGAGGCATCAAATCCCTGACATTAATAACAAAAACTAAAAAGATGATCTTTGTCCAGTGCCAACATATCCACCTAAAACTAGTGTACTTCTAACATTGTACATCCCTGGGAGCTTTAAAATTGTTGATCATTGTTGTGACCACTTGATCATTGCCATAACCAATGGTTTAAATAAACAACATAAAAGTAAAAAAATAGAATAATAACTTTTCCATGACATTTTACCTTACATGTTTTGAAATGAACTTTTCTACATTTTCCAACTATATAAGTTTTTTAGGATCCACATTTCCATTAATGGCAAAAAAAAGTTACAAATACCATCACAAAGCAAATTGATATGTTTTTCCATATGGACACAATTCATGAGTAACTAGCCATTCAATTTCAAACTCCACCTAATCCCTAAGCATCGTCTTCACCATAATAAACCTAAGTATTAGAAGACTTGAAAATTTATCTTTCAAACTTTAGTCTTGAGTCTATTAACATCTAGATGTCAAATGAGAGGGATTGATAGGGATTCTCATTTCTCTTTTCAAAACTTGCTGCATATAATTATTATTCAAACACATTGAAAAAAATATCCTTCAAACTTCAATGTGGATCTTACTAGTATTTGGATCTCACACGAGAAGAAGTTTGAGAGGGATTTCATACTTATCTTTTCAAATTTTCATCTTATATTAATGGGAAAAGGTTAGACAAAAAACAAGGACTATTATATACTATAATCTCTTTGTGAACTTTACAGATTCAAAAATGTTATTTTGACAAAAAACATATTTACAATCTCTTCTCTTAAATTCTGGGTTGATAGGTTTGAGGAGTGGTATCCAAGGTAATTGTAGACTCCATTTGATAAGTCGACATTACGAACCTTTATCAAGGTTCATCATCCATATAATGAGTTGATTTGAGTAACAGATAAAGATTTATTAATATATCTTTAACAACACATTTCAAGAGAAAATTAAGAAATTGATAATGTTGACTATATAACCAAGACCAAACCCAAACCCTAAAAATGTTAAGCTAGACAATAAGGAAGTCTAAGTTGTAATTAAAACAAACACCCTAAATTGCTACAATGATTCTAAACTTAGAATAGAATAAAAATCTAAATTAAATTTATTAATATCAAATATTTTTCTTAATGAATAAATTGTGAATTACTTAACCTATTTTTTATAAACTATAAAACTGAATATAATATGTAATTCTAACCTAGAAATACTACAATTTTTTAGATAAAAAAATAATTTAAGAGTATTTTTTAATAATTAGTGAACTATTGGCCATAACCTAGGAAATATTTGATGTAAAAAAGTAACCTAAACTATCATATCTCATTTACTCTAGTATAACCTAAAAGGCATCGTTCTAATAAAAATTAAAACTTTAAGATTAATCTACAACTTAATCTTGTCTTGCTATCTAATCTTTTTATAATAAAATTCAACATGGATTTCATTAAAGAACATTGCAATTATTGAAGAGAGGCATCGTTTTGAACAATGTAAACCATGCCAATTATAGTAAAAATCAGTTCACCATCCATAGATATGACTCATATGAACATTTAATTTCACATCATATACGGAAATACTCAAGTGACTTTTAAGTTGTGAGATCACGCGACTCGGTGAACAAGAAGATGCCAAATGGAAAACCGAGTTGGAAGGATGGAATCCTCTGAGACCAATATTTAATGAAGTTGGTGAATCAGTAATGCATGCCAATGCCATTAAATTACTTGAAAGTGAACATCGAATCCCAAGTCACAGTCACCGAGTTGAACTTGGAACTGGGCAGCCCAGTGGCCCACTGTGGTTCGTGCCCATTGGGACCGAGATCCTCATCCATGATCCGACTATTAGAGGGAACTTGGGCATACTCTGAGTCCTGACTCTCCCACAGTCCAGTGAATCACTAATAACCCATAGAAGGGAAAATTTTGTAGCTGCCCTTCTATTGCAAATTTACCCACGCTTACTCAATTTCATTATTGACATGATGGAAATTAAACTAAATTTTTTTTGCGTGGTAAGATTCTTTGTGGCCTTCTATGAAGGCTAAAATGGCCTTTGAAGGGCTATGAAGCCTTCAAATTTGAGGCCTGGATGGGTCTTATGTATGGTACCGGTTCCTTACTTCGTCATATTGTCTTTGTGAAAAGTTGTAAAGATGAATGTTGTATTATTTAAGAGATTAATGGGAGTGGAGATTTTGAGATTTGAGAATTGTTTGTTTTCTTGTCTCCATTGGTTAAGGAGGACAATTGTACAATTGCTTCATTAATGAATATAAAGTTAGATTCTTCTATTTATTGTGTACTTTTTGGTTTTATAGCTATTATTGAATGCTATTACTATAATTATTTGTCTTTTGAATGCCAACAAATGATAGTAACTACCAACTGAAATATTGATTGGTAAACTCAAGGGAATTAATGGAATTTGATCTTTAAGTCTTCCTGAACTTTCTCACAAAACCATAAAATATTCAAGCTAAATCTTTGAGTTATTTTTTCAAATAACTAAATCGTTCACTTACCCACATATTAAACATTACAACTAAGAATATTGGTACCTTGGCAACCTCGTGGATTTTTTCCCTCTTGATTTTTTTTCCAAGGAAAACTTAGCGAAACACCCTACAAGTACTTCCCCGTGATTCATGGATGGTAATGGGATAGGTCATTGGACTTATTAATAATTATGAAACTTAACTTAGATGGAATAAAAAAAAATCGAACCCATGACCTTCCTACATTCGAGAATAAAAATCTCACATCTTGCTCATGACCACTTAAAGTAACTTTCTAACCTTTTTTTTTTTTTTAATTTTACAAATAAAAAATAGTAATAATTATCAACATAAATAACTATTAATAATTTTATAAACAATTTCTTAATTTTATAAATAAATAATAATAAAATAGCCATTAATAATTCTATAAACTAAATAGAATTTGATGTTAAACCTTTCATAAAATATGACACATTTATATAAAATTTGATGTTAAACCTTTCATAAAATATGACACATTCTTAATTAAAGTACTTGTTCGGGGCAATCCTTAATAAATTACAAGTTGATAAAGTTGTCATGCCATATCCTTAATGGTCAAGTAAGCAAGAGGCCAATGTATTGATTAGATTTGGTGTACTGAACAACAAAAAGGAAAAAGGGATTTGAGTTGTTGGTAGGGAGTTAAAGTTGTTATTTTCAAAATCATTGTTTTAAATTATGGAAAGTTGTTATTTTTTAAATCATTGTTTTAAATTATGTAATATAGACATTTTTGTTTACTAATTGTATTATCAACATTATTTAAAAACAAATAATATTTTTATTTTAAAATTTAAATTAAAAAAATCAAAAATTTAAGTTATGTTTTTTTAGTAAATATTTATATTGAGGATTTTGAATTAATAACATTTAATTTACAATTTCTAATTTCATTACAAATTGCTCTTTCCTTAATTGCAAAAAAAATTCAAATATTTTAAAATAAAGTGAATAATTAATTTAAATAATTATTTAAAAAAAATTCAAATATTTTAAAATAAAGTGAATAATTAATTTAAATAATTATTTAAAATATAATAATATTAATTTTTAAGGAATTAGATTTTTATTTTTACCACATACTTTAAGAGGGTGAATGGTTAACTTATTAATTTAAGTTTAAGAAAAGCACATCTTTAACGCATCAAAAGTAATTTTATATCATATTCCAAAATATAAAACGATTTCAATTTAACTAATATTTAAAAAAATTATCATCAACAAAATTTTCTCAAATAAAATCATATATAATATTATCTTAAATAAAATTATATATAAATTATTATAATATTTAATAAATGTTTTTAGAATAAAATTTTCAAAATATTTAAAAATTTATTATAAAAAAATCAATCAAAATAAAACAATATAATAATTATTATAAAAATATATATAAATTATTAATTATTATAATATATATATATAAATTATTAAATATTTTAAAATAAATTCTCAACCATATTTATAAAAAATATATATAAATTATTAATTATTATAATATATATATATATAAATTATTAAATGTTTTAAAATAAATTCTCAACCATATTTATAAAAAATATATATAAATTATTAATTATTATAATATATATATAAATTATTAAATGTTTTAAAATAAATTCTCAACCATATTTATAAAAAAAATTATAAGGAAAAAAATAATCTTACTAAAACTTTATAATAATAACTATAAAGAAAGGGGATCAGGATTCTTGAAGAGAGTGAACAGAATTGAAAGCCGAGCCGGCGCTGAAGGTCACCCAGCCTGTGAACGGCGCCCGTCGACCTCGAAGAAGGGCAAAACCAGGCGGTTCTACCACGCTACGGCCATTAATCGTGGAGTGGGAGAATGGATCGGCCGAAGGCGAATTGAAGCGAGGCGTCAATGCGGCTAGGGCCTAAACCCTAGTCGCCTTCATTTTTTGCAAGTGCGTGGATCTCCCTCACAGGGCCACGGATTGGTGTTCAAAGCGTTCATTGCATGCGTTTGGAGCAGTGTTTAGCTCCTGTCTTCTGGTGGTCGTGCTTCGATGGCCCCATATCCGATTAATGAGATGGGAGAAGATCTTTTGGAAGCTTTCAAAGCATTAGTCCGTTCGGCAGGACCTAAAGCTAAGCCTTCTCTCTCGTCTAAGTTTGTTAAGAAAATGGAGGAGATCCCTTCTCTGGAGCTATCTCCAGAGGAGCCTTGCGATCTTGCCCTCCTTCTAGCAAAAAACGCCCTCATTGGAAAGTTTACGGGGTTATGGCCTAGTCCTAAAACGGTGGAGGCATGGGTGGAAGACCGTTGGAAGCCGCTGATGCATGGAACTGTTTCTCTGTGTGCAGTAGGCAGGGGTTTTTTTGTCTTCAGCTTCTCGAGGAAAGATGACCGTGATCTAGTTTTCAGATCTGGACCCTATTTCATGGGGTCGAGGGGGTTGTTCTTAGCCCCCTGGACTCTTGATTTCAATCCCCGAGATGGGATCACCGTAGCCCCTGTTTGGGTTAGGCTGCCTCATCTTCCCTTACATCTCTGGGGGAAAAGATCTCTGGAGGAGATTGGAAATAAGCTGGGGCGGTTCCTGGATAGTGTGGTGCCGAAAGGGGACCAATTTACTTGCGCTCGTATTTGTGTTGAGGTTAACCTCGAGAAAGGACTTTTGGAAGCCATTCAGCTCTCCCTGGGGGAATGGTGCCATATCCAAGAGCTGGATTACGAGCAGATACCTTTTAAGTGCCTCCGGTGCCATGCTTACGGTCATTTCGCAAAAAGCTGCCCCAAAGCCACTGAGGATGCGGGACTAGACAAAGAAGGTGATTTTCACCCAGTAACTAACCGGCGAAGGCAGCCAAGGCGAAAGGAGCCAGCTCAGGCTCCGAAGGCCACTCATTCAGCGGAGGCAACTCTAGAAAATAAAAACAGCTTTGATGCGCTGAAGGAAGATGAAGCCCTAGATCCAGAAGCAATAGTAGATAAGGAAGATCCCTCGGCAGTCGAAATCCTTCCGGATCCCGCCCCCTCAGAATCAGTAGTAGAGAAGGAAATTCGGGCTTCAAATCCTGAACCCTCTGCCCCTGCAGGTCTGGCTGTCTCAGTCCCCTCTAGCGGCTCTGTGGAAACTTTTGATCCTGAAGACATTTCAGTCTCGTCTCCACCCCTTACCCGAGGGCGAAAGTCCAACAAAGCGCGCAGAGAAAAGGAGGCGGCCTCCAACATTTCTTTAGGCTCTCAGAAAAAGCTGGATCCTTTCTTTAAGGGGCTTTCAACCCACTCGGTTTAATGCTTTGCTTCTGTCTTCTACTTTGCTCACAGTTTGTGAGAATTTACTCATGTAAGCATTTGTTGTCATTTTCTCGAATTAGCTCTAGATGTAGATGGGATTTGTCTCCCAAGACATTCACAAGAAGGTTGGCAGCACTGTTAGAGGTCACCATCTTTCTTCAGATATGTAACTTTCGGATTCTGGCTTGCCAGAATGCCGCTTAATGCAACATAACCGTTCTTGTTAAAAAAAAAAAAAACTATAAAGAAAAATAAATAGTTTAATAATGAGAAAATTGAAAAAAATAATCTTACTAAAACTTTATAATAATAACTATAAAGAAAAATAAATAGTTTAATAATGAGAAAATTTACGTAGATGATATACATGAGTTTGAAGCAAGAACATAAAGAAGCACATGTCTTATATGGTCTCACATGCTTGTGCATGCACCCTCCATGTCTTCAGCCCTGACATAATTGTGATTTTCCTGCTTTATCACAGATGTCATGTTGGGTTGATTATGATGTTTGGTTCACATTATTATAAACACTTTATTTATATAAATGTCATGTCATGTTGAATTGATTATGATGTTTGGTTAACATTATTATATATACTTATTTTGTTGGGTTGATTATGATGTTTGGTTCACATTATTATAAACACTTTATTTATATAAATTGTCATGTCATGTTGAATTGATTATCATGTTTGGTTAACATTATTATATATACTTATTTATTAGAAATATCATTAAATTTATAATGATTTAAAATAATTATTTGATAATATATTATTTTTGTTAAAATAATTATATGATAAAATAAATTTTAAAATAAAATTATATTTAAATTTTATAAAATTAAGTAATTATACATTAAAACATTATATTTTTTCGTGTATATATATGGTGTTTTTGGCTTATGTATATATATATATAGGTATATTGGATTAAATTAGAAAGCTGAGTTATAATTTTTTATGGAAGGGAAGTCAATAGGTAATTCTTTCCATTGGGTTGCCTCAAATAAGATAGCTTGGCCAAAGGAAATGGATGGATGAGGTTTAAAGAACCCAAATTGTTTTGCCAAGGCATTAGATGTCAAAGGAGCTTGGAGAATTTTGAAAGGAGAGGGATTAAAGGTGACAGTTGCATATCAAAAATACATCTCTCCATTATCTATTGAGGAATGGTCCAAAACCAGAGAAAAATCGATTAGAAATGTTTCAATTGTGTGGAGAGCTATGATATTGGCTTTTGAAGCTATAGGGGACCAGCTGGAATGGAGTGTTGGGAATGGAAGGAAGGTACTAGGGCATGACCCATGTGTAGGCTATGGTGGGGCTCATAGGCTTCCTTTAACTATGGTAGAAGCTTTGTGGGATCAATGATATATCTTTCTGGAGCAAATTGGGGATTTAGTCAACACTATTGTTATGAGAAACAATAGTTAAAGTTAGCAGACCTAGGGTTTGAGAATGAGGTGGAAAATGATAATTGGAAAAATGTATAAAAAGGTTCTGCAAGGTAGTCATGTTAGACTGGTAGACTATGATGATGTATTAATATGGCCAAGGAATACTATAGGAGGTTATTACACCCCTAGGATTGGTTGCATGATTTTCAGAGAAGAAGAAGATCTACCTGAATTGTGATGATGGTTCACAACTATCTAGAAGTATAAGTGCCCTTTAAGTCAAATATGTTCTTCTGGTTGGCCCTTTCTAAAAAGGTCATTGTTTGGGACATCATGCTCAAAAAATTATGGTGTAGACTTGGAAGATGTCCTATTTGCAAAGACAATGGTGAGAATATTGATCAATATTTATATTTTGTTCTTATATTAGAAAGATGTGGGAATTTGCTTCACAAGTTTGTCGTATACATTTAATATGGGAAAGACATGAACTTGAAGGAGCTATGCAGACTTGGACATGAATCCTTTAAGTGTCATATGGATTTACCTGTTGTTCTCATATGGGGGGTTTGACTCTCAAGGCATACATTCATTTTTGAGAATATACTTGTTTGTCCCTCAATTTATACTTCGAAAGGTCTTGCTACTCAAGTCATTTTGCATAGGATGTAGAGAAACACAAAGAAATGAGGATAGTGGAGGAATTAGTTGAGAAAACTTGATGTTGGTTATACGTTGATAGTGCTTCATAAGATACTTAGGCTCGGGAAAAGGCAGGTGGGATTCTCTATTTAATTGATTCTCACTGGATCAATTTTTCTATAGGTTTAGGGGATAGTACAAACAATAGACCAGAGTTAATAGCAATAAAAATTTTCATGGGTTTGGTTAATTTGAAGGGTGTTCAGAAATTGCAGGTGTTTGGGGGCTCCAAAATAGTTATTGATTGGATGAGACAGAGGAGACCCCAAGGAAACTACGCAATCCCATCTATGAAGAGATATATAGATTTGTTGGTCTATTTTAGGAAATGAATTTTGAGCACATCTTTAGAAAAAGAAATCAAATGACAGATCAATTATCAAATATTGGCCTACACGCTGGAGTGGGTGCTTGGCACCAATGGGAGATGGAGAATGATATTTTGATAGAATATGACCCATAATTACATCCAAATTAAAGACAAAAGGGTCACAAGAGGACCTGCAGAGTTATTTTTTTTTTGAGGTGATTGTATTTTGATGATAAGATGAATTTTTTTATGAGTTTTATTTGAAACAATTGCATAGAGTTTTTTTTTGAAGTGATTGTATTTTGATAATAAAATAAAAAAAATTATAATTCTTATTTGAAACAATTATATAAAAAAGTTAAAATATTTTTTTGGTCTCATAAAAGTATATATATTACACATATCATTTACGAAAGAATTATATAAAAATAATATTTTTAATTTATTTATTTTCCATATAAATAAATTGATAAAATAAATTTTCAATAAAATATATGAAAAATTAATTTTGTAAAAGACAATGTCCGCACATCATTAAAAAAAATTGGATCGTTGATGAATAATTTGTAAATGAGGATGTCTAAACATTGTGCAGATTGGATTAATTGGGAACTTTGATTTCTTACCATATTTTTATATTCATAGATTATTATATAATATGTTGATTGATCTTTCATAAATAAAAATGTGGTCAAATGTTATGTATCTAGTAAAGGTTCATCTCACTTATAATGAAAGTTTTACTAGAAGTGTTTGACATATATGGAATAATTTTTAGGTTAGTTGAGTGTTATGTTCTAATCCTCTCACATTAGATATAAGTCTATTTATATGTTTTGATATTAACTAACTTTCAGTCTTCTTATATACCACTACTCCATAGATATAAGTTGTATTATTAATTGTAGTGTGTTTGAATTATGTCTAAATTTGGTGTTAATCATATTAGCTTAAATGCTAATTTCGAGGATTTATGTTGCTCACTTTATTTTGTAATTGCATGTTGAAGAAAAATGTATGTAAGACACCATCTGTTAAATGAACAATATGGTCAATTATCTTTATATTTGGTGTTGCAAAATTGTATCAGCTTAAATGCCAATTTTAAGAATTTATGTTGCTTACTCCACTTTGTAATTGCATGTCGAAGAAGAATATATGTAAGATATCATATGCTAAATGAATAATATGGTTCAGAGTTATTAATAATAATTTTGGTTTGTGATATTTTTTTTTGGAAAAAAAACCTCTCACATTAAATTATATTTTCAACTATTATCAGGATACATTTATCACCACCATAAAAATAGAAAATAAAATTATTATTAATAACTCTGAAAAAATAAAATTATAACTAAAAACACACATTTTAATGATGAAAAAAAGAGATAAAGATTATATAAAGTAGCAAAGTTGTTTAATACTTGTCTTTTATTTTTTAATAAATATATTAATATTATTAATAAAAATATTAATATTATTGGTATACATATGTGTATGTTAATATTAATATTAGATAACGTGTTAGTTGACTTATAAGTATGAAAGTTGGTTTAGATGAAGATCCAAAAGTTATGCAAGATGTAAATTGAAGAACATTCCATGAACCCTAGTTGACTAGTTCACTAGGGTTTTTGGTCACCTCTGCCATGGATCTTCCTGATTCGATGCTGGATGATCGTCATGCTTGCCTTGAGGCAGGTTTCAGAAGGATTGTTGCCTCACATCCTCCTTGCAATCCTCTACAAAGCGACTCCAGGTTTGTCAAACGTGGGGATGTCCTGGAAGTTAAGTTGTCCTCCGCTGCGTCAAAGTTCAAAGTTGTTGCTTTCTACGAAAAAGGTATGGTTGGTCATTTCACTGGGCTTTGGCCCTCCCTACGTTCCATTGAGATTTGGCTAAATAAAAATTGGAGACCACTTATCCAAGGTGAGGTTCAACCAAATTTCTGTGGGTGAGGTTTTTTTGTCTTTCTGTTTGAAAAAAGAGAAGATCGAGATCTCATCTTCAGAAATGGTCCTTATTTAATGGGTCTAAGAGGCATGTACCTCAACAAATGAGATTTATCCTTCTACCCATAAAAGGATATCCCCTCAGTTCTAGTATGGGTTAAACTTCCCCATCTCCTGCTGCATTGTTGGAACGACAAAAACCTCAAAGCTATTGGGAACTCGCTAGGGAAATACATTGAAAAATCGGATCCCAAGCCTCCCATGTTCTCCTGCGCTCAGATATGTGTTGTGGTAGATCTGGAGAAAGGCCTCCCTGAAGCAATAAATCTCACCATGGAAGGTTGGAATCATCTACAAACGATAGACTATGAACATATCCCTTTAAAGTGAAAGGTGTGTCATGAATATGGGCATTTCGCAAAATATTGTCAAAAGAAAGTCCAACAAGCAGATGGGGAAACCCAAAACGAAGAATGGAACAAAGTAAATAGGAAGAAGGGAAGCAAAGCAAATGCAAGTCAGGAAAATACCCCAACAAAAAAGAAGTCCATAGAGAACAAATTTCAAGTCCTTTCTACAAAGGAGAATTAACAAATAGACCCCTTAACATCTGAGAAAGAAACAAATCCCAGAAAAAACACTAAAGTTGAACCAACAATAATGGAAATAGAGAAAGAAGCGAGCTATGAACCTATTCTTCCACCGCAAGCATATGTTGAAGTAATACATGAAACTTCACAAAACTCTGGGGGATCAGCAACAAGATCTAGAGCCAGGGCATAGTTGGAAGATACTTTAGAAAGCAAAGAGGAGGAAATAGAGCCCTTAAACAAAAAAGGCATGAAGCCCAACAAATTTCACTGAGCGCTAGAAATGACCCAAGAAAAAGCAGCAGGGAAGAAATCTAGCTTAGATCACCTGGTTAGAAGTTATCCATTAGAAAAACAAGTTGGAGAAATAATAGAAGGGAAAAAGAACAGAGTTCTACCAAAAAATAACAAGAAATAATGAAACGTGTCTCCTGGAATTGCAGAGGCCTGGGAGGAAATCAAAAGATTGAAGCAATAAAAAGATTAAAACAAAGCAAAGCAATTTCGATCCTTGCAATACAAGAGACAAAAATGCAAGAAGAAGTCTATCTAACAACTATGAAAAAAATATGGAAGACAGGAGAAGGAAAAGCTGTAAGTGCTCAAGGAGCCTCAACAGGCATCCTTACCTGGTGGGATTCAAACATTTATAAATTTATCTCTGCAATAGAAAATAGTCATTGGCTGTTTGTTCATCTTGAGGATATCGATAATCAGGAAATACTTTGGATAGGAAATGTTTATGGACTAAAAAATTAAAGTTGCAAATATGGATTCTGTACATAGATGGAAAATAAAAAATATGGTAAGATGCATCACCCGTGCATAATTGCTGGAGACTTCAACACCACAATTTCCTTAGAGGAGAAAAAAGGAGGCTCCAAAGTCAGAGATCCATTTAGAAAAAGGATAGAATATTTAATGAATGCTTGGAGACTAATAGACATACCCAAAAGAGGGAAGTGCACTTGGAGAAATACATGTTTGGGGCCGGGACATATCGCTTCCAGAATGGACAAAATTCTGGTAAGTTCCTCTTTCCTTAATAAACCCCTTCTACCTGTTTCAAACCTTCTTTCCTTTGTTGTTTTCGACCATTGCCATATCTCTCTCCATCATGCCTATTGGGAATTTGGGACCTCTCCCTTTCAGATTCTCCTCTATTTGGATCAAGGATACAGGTTTCTTTGATATAGTTCAACAAAACTAGAATATTTTTATTCGAGGCTCTCCAAGTTTCATCTGGCAACAAAAACTCAAGAATGTCAAAAAAATGCTTAAGAATTGGATTTCCACCCGTGACTTCAATCCTGGAAAAGAGAAAGTGGTCCTCATTAGAACTCTTGAGGGTATTCAGAAACAAATGGAGCAGGTTGAAATAACTAAAGAACTGCTCTTGAAAGAAAAAGAGGTTGACAGGAAAATCCAGACTCTCCTTCATAGAGAAGAAGAAGAATGGCAACTAAGATCCAGAAGTCTTTGGTTAAAAGGGGGCAACTAGAACACTAAATCATTTCACTCTCAATGCAAAGAGCAGAATAGAAAGAACACTATAAAGGAGCTCACCAAAGAAAATGGGGAAAAGTTAATAGATCATGAGGAAATCAAAAGTGAGATCAATTTTTTTTGAATATCTTTACTCAATTGAAGACGGATAAAAACATGAGGAAATGGTTGTCCTCAGTGATGAGATACCCATCATATTAAATGAAGGCCATGAAGCTTTAACCCAACTTGTCTCCCTTGATGAGATTCATTTAGCGGTCTAGTCCCTGCACCTAGACAAATATCTTGGGCTTGATGGGTTTCCAATAAGTTTTTATCGAAGCTGTTGGCGTATCATTAAAAAGGAACTCCTAAAAATGATGATTTGGACTCAATCCAAGGAGAATATTGGTGGTTCTACAAACTCCACCTTTTTTGCCCTTGTTCCCAAGGAAAATAATACATCCTCCATCAAGCGTTTCATACCTATCTCCCTCTGCAACTCCTCTTACAAAATTTTCTCCAAGGTCATCTCCAATAGATTAGAAAAGAACTAATTCCCCATCTCATCTCATAAAATCAAGGAATATTTATAACTGGTTGACAAATATATGATAACATCGTTCTGGTGTAAGAAGTTATTCACTCAAGCTAGAAACGTCATGAAGCAGGAATGGCAATTAAGCTAGATCTTGCTAATTCCTTTAACAGAATCATGCACGCCTTTATATTCCAAGTTTTGGAAAGGTTCGGATTCCCCCCCTAGATTCATAAGATGGATCAGAGCTTGCATTAGCGACCCCTAGATAACTCCTTCGGTAAATGGTGAGCTAACATCCTTTTTCCAAGCCCAAAGAGGAATTCATCAAGGTTTCTCAATGTCTCCTTTCCTGTACATTTTAGTTGCATATTCGCTTAGCAGAAGACTCAATGGGATGAAAAGAGAAGGAAATATCACTGGAATATCCTTTATTAGGGGAGTCCAACCTATCAATCATGCACAATTCGTAGATGATACCATATTCCTGGGTAGTGCTTCGACTCAAATAACCAGAAGGATCAAAATTTCTCTCAATATTTTCCTCAAAGTCTCAAGCAGTCAAATCAATTCCTCCAAATCTTGGCTTTATGGATGGAACAACAATGCCTGCATCCTCAGAGAAATCGCCTGCAGTTTAGGTATCAAGTTCAGTATTGATTGGACTTTCTTTAATTGTGTGGGAATCCCAATCTCCAAGCTTACCTCCAATCCCATTGTCTGGGGCTTAGTAATCCAAAAATTGAAAAATAAAATGCAAGCTTGGGGCTCAAGATGGCTCAATCTAGCTGACAAATTAATCCTCATCAAATCCATTATGGTCTCTTATTCTATTTCCACTTGCACAATCTTCCACGCACCCAAGTTCATTTTCAATGGTATAAGTATAGAAATTAGAAAATTTCTCTGGCAAGGTGGGAAGGCACATGGGGAAAAATACTGGTGGAAAGAGGTAATCACAAAGAAATACATAAAGAAACCAAAATCAAAGTGTTTGGATTCCCCTTGGGAAGGTAAAGGTACCTCCATCCGGAGTCTCTGCAAACTCTCTACTGGTTTAATTAAAGAGAACCTCTATTGGATCCCAAGGAATGGCCAAAAAATAAATATTTGGACAAACAACATTTTGGGACACCCCCCACTGGCTTCCAATTCTAATTTATGCAATCTTCGTTGTTGGATGCAAGAGCACAATCTGATCAAGCTCAAGGATATATCAGATTGGTTTAGAAATGGGGAATGGGCAGTGTGGAAGGAATCGCACCCTCCCCGTCGTGTCCAAAAATATTTCGTCCTCTTTTCTTCCTACCTTCATGGAATTGCTCCCTCCAACACCAGGGTCTATGATTCCAGAGGTTGAGGTCTACACGGTTTATGCATTGTTAAAGAAGGGTACAATATTTTGAAGAACAATGGTGACCAATCCCAGAACAAATTCTGGAAATAGGTATGGAACTCTGATTGCATTCCCAAAGTTAATATTATTTCTGGTTATTAGTTCAGAATAAGCTCTTAACTGCTGATAACTTAAGGAAAAGAGGATTTCAAGGTCCCTCGAGACATTCTCTCTACCTCTCCTAAGAAGAATTGGTCCTTCATTTTTTTCTAACTTGTTCCTTCACCGTTCAAGCCCGGAGTCACATCCTTGGTAAACCCAAAGGAATTTTTTGTCTCCCTAAAAACACTCGAGATTTGGTCAACAAATGGAAGACATTATACCCAAGGAACTTAGGAAAAAATAAGACACTACTCAGAATCTGCAACACTGTCCCAAAAAACACTTGTTGGCAGATCTGGCTAGCAAAAAACAGACTTATTTTTTATGGAAAGAAAGTCGATACACTGTGGGTCGCTAATAAATTGCTTAGTATAATTTATGAAAAGATGGCCTCTAAACATGTTACTTTTCCTGATTCATATAATCTTAACCCTATGTAAATTAGTTGGTGCCAGGAAATTTAATCCAGAGCTCTCCTCAAACCAAAATTTCTCCAGAAATCCAACTCTAGGAGATCAGAAAAGGTAAAGAAGAATTCCTTCAATGGATATTGAATCAACACAATTTCACTCTCTTCTTCGATGGTGCCTCGAAAGGAAACCTCGTGGAGGTAGGTGCAAGTGGGATTATCTTCGATCACAAAGGAAACATAGTCACTTCTTTCTCCCGGGGAATATGAAATAGATATAATAACGAAGCGGAATGGCCCTTGCTTCTCCTAGGCTTGGAATTGACAGGGCAAAATAATATCTCAAAACTCATTTTTTTTGGAAACTTGAAGCAGGTCATTCAGAAAATGAGAACGGATTACAATCATGGTGCATCCATCTACAGAAGAATTTAGGTCTACATCCATCATCTCAACCCAATTCTTTAGGTCACCGATTTTCACACCCTCAGAGGCAATAATGCCATCACGGACAAGCTTGCAAATAAAGGGGTAAAAAACAAACTTGGCATAGTTTTGATTAAGGGCCAACCCAATATCTATACGCATGTTCCCTAGTCACTTTTGTTACAACACTTGGTGGGGGTTCTACGTTTGTCCCTCCTGTTTTATTCCTCTCTGACCATAATTCCAACACTCGATTGACAGATGTCCACCATCATGGACAAGTGGCTTCTGCATTCACGTGATGGACTTAAATGTCCATACTGTTCTCTGTGTCCCTGAGGCTTCGAAATGACTATTGGCACACTCTATGGAAGACCGAAGAGGGATGAATGGATCCATCCCGAACTCTGCTTTGTCTTGTGATTTTGAGGAAGAAGAGTTCTCCAGATTTTCTGCTCCTCCTTTTGGTTTTTGGTCTCTTGATGAAGAGCTACAGTTTAGGATTTTGTTCACAGGCTCAAAACAAAAGTGATTATGTTGTGTTGGCCTTCACGGCCTTTACCCTTTGCATCTCCACTTCCTGTTTTATGCTCCCCTCTCAGCTCCAAGCAATACCCAGTTTTCAATGCAGAACAATCAAGAAAATTTTGACATAAAGGAAATCAAATCCACTTTGATAGACATTAAAATTCATCTGCGCTGTGTTTACGAAATGGTGTGCACTGGTGTGAAGGAAAACATGGTTGTTGCATCTGATGTTAAATATTTGGCAAACCAAATGGGATGCCATGAGTCCATAAGTGATGACAATGATCGTGATCTTCGTGCGCTAATGGGAACGATTGATTTCATTAAAGAAGAAGTCTAGAAAATGGTAAATATGAACCATTGTAGTCATTACCAAGAAACTCCAAATCATGGCGACCATCCAATGGAAGAAACCGAGTTCGTGCAGCCCGTTCGCCGGTTAAAAGGAAAGAAAAAGCAGTAGTTTCAGCTATGGCTTCTAGATGTATTTCTGTATTTTATTAAACATGCAGTTTGCTAGAATCTACCCTTCAATGAGTTTCAATTATTTCAGAATGCATCCAAAAACTCTTAATACCTTTGTTATCAGTATAGATATCTTAGTATTTCTTTCTCAAAATAATATGAAACCTTGGCTCTTCTTTTTGTAAATATAGCTGTGCCCGGCCTTTTTTATCTATAAACAATTCTCTGATTCTTGTTAAAAAAAAGATGCAAAAGTTCAGGGAGAAAACAATTAAATGACACGATAGCATGCTATTGAAGAGTGATGACTCATGTTTGTTTTTCAGGTAAATTATAAGAAAAGTTCTAAGACGGTTTAAAGAATTATAATTATATATTTTGCATGAAAGTTAGATTTTCCATGATACGAAAATATTGTTCTTTTTCATAATGGAGGAGTTTTCATATATTTGTTCCATTTTTTTTAAGAGAAAACTCCTATTCATATTAGTACATGTTTTTATTCAATATTCATATGATAAGCGGTTAATGACTTATTGTCTACGGTATAATTTAACTTCATCTTTATTTCAATCGTTGACTAAGTGTATCCACATTATGTCCAAAAGGCTACGAACTATATGTAAATGATAATACCACCATATATATTTTCTAAAAAAGATGAATTATATATATATAAGGTTATAGTCAAGCCATGTATTAAATTGGTATATGAGATCTTTTTTTTATAACAATTTAATTGTTAAAGTTTACGAAAGTGTATATTTTTTTATACCAATCCAGATTTAAATTTATGGAAATACATGTTCTTAATTGTTAGGCCCACTTAAGTTGCTCGCTTAGTCTCTTGTTTTGTGTGTGTGTGTATTGCACATGAGAGTAATATCATATATCAGACAATGAATTTATTACTCGATCACTTTTGCAATAGGAATGCATAGATCACTATAAAGAATAATTGACTTTTATACTAATATTTTATCATTATCAAATTAATCTAATCCATTCAAACTTATTGTAATGGGTGATTAGTTCTATATAAAGTGCACTCTCTATGATCCTTGTAATATAAATCAATCCAAAGCATCAACAAGAAGTTATGTAAGGTTTTCACCGACATCCTTTCACTCCTTAATCTCTTTCTGTATATATGGGTATGCTAGTAACATTTTAATCCATAAATACTTCCAGGAATTGCTTTTATTTGTTTGTTTATGCATTTGATGGCCTAATATACGCTTTTGTTGTTTTTGTATTCATAGGCAAAAATGACTCATTGTTCAAGGAATACATTGGTGTCTTCCCATTATTAGACAATTCATTCTTGGTCCTCAAATACCGAATGACAATAACAATTAAGGTTAAGCAATTACAAATATTGGATGGAAGTAACACATCTAATGCCATATTTTTTGTTTTTTATTTATTATTTATTTACTTTACTTAACAAATCTCGATAAAAGCACATAAAAATATTTTAATCATAAGCAATATATTACAGTTAATTTTCAGATTAAGAAAGTGATTGGTGTAGATAATACCTTGTAAACCACCTAATGACCTAACTTGAGTGGTTGATTGCTTTAAGCTTCTTGTAGGAGGTATTGAGGTTGATCCCCAAGTTTTGTTTCCTCTATTGTATGACTCACCTGATGTCTCTACTAGGTTAGGGATAATCAATAGTGCCAATGGGTTTGCACTAGGTACCACCTATGAAATGTGAGGTATCCCCAGAGGGTTTCCCCACAAGTTTGTCTTGGAATAAAAAGGATAATACCTTGTAAATTCACTATACCCAATAATTACATAGAAGTGTTCAAGTATCCCTTATAAAACATCAACCTCCCAAACTTGTCATCCTAAAATTCTTCCTAAATGGTTTTGACTTGAGACAAATTGATCAATCATTATCTACCATGTGTTAATGTCAAATGATCACCACCACCTCCACCTTCACATAATGAGGATGATATATTGTTTCCTAAGCCTCCTAATATCCTTTATTCAGATCCTCTCAAGGGGTGTAATGGGGGGATGAACATCCCATTAGAGTAAAATAATATAGTTATGGTGGCCATTAAGTGTAAGGTGGAATAGGTCCACTATGTTTGTTATGATTAAATTAGGCCCTCAGTTAGTTAACATGGAATAAATGCAATGTGACCTCATAAAGAATGCCTTGTAGGTAGTTAGGAGGTGGTTATGATAATGGTTCTCTAACTAACTATACATGCTGATGGAGGCGTCCTTATGGAACATGTATTGGAGTATTTTTTAATCTTAGCTCATTGAGAGGTCACCCTACCTTAAAGGGAAAGCGAACAAGACTGGATTCCTACCATAAAATGATAATGGTATGGTGTTTCCATTGTTATAGCATAATTTCCCTTTTTATAGCATCAATCCCTCACCTAGGAACTTAGATCTTGGTCTCATTATTCCACTAGTCTAAATCGCAGTCAATTTGACCATTTGAGACACTCTAAATCTTTCTCTCTAGATTCAAGGGTGTAATATGCTATTTATAGACCATGGAAGTGATCCTCAAGTCTATTTTTGGCATATGAGGGTGCATCCCTTCGATTATGACTTATTTTCCTTGATTTTAAAGTCCATTGTTGCAAGTTAGAGATATGGAATGAGTCTAGGGGTCTTACTCCATTGTTTAGGGACTCCAAGAGCCTCTCTTTTTGTTATTCTAAGACAATAACATCCTCCTCGAGTCTTTTTATTAACATTCCTCACATGCATGGGTTAATCATTAAGTTGTCACTTGCTTTTAGGTGACTATGTCCATTTAAGTTAGTTATGATGCAATTAACTCACCTATGAGACATTTCATGGCTAACATAGGGAATTTGAACTCTAGTTAAGCCTAACTAGGTTGTCATGCAATCCAATTCAAATTGCCTCTCTTAGAAATTTGGATTTGCCTATATGTAACATTCATTCATTCATTTGTGTACACCAAATGGAAAATATTGGAATAATGTGTTGAGGAAAGATATTTTGCATCTCTTCTTTATTTTGATGATGAATGTTATGATTTTGTCACTTAATTGATTTCTTGCAAACTGTATTACTACTTTGTTTAGAATATAGATCCCATTCTCCAAAGTCTTCTAGCCCTACCTTAAGGTTATTTTGATAAATAAAGTGTGATAATTCTTAATATACTTCTCGTGATTTAAATTGAAGGGTTAAGAATCATAGCATGCTTCTTATTTGTTGCCACAAGTATGAACCCCATCCAATTGACATGATATATCTATAGAATATACAAATGGCACCTCTATAGGAAGATTGAGAAATTGATGTTTTACATCGTCATCCACTTGTCCTCCCAATAAATAACATAGACAACTTTGTTTATACTCCTTTTTTCATTTAATGGGTTAAATGTAAATGCAACACTATATTACTCAACTAAAGCATGAAAAATGTACAACCTAAGTGGGACTGATTGTTATGAACATGTGTTATTTCCTTGGATTTCATAGGTTCAATTCTATAGGGGTAGGGTATGTTCATGTTTAAGAAAGCTATTGTTTGTATATATTTGTGCGGGGATTGCAAGGTACCTACAATATCATTCTCACTTATGATCTCAAGAGAAGGGGGTTTTGTGTTTCTCAAGTATACCTCAATGCCCAAATTTTTTCCATGGAACTAAAGCATAAAAATGTTAAGAATTTTCACAAACTGTCAAATTTTCGGCTCTACTCCTAGACATTTAATCACTATCTACATCAAATTATTTATTTCATCCATCAAAACACAAATAAATTTACAATAACATCAATACAATCAATGGAATGCAATCCATAGTTGAACTATAATAAGGTCGAATGTTATAGGACCATTGATGAAACTTTAGATATCTAGTGATTAGTTTTTTTTTCTCTAATCTTAAGGTTTCCTATGTTTTCAATTGGATTCCCCCATTGAGCGGGGAAGAAAAATGTCTTATGTGATTGAAAGGGATCCTACCCTTCTCTCCTCCTTCATGGATGTTCTCAATAGATCCCAAGTTTCCATCACTTACAATTCCACTAAATTTATAAGATATAATATTTGTGCAACCTTTATTAAGGTTTTAATACATAAGGAGCCTCTCCATCCACAACAATTAGGATTAGACTTCAAGAAAAAATTGAGAGGGTTTCTAAACAAGTCATATGATAATACAAGTTATGTAGTCACATCAAGATGTGTTGGATGTAGATTCGAATGCACGATGGACCATTCCATAATATACAAATTTTTAGGCATGTGGCCCTAAACATTGGTGCTAAAATGGTGGGTCATGACATATTGGAATCTCAATGGTGTCATCAACCACAAGTTAGGTGAAGTTTTTTTTTCTCACTATTGTTTTCTCTTGTTTAGAAGACATAGAGGCCATATTTTCCCATACTTTGTCAACTCTACTAGAATGTACATGAAATATTGAGTGGAGAGATCTGAATCAAACAAGGAAGAGTTATAAACCATGTCTATATAAGATTCTACTCTCCATCAATAGTGTTATGGGACAAGAAAACTTTGACAAGCATTGGAAATTCCCTAGGTCCAATGTCAAATAATTCAAGGTGACGAAGTTGGGTAAGTACACTTCTAATGATCGCATTTGTGTTTTATCAATGTCTCTCAAGTCCTCCCAACTGCCATAACAATCTCCTTCAAATATAATGAATGGATTCAAACCCTATAATGTGAACACATCCCTTTCAAATATTATAAATTCCATGAGCATGGCCACTTATTTCAAGATTTATCCTCAATTAGAAATCCCCAAACAAGCTTAAGGGTGAAGGAAAAGATACAAAATGATTGATCATTGTTTAAAGAAAGGAGACAAATAACATGCCCTGAATCACACCCACAAAGGAACTAAAGAAAGAAAATGATAACGAAGAAAACATAAATAGCCTATATGTCATCAGATCAAATCCTCTCATACACTAGTTAACCACAATCCATTGTAGCTCCAACCCAAAAAATAAATGAGGGAAAGAACCATGACTCAGTAGACAAAGAGGAACATGAAGCATATACAAATCATAGAATATTTGTGGCATGGAAGAAAGAAGTTATGGAAATAGAGTAAGATCAAATCCAAAATGCACTCCCATAACATAAAACAAGCATAATCAAGAAATCCCAGTACAAACAGAGGATGAATTCATAGAGGAAATCTCATAAATTAGAAAAGTAACCACATATATGGACATGGAAAATACATATCTCTCTCTTTTAGACTCATAGTTTGATGAAAATTACAGAAAATCCCTATCGACATAAGAGCTAGGAAAATTTTACAATGCAACCTTCGACTTACCTCCAAAGGTGGAAATGGTGGGACCAACTAACCCATTGAATGAATTAGGTGTAAAAGTATCCTCTATAAAACCTACCAAAGAGGTCTCAAGCAAACCCTATGGAAGAAATAAAGATAAATCCAAATTGTAGGAAGCGGGAGAGAATCTCATCAACTCAAACAAAGCTAAAGATATTAGGAAGTCTCCTCTCTCAACTATCCCTAAAGTAGTAAGCAATAAATAGTATCACAATGAAGATTCAAAATATGATCAATAATGAGAAAAACAACTCTTGTATATGACCTACCACCATTATATAAGTTGAGTAGGTGTTGAAATAAATGGCACTTGGGAAATTCCTAGGACTAGATGGTTTCCCTACTGCATATTTCTTCCAAAAATTATTGGATGTAATTAAGATTGAGATTTGAGCCATGGTTGAAGACTCTAAATCCTCTAGTAAGATATTGCAAGCACTCAACATCAATTCCCATTCCCTCATTCCTAAGGAAAATTTTACTAACTCCCTCGCTAAATTTCACTCAATTTCCTTATGTGACGTAGCATAAAAAGTCAACTTGAAACTAGCATCCAACTATATCATGTCTTTTCTAGATAAAATCATCTTGAAAGAGGAAGGAGTCCATATGGGATAAAAGACAAATCCTAGATGGCATTATCGTTTCCCATCATTTGATACACTCTATGAAGAAAGGAAAAACCACATGAATGGTGATCAAACTAGACATGTCCCAGGACTATGGTATACTTTCTTGGACCTTCATCCAAAAAATTCTCAATGCTTTTGGATGATTTTATGCATGGATCCATTAGATTATGAACATGATAGAGTCAACCTTCAATTCCATTCTTACCATTTTCTTTCCATTTTAACCCTTCTAAGTAAGCAGAGGAATCCATTAAATAGATCCCTTAGGACCCTTCCTTTTAATTTTAATGGTTGAAGGTATAGGGAATAAGCTTTCTAAATCCAAATATGTTGGGTATTTTAAAGGTTGTTCACACTCTCCTCTATATGAAAATATCTCTTAGCTTTAATCCATTGATTATACAATGCTTTCAAGCACAATCACCATTTTTGAAGCCAAACCCTTTAAGCATGTCCTTGACACCCTCCTCCTAGCCTTAGGAGGGTGGCTAAGTGATTCTAAACCCTCCATTTTTTTCTTCCATGCTCACCTCATTGTCCAAAGGCACATTAGCAGGATTGTATGTTTTTAGCATTGGAACCCTCATCTCCCTTACCTAGGTATCTCCTTAATTGAGATATTGGAAGGAACCTATCATAGGAACCGCTTTTCACAAATATTAGCAAAGGATTCATAGTTGGACATTTAGATATCTCAAACTTGTTGGTTGTATACTCCTTATCAATTCCATTATTTATTTTATACCCATGTCCACTTTCTTATCCCTAGCTAGAATAATAAAAGTCCTAAAGCACTTAATCAACATCCAAAAGAATTTTCCTCTAGAGAGTGCCCTCATTTGAAAAAGAATTGTCTGCAGTAAGATGAAAGAAAAGGTGTACCATAAATGTTAGGATTTATAAACCTCCCTTGACCAAACTATCTATTAGATTATTTTATCCTAACTTAGGAGTTTTATTTAATTATTGGGTCCACTAGTACCATTGGGTCCACTTGGCCTAATGGGGCCACATGTACCAATTACTAGAGTGTGGGGAACACAGATAGAGGCTAGATGCCACTGACTTCACTTGCATGCATCACTTTAGGTGCCTCCTAGGCCATTCCCTACATTTTAGGAGCCACTGGGAGTCTCGATACCAACCTCCTTCAGTCAGTTGGAGTTGGAACTAGTTAAGCTTAGTTATTTTCTAGTTACTTCCTGTTAGATCACAATCAGATCAGTTAGCGCTAGTTAGGCATGACTGCATGTGGATAAGGCACTTTTTCTCACCTGCGACTTCAGTTAGGCTGAGTTAACTGATTGTTATTGATTGTGTGACTTGATTAGACATCTGGAGTTAACCACTTGGACTCCTATAGTGATCAATACATACTTAGTTAACTAGTCAGTCAGATACTGTCACATCCAGTGGGGAGATTCAAATTCATCCCTAATGATTCAAATTCTTTTCTTATGTAACACTATTGTAACAACTGATTAATTAATGAACATGATACTGTAATTATCAGAGCTATACTCATTTGTTTCCTGTGTGGTTTGATTTTTTCAGTGGGTATCTTCATTCCTCTTTTACTGCATCAATAATATTTGACTCATTGCTTGATGATCTAAATGGAACAACAATTCTAACATGGTATCAGAGCCATTCAATAAAGCTTCATGTCTGTCTAATCTCCATTGAACACCAGAACCAGTTGGGTTTCCCTAGAAGTCCCGCAAAGAGTGCCTTGCTTCCTCTGAATTTATTCAAAGTGACGGTGTGGGCGTGATGGACCCTGAGAAAGTGTTCATGATCCAAATAGCAGTCGATAGGTTCGCCTTCGACAGGTTCTCCTTGGAATCCAACAAGTTCACCCGTCGATAGGTTTGCCTCAACATGTTTATCCAACAGGTTCACCTTTGACAGGTTCTCCCTTGGCAGGTCCACCTCGAATACAACATACCAACATTCTCTGTGAAGGTTGAACTTCTGAACCATTATAACTTCTTGTAACTGAATGGAGCAGGTAGTCACCCAAGCATATCATTAGTCTATATAAGCATCTACATTATGTAACATAGACATATTTATGATATTCTTATGATTCCTCCATCTTTCATGGAGCAGAAGCAATAAATTGGTTAGAATTCTTACATATTGTCTGTGTGTATATTTCTTGTCAACCTAGTGTGTTTCCTGCTTTGCTGTTCCTTTCTATATGCTTCCGCCATAAAATAACTCAAATCATTTAGTCGACTGTTGTCCCCAACGTCCACTTGGGAACAACCTGGATCATTGGTATCATAAAAAGATCTTGTTCAGAGTCTTAGGTGACATAAGCACTTCCATTGAATTTATTTAACTTATGCCTGTTCAAACATGCTTGCAATCCCAACAACACAAGCAGACACTTCCTTCGACTTCAGAAAAGATAGTCGAAGAAGCATAAAATAGACATGTAACTGACGAGACAAAACAACTCATAGAAAAATCATTGGGTCACCAGGGAACCAAAATGTTCACCCCGTTCAGCGAGATTCTCATGAGAGTCACTACGAACTCAGGGGAATCCTCGACACGATCTCACTTCGATAAAATCAGCCCCTTAAAAGTGCAAATGAATATGGACATATCGAACCTTGAAGGAAATATTGATGTAGAATCTGTTGACAATTGGAATGTTACTACTCGATAAATCAACTCTCCGAAGCAGAAAATATCACCATTGCATCCTTGAAGAAGTCAACCTTCGTACAGTGCTGGTGGGAGAATATTTCAACAAAAATGGAAAAAGAGGAAGACCCCATAGACACATGGGTAAAATTTGTCGAATATGTCCGAAAGGAGTTCTATCCACCCAAGTACCTTTAAAATCAGTACAATAAGTGGCAGCAGCTAAGGCAGTCGAAAGACTAGTCCATACTGAGTTACACCGATGAGTTCTATCGACTCATGGTTAGAATTGGCGTCCAAGAAGAAGAGAAATTTCTTGTCCTGAAGTACGTCAGCGGTTTATCCCCGTACATTCAATAAGAGATGGAGTTTCTCACAGTCAGAATTCTTGTAGATGCATTTAATTATGCCAACAAGCTTGAAGCTAAACAAATAGGAAAAATATGTTTCATGAACAAGCCAACAAGTCGAACATCCGACTAGAAGTCGTCAACCGACTCTGAAAAGTTCAAGAATTCTTCTCAGCAGACTTTTCTAAAGCCTAATCATCAAAAGAAGAACTTTCAGAAATACAAGAGGGATCACATCAAACAAAATCCTATCGGGAAATGGTGTGATTATCTCAGTTCAGCATGGCATGATACGTCAGAATGCAAATCTTAGAAGACATTTTTGGAAGATTTGTTGACATTTGACTTGTTCAACAAGACCTTGGTAGAATCTGATCCATATACATCAAACCTCTTAGCTTCGATCTCGACCACTCCGATAGCCTCGACCATCATCGAGGAGGAGGAACGAGAGCACTTGTTCCATACATGGATATGGGTTCAAAACAATCCATTACATCTGATTGTGGATAATGGTAGCCAGAAGAACTTCGTTTCTGAATATCTTGTGAAGAAATTAGGTCTTGTCACCACTCCACATCCTCAGCCTTACAATATTGGTTGGATGAAGGATGGACATGAACTAAGGATCAAACGACAATGCCGACTCGCCTACTTCATTATGCATTTTGAATACGAAGTACTCTGTGACGTGGCAACGCTTTCCATAGCTGACGCCCTATTCGGTAAACCCTACTTGTGGGATTGACATGGTACATATAAGTCACGACCTCAGAAGGTGATTGTCAAAATCTAAAACCAATGGTATGGCATACTAGAGAAACAACCCACATCAATGGTTGCTATGATATCTACCAAACAAATGAAGAAGCTTATCAATCATGATCAGAAGTTCGCATTAATCATGATCAAGCCTCAACATTCTAGCAAAACTGCAGAGACAAGTCGACTCATCGAACAATGCAGCTGTCGACAACAACAATAGATTGACAACATTCTTGAAGAATACCATAACATATTTCAAGCACCAAACGGAGTACCTCCGCACTATTAGGTAAAGCACTCCTTTGAACTTGTTCCTGGTTCTTCATTGCCTAATGCATCTGTTTATAGAAGATCCATTCTCGAAAATGAAGAGATTCACAGACAAATCCAAGATTTGATCGACAATGGTCATATCCACCCTAGTTCCTCTCCTTGTGGAAGTCTAGTCATCTTATTTCCAAAGAAAGACGGGACTTGGCGCATGTGCATCGACTATCGGGCTCTGAACAAAATTTCAGTGAATAACAGATACCCTCTTCCACAAATTGATGAAATCATCGACAATATGAAAGGTGCTAAGTTCTTTACAAAACTTGACCTCAAGTCGGGATACCACGAGATTCCAATTGAGGCCACCGATGTATGGAAAATGACTTTCAAGACCAAGGAAGGATTGTTTTAATGGTTAGCCATGCCTTTTGGTTTACCAATGCACCTGCAACCTTCATGAGATATATGGATGCCCTTCTACGACCTTTCATCGGTAAACGTGTCATTGTCTATCTCGATGATATCTTGATTTTCAGTCAATCATGGGAAGAACATGTCAAACAACTTCGACAAGTTTTCGACACTCTCCAGCAACATAGACTAAATCTGAACATGAACAAATGCTCATTTGCGATGAACAACATCAAGTATTTGGTGTATGTAATTGACTTTGCAGGAATTCATGTCGACCCAGAAAAAGTACATATCCTAAAAAATTGGCCCATTCCTCAAAACATTCATGAACTAAGAAGTTTTCTTAGTTTGGAAAATTTCCATCAACGATTCATACTTGGTTTCATCCACATCGCATGGCATATGAATCAGTTGACGAAAGGAAATGGGAACAAATTCTTAAAATGGACACTGACACAACAACAAGATTTTGAACAACTAAAAAAAAAGCTTTGTAGTGCACCAGTACTTGTGTTACCTAATTTGCATTAGCCCTTCGAGATTGAGACAGATGCATCAGACTATGCCCTCGGTGAAGTGATCACTCAGTCAGGTCACCTAGTTGCATTTCATTTCGAGACTTTCAGTGACACAGTCAAAAGGTACTTGACATATGAAAAATAATTATACGCCATTGTGCAAGTTCTCAAGCAATGGAGACACTACATTCTTGGCAAGGAAACGGTCATCCTCATTGACCATAAACCTTTGCAGTTCACTTCGACTTAGTTGAAACTATAGACAACCCAAAAACTCAAGTGGATTAATTACGTGCAACAATTTCAGTTTGTAATTAAGTATCAGAAAGGCAAAGCTAATTTCGTAGATGATTGTCTTAGTAGACCACCCATTACTCTACTATCTATAGTGATGAGTATGCAGGGTTATGACACCACTACTTGGCCGCAATTGTATTCGGTAGACTGCGATCTTTCTACAATCTATCAACAACTTCAGACCGACAAGTTGTCGACTTTCAACTACTTCCTGAAAGACACCTTGCTATACAATCTTGGACAACTTTGTGTACCGACCGATGATCATCGACATAAGATCATTTGGGATGCGCACTACAACAAGACCGTAGGACATTTTGGAGTCGCAAAAACACTTGTTATCCTCCAAAATCATTTCTACTGGACTTCATTTAAATATGATGTCAAGAAGTACATTTGATCGTGCATGGTTTGAGCCATTGCTAAACCGCTGAATTGGCGACAAGGACTGTATACACCCATTCCAGTTCCTAGTCTACCATGGGAATCTATTTCTATGGACAACTTGACGGGATATCCTACTACTAAACATCAGCATGATGCAATACTAGTAGTAGTCAATAGATTTTTCAAGATGACTCTACTCATACGATGTAAGAAGACTACAACAACACAACAGACTGCTTAGTTCTTCTTTGAACATGTGTGGAAACACTACGACCTCTCGACGACCATTAAATCTGACAGAGATGCTAGATTTGTCAGCACCTTTTGGAAAAATATTTGGAAACAGCTCAACACGAGACTTTCTTTGTCGACATCCTTCCATCCGTAGGCAGACAGACAAACGAAAGTTGTAAATCGCTTAGTTGTATAATTGCTTCGCATGTACATCCACAAGAATCGCCGAACATGGGATGACAACCTTCCATACATACAACAAAAATACAATCATGCTCAACATAGATCTACATTCAAGGGTCCATTTGAGATCTGTTACGGATTTCAACCCTCAATGCCTATCAACTTAATCAGTTCCTTGACACAGTCAAACGACACCTACTTCGAAGGACGAGAAGTGGAGAAAGCATTGAAGTTCAGAGATTAAATCTACAACATCTAGAAGCAAGCATAGGAAATGTTGCAATAAGAAAATTCAAAAGCTAAGTCCCGACACGACAAGCATCATATTCCTCATTCATTCCAAATTGGGGATCAGGTCTGGTTACATCTAAAGAAGGAGCGCTTCACTAGTCCATACAGAAAGATGAAACCTTTGCGATATGGCCCATACAATATCCTTAAACAGATTGGATTAAATGATTTTCATCTCGACATTCTTTCATGCCCTGGCCTACATCTAGTTTTCAATGTATATCTGCTTCGACCATATCATGCACCATTGTTGGAACAGAACTACTTGCAAACAACAAAACCTGAAGACATCCATCCAAATGTTCAGCAACCTCTTATTTATGACACCATTGTAGGAAAATGCATACGCCTTAGAAGGAGGAACTCCATTCCCTTATTTCAAGTGGCTAAAGCTGGACAACTCCCCACACAAGAAAAATGGTACTCTGTTAATGAAGTCATCGACAAGTTTTCCTACCTGAATGAATACACAATGGAGACAATTGTTTCTTAAGGAAGGATGAATGATCCAAACAGCAGCCGAAAGGTTCTCCTTTGACAGGTTCGCCTTGACAGCCGATAGTTCACCTTTGATAGGCTTGCCTCGATATGGTCAGCCAATAGGTTTTCCCTCGACAGGTCCGCCTCGAATACAACATACCGACATGCTCTGCGATGGTTGAACTTCTGAACCGTTATAACTTATTGTAACTGAACATTGCGTGTAGTCACCCAAGCGTCTCAACATTCTATATAAGCATGTACATTATGTAACATAGACATATTTCTGATCATCATATGATTCCTCCATCTTTCATGGAGCAGAAGTAATAAATTGGTTCAAATTCTTGCATATTGTCTCTGTGTATATTTCTTGTTGACCTAGTGTGTTTCCTGCTTTGATGTTCCTTTTTATATGATTTTTCCATAACAGAAATCGACTCATTCAGTCGAATGTTGTCCCTAGCGTGCACCTGAGCATGACCTGGATCAGTTCATGTCGAGAGGGAAGGCATGATTCTAGCATAATTTGAATACTTTAGTGTTTTGCAGTGAAATTCTATAAGTTCTATGTAGCTTGTGTGAAGATATTGTCTTTTCATCCATAGAATTATGGATTCACAATATCCTACACCTCAGATCCTAACACCCTTCAATTATATTGGTTGGAGGATGGATATGCAGATGGCCTTGTGCAAGCATGGCTACCTTAGGATAATACATGGTAGGGAGGTCGAGCCTCATCATCCAGTTGAAAGAAATAAGTTTCTGAACCGCATAGATGAAGCTTTCGGTTATCTATGTACTCACATATCCAAATATCTCCTCTTCCACCCTGAAGGCTTGAGGACTCTCAAAGAATCCTCGGAGAAGCTTGAAAACTTGTTTGGATATTTTGGAAATAATTTCATATTGTAGGAGTGATCCATTCACTCTCATTGGTCTAGAGCTTCCAGTAAATTCCTACATGATTGCATGTACCAAATTTTAGAATTTTGAAGGAGGAGAAAATTGTGCATCTACTATCTCGGTGGAGCACACTCTTGGATATGATATGAACCAATTTGGATATCATATGATATTATTTAGATCTGATATGACATTTGGTTCAATTTTTAAGTTCCAAGAGCCTTCAGTCATGCTTGTAGTTGGTTTCATCAATTTTGGTGTGACAAATCAAGTACCGCAAGTCTCCTTCAAATTTATTGTTGGGGATTTGATGTTAGTTTTCTCTTATGAGTTTGCTTATATTATATTTTGTGATTCATTAATTATTTATGAAGCTATATCAGATTATGGAGCTCAATCATTCACTCTCCATTGTCCCAGGGATTCTCTACCTATCTATTTGATCATAGGCTCATCTCCTCATAGAATTAGTAAAGATGGAGACATTCTGCATTCACCTGGAAACTTGCTCCTAACACTTGGGACTGATTTTACCACACATGGTTCTATGTATAAGGATGCAATATATCAGTTTATTGGGTGTTCGTCACATGGTTCAAATTCTCAAGCACCTTTGCTCTCTCATCAGTTAATTTCAGTTGCTCTACATGGGTCCAGTTTTAATCCAACAACTGTCTATATTTCTGATTTAGTTGAGCATATTCTTCTTCTTCCAAAGAGGAATATTCCTCTAGACATAATATTTTTGTTTGGATTCAGAGGTTCACATGCACAGATTCAGGATGTTGCTGCACAGAAGAACCGAAATACTGCTTTATTGTTGCTTAGTGCTGCAAATTGCAAGAAAATATTTTGCAAGTTTTCAACTTGTATTTCCTGATTCCTGCTTATCTTAAGGGTGGGGGTTTCCCACAAGGTTTTCCCCTATTTACTTGGTTTATTAAGAAACATTTTTTATCTTTTAAATTGTACATGGGTGACTTTTGGCCTTGTTGCCAGGGCCCGCAATTGTCCAAGTTAGGATTAAGGGGGGGTGTTAGGATTTATAATCCTCCCTTGACCAAACTATTTATTAGATTATTTCAGCCTAACTTAGGAGTTTTATTTAATTATTGGGTCCACTAGTACCATTGGGTCCACTTATCCTAATGAGGACACATGTACCAGTTACTAGAGTGTGGGGAACACTGATAGAGGATAACTTCCACTGACTGCACTTGCATGCATCAGTTTAGGCACCTCCTAGGCCATTCCCTACATTTTAGGAGCCATGGGGAGTCCCAGCACCAACCTCCTTCAGTCAGTTGGAGTTGGAACTAGTTAAGCTTAGTTATTTTCCAGTTACTTTAAGTCATATCACAATCATCTCATTTAGCGCCAGTTAGACATGACTGCATGTGGATAAGGTGATTTTCCTCACCTACCACTTTAGTAAGGCTGAGTTAACTAATTAGTATTGATTGTGTGAATTTATTAGGCATCTGTAGCTAACCACTTGGACTTTGATAGTGATTGAGACATCCTTAATTAACTAGTGAGTCTAATACAATCATATCCAGTGGGGAGATTTGAATTCATCCCTAATGAGTTGAATTCTTTTCCTATGTAACACTATTGTAACACCAGATTAATTAATGAACATGATACTGTAATTATCTGAGCTATACTCATTCATTTCCTGTGTGGTTTGATTTTTTCAGTGGGTATCTTCATTCCTCTTTTGCTGCATCAATAATATTTGAATAATTGCTTGACGATCTAAATGGCACAACAATTCTAACAGTAAATACCTAAGGAAATCTAGGGATCTAAAAATTAATAAACCATAATGCTTCTTTAGGATGCAAAATTATTTGGAGATGTTAGCTTTCCCCAAAATCCCCATGGATAAAAAATTAGCACACCAATTATGCTCAATGAATTGATGAGCATGAACATTTATGTCAAAATTACCTCCTAGATGGATAATAACCTCCCATATGGATCCTTCGTTTGAAACCACACCAAAGAACACTTGGATATAATCCATTGGAATAACTTTTGGGAGATAAAATATGAAAAAACTACAAACTTGTTGGAAGAATATTGGCAATAGATGCCCTATGTTATCATAGAATCATGCTATCAAGTTTTGATCCATTACTTATTTAAAGTAGGTTTGATTAAATTCCACCATTTTTAGAAATATAGTAATGCGAACATACATCCTGTACATAGAGAATGGAACAAAAAAGATTCATGGTTAGAGATTATCCATGCTTAGGCCAAATATGAACTATGGATAATCCTTCATAAAGAGTCATTCATTGGCAAGAAGGTTTAGATACTCCAATGCGGTGATACAAGGGATGTGGCAATTACACGATCCAAGAATCTTATAAGATAATATTGGAATTTATGAATGGAAATAAACCCCCAATCTTATGTTTGGTATCATAAAGAAAATATCATATTGGGAAAACCTCTATAAAAGAGGGTAGCTTGGTCCATCTAAATGCCTCCGATGTGAAGAACATGAAGATTCAATGAAACACATCTTAAATCAATGTAGCTTATCTTTATCTCTTTGATATATAGGGGACACCTACTTTAGTACCATATGCAAAAATCAAATCTATATTCTTTTCATTATGTCCAAATGGTGCTCAAATCCATTCACAAACAAGATATGCAACTATGCATGGAATATATTCCTAGGATTCCTATCCTGGTTGATCTAGAATTAAAGGAATGATAGGATCCTCTAGGACAAATCCCTTTCCTATTTAAATTGATGGATTTTTCTAAAAAGGAACTTAATAGAAACACTCTACACCCAAATTTGGTCTTCATATGATCTTGATTGGCACCCCCATTCTAGTGAAATTATGGTTGCTCAAAGCATAGAAAATCCAAGTTTACTCTCAAGCAAACAAACCTCTAGGCTAGAGTTCTCTCCCCCAACTCTTGGTCCCCACGACCAATACGCATAATCAAGCTAAACTTTGATGTCACTTCTAAGGGAAATCCAAGGTCGATAGACAGTGGATGGTAGTTCAAAGACTCTAAACAAAGATAAATTTGTTCAAACACGTCTCATGTTCTTCAATAAGTTAATATTTTTTTAAAGATGATATGGTTCAAATACTCATGGATTAGCTATTTTCTCACTAGCTTTATAAAGCTAAGGAAAAACTAGTTCTAGAAGTTTCTCACTAATATCTTTTGTCAAACGTGTTATTCTATAATTTTTATTCATCGAGTTTCCTGCTAAACCAAGAAAAAATTCAAATATCTATCTTATATTAATTCGTGAAGGTATCCCTAATGGATTCAATACCATATCAATATTTTCCTCAACTCTAGCTTTAGAGGCATTGACACCAACAACTTTGTTGAGTGACTAGATCTTGAAGCACTACTAGGAAAAGACCTTCTAGCAGAGATTTTAATGGAACCTCTCCAAAAAATATATCCTTTATTATTTTATAGTAGATGTGGGTGGGTGGGGTTAAAAAAAAATTACTGAATGCAATTTCATTTTTACAACCTCTACAATGCTTGAGATCACCTAAGCACAGGTGCACACCCTCTTGGACTAACCACATTGTCAATAGTGTTGTTTACCTATCAGTTTTCTCTTCTGGTTGGTTACGACCATGCATTTAAAATTTTGGAAAATGGTCTAAAATATTTGTTTATTGAGTATGTGGTAACCATTCCTCCTCGACAACGCGAAAGAAACCAGGTAAACTCTTTATTACCTCCTCATTTACATTTACAATGAATAGTAAAATGTCAAATTCAACTTTAATTTTTTTGAATTATAAAAAATATGTGTGGTACTTAACATTTAAAATCGAAGAGCACCATTATCCATGTGTTAATATTATAACACATCTTACTTATATTTTAAAATATCTACTTAATAACGGTGTGGTATATTGGATATTCAACATTAAGAAAGCTATGTTATTGTACTTTACACACTATAGATGGCGCACCATTGTTTTCCCAGCACACTAGTATGCCCATAATGATAAAAAATACAAACAATGCATGTGCTTATGATAAGTGCTACAATATTATTGGTGCACATACTGATAGGTCAGTGTGCTTTAGTAATAACACAGGTCAGTGTGCTTTAGTAATAACACAATGTATGGATTTTTTATTGTTTAATCGTTAAAACTAAAATCAGTCTTCACATAAAAAAATGCACAGTAAAATACTCATGTGGCTGCCTCAGTCCACTGTTCCCAAAATTTAGAGTTAAATCAGACTTGTACTTTTGTTAAATATCAGTCCACACTTTACTGTTCCTGCGGCTACTACAGTGTCATGCACATTTCAGATCTCAAACTTTGACTTTTTTGTTCAAGGGTTGTCAAACCATCATGCAAGAATGCTCCATACTCAAGGTGATATGAGTGTGAGGGATTATTCAAGGTTATCATCATCATGTGTTCTATTTCCAACAAATACATTAAGTCATAATGCCAAAGATCAAACTTCAACCCATGTGTATGGGTCATATGCCCAAATCATTACCAAGTTCACCATCAATGATCTTCGAGAGATTTTCCATTACATGTCATCGTATCCTTCAACAATAGTGTGGTATCCATGACTCAAACCATCTAAGGGTTCCAAGACCTCATCAAGTCACAAATGACCACAGAATGGGTCATTTGGACCACCTAGTGCTCCAAGGCACACACCAACTATGAGTGGTCTCCAATTTCCCATGTCATCAATATTTATGACTCCTTTGTCAATAATGACAAACTTGCTCAACAAACTCAATGTCTCATCATCCACCTAGCTCACTTATAAACCAAATATTTTTACAAATTACATTATAGAACCATTCATTTAGAAAATGAAGACCCTTCTAGGTCTGTTCCAAACATTGGAATTGTAATTGGATGGAGAGCAGGATGCTCCTGCATCAAACTCCCCAGGTAGAAAGAAATATGACCTCCTAGTCATAATATTCAGGCTTCAATATTCCAGAATCCCAAACTTTGTTCTGTAGCTGGTCATCCATCTCATCATGTTGTTTTGTCTTTTTCATCTTCAGTTCTATTGGTTTCCATACTTTCTACTGCAATTCTCCACTGGATTTGATTCTGCAATCTTTCTTTGTCATGTGTCTCTTGTTGCTGCTTTGTCTCTTTGCTCCATTGATGTAAATATTTATTTTCTCTTCATGTATTTCCCAAGACATATTCACCATCAACATTCTCATATTCTCTATCTCAATATCTAGTTTGTCCCTAGGCTCCTTGCTGCTATCCACTAGCTGTTGCATCCCTTCTTCAGGATTTTTCCTCTCATCTACAAGCAGAATTATTCTATCAGGTACTCCAAGATATTCCACAAAATTATTTAGGTCTTCCATTCCCTTGCAAGGTTGTTCACTTGATTGCTGCAATAAAATCATATCATTACAAGAGAACTCTATGTCTCGACCTTCCATCTTCTCCTCCCCAATGTTGCAACTAAGAATTTTTATGTTTATACCCATTAAATGGTCCACATTATCAGTCCTTGGATTGAGCAACCAATCTTCTATTTGTTGTAATTGTTTGTCATACTTCCTAAAATAAGAAAGTGTTTCTTTGTCTTCATTTTCCAACTTTGAAACAACAATTTCTTCTAGGTATTGATCTTCCCTTTGAGACAATACTTCCTCTTCCTTTTTCATGACATACTTTTCATTATGTATGCCTTCACTTCCTTCCATTCCTCATTTTATTCCTTTCTGAAACAATGTTGTTTCATCCTTTTCCAACTTCATCTCCTTTTCTAGAACAACTTCAAATGACTGCACTTCTTCCTCAAATTCTGCATATGAAATTAAATCATTAATTTCAAGAATACCTAACTCAATGGGTACCTCAAATTCTTCTTCTGTCTTGTGTTCTTCAATTTCATTCATGACGTAGAATTCCAAAGGCTCTATTTCTTCACTCCACTGGGTAAGCACTTCATTAGAATGATTATATTCATCTTTTTCTTGGGTGTATTTACAATCGAATCTTTTTCTACTTGTAGCAACACATTCTTCTTCCTGTCAGTCAACAATATCATTATCAAAAAGTGTAATTGTCCCCCGTTGGTTGTCCTCACGAGACTATGTCATCTTATCCTTCAATTCCAGAAGAAAATTCTTCCTTTGTTCCATGTCAAGGATACATGGATACATTTCCTCTTCTTCCTTTACCTCTCAGACAACTTCAAAGGGTTCGTCACCTGTTACTCCTGCAAACATAGAAAATTCATTAATTTTAAAAACATTGGTATTTTTATCTCCCATTGGCCCTTCTATCAGCACATTCTTTTACTGATTTGAACTCTCCCAAGAGTTCATGAGACTTTCAACTAGTCCCTCTTCTACACCATCTTTTCCAAATATGGTTCCATGTCATGGTTCATAATAGTGAACATATTCCTCTATAAATGGCCTAATCCTAGAATTGTTCCTTTTTTCCAAAGCATCCATTCTATGCTTCAGTTTCTCTATGCTCTCCCAAATCTTTTGTTCAAATAATTGTAATACTGGCCAATGAAATTTCTTCTTCATACTCCATCCTCTTATATGGTTCCTCTTTACTTGCATACACATCTCTAAGCAACAAATATATTCTTTTGTATTCGTAATGACTTCAAGTGACCGTCCATATTCATTGTCCTTGAATACATATTCAATCAAGATCTGTTCTATCTCAGTCATTTCTTCTAGCTCCTTCATTTCTTCACCAACCTGAATAAACACATCATCTAAGTGCTCTTCAATTCCTGCAGCCACACACAAATTATTAGTTTTAAAAACATAGGACTCTTCATCTGTAATCTCAACCATATCATTTCTAGGTAGTTCCGAACTTATCAGAGAGTTCAGAAAATAATATAAAATATTTGTTTCATCATCTTCTACAAGCAAAGACCCTGTTCAGGTTTACAATATGAAAATTCCATCTCAAACTCAGTTGTCCTGAGTTCTTCCTTCAATATAACAGACATATTTTTCTTTAGCTTCACTTGTAGTGAATGCCATCTCACTTTATTTTTATTAATTATCCAACCATACCTCTAGTCCTCTTTCTGTAGAAACATCTCTAAACCAATAAGTTGCAATTCTATGTCAACTAATTATTTGTCACACTCTTCTTGAATCATCTTGTTGATGTCTTCTGCCTTGACATGTTTCCTTCAGTTGTGGCTTTCCTTTGAACCTTTGTAATGAATTCTAGTAGTCATCATCTCCATTTCCTTTTTCTATTTCTTTGGGAACTTCATCTTGCTCACTTGTGGACTATAGCTAATCCTTCACCTTCATAAAGTATCCATACCTGCTACTCATACCTCAGCAAGCTATCTCTCCTTGATCTTCTCCTTTTGGTATCTCTGGTTCTTCTCTTCTAGATACTCTTGAGCAACTTCCTTTGCTCATGTTGGGATTCTACAGATCCACTTCTTCTTTGAGAACATTCAACTTGTTCCCTTCTTTGTCTAACCTCTGTTGGCTCTTTAGGTTCCACCACTACTTATTAAGAGATCACAAGCTCCCCTTCATCAAGAATACAATTATTCTTGATACATCTCCTCTAGCTACCATTGCTGCTATCAAAGCTTTCTTGTTTTTCTTCAAAAAAATATTATAACCAGAGTCAAATAAAACATCAATCAGTCCATACCTTTAAAACTTTTCCACTTGTATAGTTGGCTGAAACATCTCCCCTTATAATTTTTCTTCATCAAGAATGAAATTGTTCTTGAGAACAACTATATCAGGTGTGCTACTTGTAATCTATCACCAATCATAAAAAACCAGAATTATCATAAAACGTTAATCTCATACGTTCAAATATATTCTTCTTGATCTTGTCTTCCTTTGAATGGACAAGTTCCTCTCACGGTTGTTTCTGTATCGACCAGTTGTTCAAGAGTATTAACTAACTCTTTTTAGGCTCCATAACTCCATGCATGTACCTGTTAAATACTTCCAAGGATTTCTTCTGCAGTCTTCTGTGGCTAGAATCAATTTAAACCACACCCTCTCTGTGTGCAATTCTTTTTCCCTAGTTAATTAAAATTATAACTGAAAGAAAAAAGGTCGTTACCTATTTTCAAGAGAGAACTATGCATTGATTTCCTTCTATACATGTAGAATCCCTTTTCCACTAGGGCTCTGATAATCTTCACATAGAATTATTTTTCTGACCTGATACCAAACTAATGCAGATGGGTACCTCAAAACACCATATCCCAACTGCTTTCCCAGGAATAGTTTTCTCTACATTTAGCAAACCTCTAAATTTGAAAACTTGGCCAAATATTTCTTCTGCAGTTCGGAATCAGCCTCAACCAACTCGATCTGCAAATCTATTCCGCAAACTCAATTCTACAACAAAAATCCTTCCGCAATTATGGGTTGTAGGTTGCAGGTATGCATTTCCCAAATTTCAAAAACGACTTCTGCAATTATGTGGCCACAACATTCTTTTCATAGTCCAACCTTTCTGGATGCTAGCGCACACCTTTACTCAACAGATTCGTTGATGACCGTTGGATTTCGATCCCCTCAAATCGACGGTGGAAATCCCATAAGCCAAATGGACCAATTTGGAATTTCAAAATCCAAGTTCTAGATTACCCTCCTCGCACTTTCCCACAAAGAATCCTCTCTAATCATTGATCTGAACCATCGATGTATTCGAGTTAGCCTTTGCACACCTTTTAATGGAGAAACGATGTATGAGCAATCGATCTCTTGCGGATTTTTTCCCGTCCATCGATCTATGATAAAATACAGAACTTCACTTCGATATTTTGGATCTCTATTTCCCACACACATTCACCTTGCGAATCTTTTCCCCATTAGCGATCCATCTTCTCTCCTTTAACCTGGATTGTCCAATCTTAATTGGGATTTTTGTAACTCTACGATGATTTATCATACCATCAATCAATCCATCTCTACCCAAATTCATCGAGCTTGTCCCAGTTCAATTATGAATTTCACTTCTACGAAACGTATATAAAGGAGCATCGATCCTTTCAGTGATCGATGACGTATTTGTTTCACGCACAGAGATCCATCAAACACTCTTTGCAACCTTCAACCCTGAAAATACCTAATTCCATGATACACATACATATATTTATTAACCATTAACAAATATTAGTCAAGCATTCAACTCACAGAATCATACACTCATACATAACTGCATTTACATAGAGATATGCCGAAATAGGCTTTCCTTCACTTAACACAAGGAATATGTACATTCACATTGATCCATAATCTATGTTATGATAAGTATAGACATGATATAAATCTAACCAGTGTCCTTGTCCTAATTTCTCCTTTATTGGCCACACTTATGCCTCGTAGGCTCACATACATATCTACAATTTGTTTCATGAACCAATTTTGGTTCAGATCCTCAATACACTCAACAATATGCTAACAAGTTCTAAATAAGGAAAACTCTTAAGTCTATCATATGTTTATCTACCTTAGATGATGGATTTGTTACATGATTCACACTTTGACTCAATGTCTCATCATCCACCTAGAGACTCACCTAAACGACTCATCATCTATCTAGAAGCTCACTTATAAACCAAATATATTTACATATTACATTATAGAACAATTTATTTAGAAAATGAAGACCCTTCTAGGCCTGTTCCAAACATTGGATGTGTACTTGGACGACGAGCAGGATGCTTTTGCACATATATCATATGGGACTCAAATATCGAAGCTATATGGGTGAACCTTTTATCATATATGATTTTATTGATGCATCATGTTATCAGTGTGGTTAGTCAACTAGAGAGGAGGGGGGGTCATCATTAGTGTCATTCTTCTTCATTTGATTCATCTACTTCATATGGTGATCCTCCACCTTCTCCTCCATAGGCACATTGATCACCTTCTCCTCCATAGGAAAAACCATTGACCACCATTTTATCCATATATCGACTAAACACCCTATCATCCTCATTGTTTCAACCCATTTCCCTCTCCTCCATAGAAAATCCCACCACCCTCTCCTCATCATCGAGCCAATCAACCACCCTCTCCTTCTCCACAAGTTGATCAACCACCCTCTACTCCTTATCAAGTTGATCGACCACTCTCTCCTCCTCTATAAGGAAACCAACCACCCTCTCCCCCTCTTTGAGTTGACCAACCACCATCTCCTCCTCCACAACCTAACCATCACTCTCTCATCTTCCAATAATCGACCTACCCGCTATGACAACTAGTTCAATCGTTGGTGATTTGGACAATATGGTCACATTGTGTGATATGAATTTTGGTGGAGAGTTATACCAACTAATTTATGCTACATTTTCACCTCATAGAGGTACTATATTGCATTTGGATATCGTGGAAAAAGCATTCATTATGGCTTTAGCTATGATGATGGAGGTACTAATTCCTTTGGATTTGGTGGTAGAGGCACCGATCATGCCTCTATCTCTAGTGCTGAAGGCATTGATGCCTATGGTTCTAGTGGTGAACCAACTACCTTATAAAAGTTATATTTGGTCACATGCATATATTTGATTGCTATGATGTATATTTTACATAATTATTTTACTTTTATTTTTTTCTTTTGTACTTGTATTTGAGACACACACACATATTAAATATTATATTGTTGGTATGTGATTTATATTATTAATGTATTTTTTAAAAATTAATTTTAGGATGTATCTCTCATTCAAATTTGAGATGGCATATTTGACATGTATATCTGACATATATATTGATTTTGAGATCAACATTCATGTATATTATGCATTTTCATGTCATATTGATGTTGTTGTTGTTTATAAAATGTGTTGTGTATGTTAATGATTAACATCATTATTGATTTCTCTACTTTGAAATCGAATTTGATATGTATCAATGATTTAAATTTGAGATGCTCCATATAATGTTTAATTATTGTGAGCATTGAAGTTTATATTTGTACAATTCCTTGTTGTGATCATTGAAGTCTGCTTGATCATGAAACTAATGAATGATCTATCAATGCTTCGATTACTAAAAAATTATTCATGCTATTCATTGATGTTAATTACTTAATATATTTTAATATTTAGTAACAATACTTTAAATTTAAATAAATTTTGATTTCATCAAAATAAATTATTTCGTTTAGCTATTCTTTGGCTATTTTTTGTTTTGTTTTCAATAACCCTTCCATACCATCACTGTAAAATACTAGAGAGATGAATGCATTACACATAAAATTGATTTTCAAGCAACTAAAATGGTTTAAAAATTTATCAAAAATATTTTGATCTATAACCTTGTAAATAAATTTTTGTAATCTTTGACGAAATATTTAGATGAAATATATCAATTTAACTATAGTAATCATCACCGTAATCATTCATCATCACTCACTCACTATCAACATCAAATTAATAATAATAATAAAAACACAGTATGTGTAAAAATTGAACCATAAACAACTCATCATAGTACATGTCCAAAGCAATGCAAATTTATTCAAAATTTCCCCAACTATGGATTTTTTACAAAAATGGAACATCATTACTAATACCATAATGAGACCTTGAGTTCAACTAGAAAATGTCAAATTAATAGTTGTAATACAAAATGACAACTCGTGGCTAAATTAAACAAGAAGTAGATTATGATAGAATGTGCCATCATCACCCAAATAAATAACACATAAGACTATATAAATAAGAATATGGTATTTTGGATTTAGCTTATAAAAATATCATTACTAACATTTTTGGTCACAGTCACAATTAGAAAAGTTGTACTGATGATTGTATTCAATCCTAGTTAGTTTGTTAGGGTTGAATCAGGTTCTAAAACACTTAACTATTGTTTTTTGAAATATTATTTTTAATACAAGTAAGAGGTGCATATATGAGTTTGTCAATTTCCTTAATCAAAGGTTTCCAAGGAAAATCACTTGTTTAATGCATATGTGGTATTTTTTTTTTGAGAATTCATTATCCCATATTCTCTTACATTGGTTTATTACTCACTATTTTGTACAAAATATTATTATGAAGGTAAGATCTTTCAAGCTTCTACCTACTTACATTGAAGGAATTCACAACATTTCATGTCCTTCTCAAACCTACACATTTTCTTGTTTTCGTCTTGACTAGCATGATGTTCAACATGTTGGATATGATTTTTTTCTAAAGCATTTTAACAGATAGCATTGGGAAATATTTAAAAATATATATATATATTTTTATTGAAAACAATAGAAAGTGTTATCAATTTGACACCATATCTACAATATTTTGATAAATAGTATGCATACTTAAATAATTAGATGTTAACTAGTGAACAATTAATCAATTCTACAGATAATTGAACAATAATATACTTAGCAATTAAACATGTAAATGTTAAATAATTGAGCAATGAATGTGGACCATGGAATACATGAGTATTGAATCTTTTAAAAATCCTAACATGCTACTATGATTAATCGGAAAAATAAATGTTTTTTAATAATCAACAAATATCAAATAAGTGAAAATTGAATAATCTATCAATTCAATAATCAAAATTTAAACATCTTAACCATTTATTAATTGAAATTTAGAAATTCAATTACAAATATTAGACATTTAACATCAAAAAAATTAATAATAGACCAATTTAATGTTTAAGGTTGAACATTGATGATATATGAACAATTATATTTAATTAATAATAATTTCATATTTGTACACACAATTATTGTTGTAGGAACAAATATGGTTAATATTTATGAAAATATAATTTCTTATTCCAATTTTTTTTTTAAATGGGCTAAACAACACCAATTATAACAAACTCAAGTGTTAGTTCAATTTGTTATTTCATCAACTATCCACCACTAAAAAAATCTATATCAACAACAATGTGTAACAATGTGTTAAGCATCATTGTTGGCTAGCCTTAGTAGTCATCTATCATGATTTTAAACAACCAATATCAATTTTTTTTATATAGAGTCAATGACCAACTATTTGATTCATTTTTTAATATCAATTTGTTTGGTTAAAAATTCTATTAAATCATGAAAATAATTATAAAATACATATTAAATATGCAATTAGATAAAAAATCATGAGACAAAAATAAAAACAATTTTGAATCAATCCTTCTATACAATCATAAATTACTAGATATATAAACAAATTACACATTAAATTGTTTTTTATCAATTAAAATGATCTAAAAAATTATTGATAACTTTTCATTTCCAACATCATAAATTGGATAAAAAGACATAATTTACCAATTATAGATAACAAAACTAAAGTGATGCATCCACAATATAAATATTGAAATAAAATGTGTATATGATATCGCTCTCCATTGCCATCACCTGAATTATCTTTCTCGGTTATTATCATGTTGTTGTTCTCAAAACGATTTTCTGTACCAAGTGAGCATATTTAAGCAAGTGTAATAAAACCGGGCATCTCCTAGCAATGCTGTATGAACGCTTGATCTAGGGTCATGTCTTAGTCTGAACCACCAATTTGTATCGAGCACATCTGGGTAAAAAAACATTTGGTTGCAGTGTTTTGGGAAAATATAAGGCTCCTTAGTTTCATCCCATATCCTTCTCGAGTTTATACATATTATCCCACTACCACAATCTTTCTTTACATTACTTTGGTTGAAGTTGTCCCACTACTTGCACTTAAAAATAACACATTGGAAAGATGAAAAGTTCACTTTAATGATCTCTCATATATTTTCAATGTAGCCAAACTTCTCCTCAATTATTTTCTCATTGTGGTCGCTAGAATGACTAGACTAGTCAAACTCTACTTCCACTCCATAGTCTTATATGACATGTCTATCATTGGCATCCTTGGTGAAAAAATGACACCCATATTCCCACATAGATGGAAGCAAATGCAACTGTAAAAATGTGAACTAATGATAGTGTCATATGTCTAATAACCAAAGCATTAATAAAAAACTATAGATGTTATAATTCAAATGTGCATTATAAAGTGAAAAATGTACACAAAGAGATTATTACTGAGTTGTTGCACACAATCCCTATGTTTAGTTCATCCTCTTCACCACATGGGTAATGAATGAATGCACCATATTTTTATCTAATATGTTCAACAACCAACTATTGGGACAAATCATTTCTATATTTTGTTTTAAATGATCAGGATAAGGCATGCTTCTACGATTCAACCATTTAAATTATTTAATGTCATTATCCCATGTCCTTCTCTTCCCTTCATAGAATGGAACCCATGGTTGTGTTGCCTCCTCATTGTAAAGGATTTATTGATGGCATCAATTTTTGAATTCACTGATGTATCCATGAAATCAAAATGAATAGTATGAGATTAAATGTATATTATCAAGTTTAGTGTAAATAATTATTCTCTATAAATTTGACAAAAGAAAAGTGGCTTACTCTTTATCATGCACCTTTTCCCATTTGTTTGAAGTATCTCCCCTTCCCTTTTCTCCTCATCCTATTGGTCATCCCAAACCACTACGCCAGGTGTGCCATCAATTTTCTTGATTTACTCTAGCATAATAGAACCACTCATATACTATGTAACCCTCCACCATAGACACGTCATTTTTTCCCCTTTGTCAAACAAACCCCTTCAATTTTTTCATGTACCTCTCTAATAAGAACATCCAATGACACGAGACCACTTTGAATAATTCTACCTCATCTACTGGTTGAATTAGAAGATGAACCTATAACTCAATAAAATTCGTGTGCAGTTCCTTCACAAAGATACAAACAATCTCAACTATCTCTTCATGCCACTATGGAATGCTATCCATATGAATATTCTTTGATGAGATCCAATGTACAAATGAAAATAATTTAGATATGTTGCACGTTAGGTACTGGAGAAATCCATGGTTCACATACCCACACATGAACAAATTATAATGACACTACCAAATAAACACACTCAAAATTGATTGTTTTAACCCGTGGTGGAAGAAAAAACAAGTCTTTACATACATACCCTTTGAAGGATCAAATGGTAATGTGTTTTCAACCCTGAAAAGTGTTCTTCTAAATTGAATTAATGTGGTAAAGCAAAGTCTTATAAAGAAGGCACATTCACACCTGATATAATTTCATTTGCTAGAGAAATATACTATTTCTTCAAAATCCATGGGACGTTACATTCTTTAAAAGACCAATAGGGATAAACCTCTCCTCTACTTTATTTTATTGGCCAATGCTTCGTCTTTATATTTGAAGAAATGCTATCTCTCTTAACACCCAATATGTCACTTCTTAGATGATATGTGCCTTCATAAAGAAGATAAATTATTTATAAATATATGCATGGGATCTAGTAAGTGGGAAATCATAATATGCTCCTAACATGGTAGCTCATAAAATACAAATTTCATTTCCATCCTAATGGAAATTTTCTCTACATAGGTGTCAAAAAATTAATGAATCAAACGATTTTGCATCTTCCTTTTCCTTCTCTTTCTCATATTCCCTAAGCTAGTCACCTGATGTTATTATTTAGCTTGTATGGATTCTCTTTGGTTTACCATTGAAAGTATATGGTTATATTCTATAAGGGTGTTCTTATAGGAGTAATACCCTCGAGTAGTCATACATTGACTTTCTTAGGTGGTTGTACCACTTAGCCTTTATAAAAAGTCCACAAAATTTACATCCTTGATACCCTCTTGTTACAAGACTTGCAATTTTATTGTATATAGATCATGTTAGAGTTAAAGAAGGCAATTTAATGAAATTAACTATGACAAATAATATTGTTATGCATATAAAAAAAATTAAATGACATGCTTACAAGATAAAACTCCCAATCCCAAATAATCATGTGTGGTGTATGCACATTTTCCATACAACGTAAAATACCTCTCCACCAAGATGGGTAATGACACATCATATATAAGTATCCCTTCCCATAATCCCTACAATTCATCCATCAATGCTTGCAGGTAGACATTCATATTCTTCAATTTCCTTCTACTAGGAACTATAGGAGCCAACCTAAGATGCTCATTCTTCATACACAACCAGTGTTGGTTGTGGAGCCTAATCTTACAGATTCATAGATGTTATTCAGTCGTGTTTGTACCCTAGGTTTACTGTACACTCATTCCTGAAATTTAGGGTTTTGGGATGTTTGTTGGGCAACATTTTTGCGGACTTGTGGTATTGGGTTAACCGTAGTATTTTCCCATGGTATTTCCCCTATAAAAGAAAAGGATTGTAATATGACTGTGTATGGTATAGTATGGTATGGTATTGTATTGTAAACAATATCTGTGATTGTGTGAGAGAGATTGTGAGAGTGTGAAGAGGAAGTGCAGCAGAGTTGCTGCAGGTTGTATCCTTTCATCTTTATAGACGCTAATAAAAGGACTGGCAATTTTTGTGTGGATGTATCCCATCTCTTGGGTGAACCACGTTATATCTATATCTCTCTGTAATGTGTTAAATGTGTTTTTGCATCTTGTTTAATGATTTAAATATATATCTATTATTGCTTTGTGGTCATGTTTCTAACAATTGGTATCAGAGCCAAAAGGTCTATTTGGTTGGTAAACTCACAAAAAAGAAGGGTTTTTGGTTCGAGTGGGAGCAATGGTAGAAGAGGGAAAGTTTAGGGTCGAGAAATTTAACGGCTAAAACTATCAGTTATGAAATATGAAAATGGAGGACTATCTGTACCAAAAGGATTTGTACCTATCGTTGGGCGGAAAAGAAAAACAGTCGGAGGCTATGAAGGGTGAAGAATGGGAGGTTCTTGACAGAAAGACATTGGGAACAATACGGATGTTCCTGGATTCATCAGTGTCTTTCAATATTTTGAAAGAAAAACAACAGAGGGTGTGATGAGCGCATTGGCGAAACTCTACGAAAAACCCTCGGCTTACAACAAGGTATTTTTAATGAAGCATTTACTTAATATGAAGATGTGAGAAGGTGGATCTGTTGCTGACCATTTAAATGAGTTTAATACACTTACGAGTTAGTTAAGTTCTGTAAATGTGAACTTTGATGATGAGTTTAGGGCTCTTCTAATCTTGTGCTCATTGTCAGAAAGTTGGAATAGCTTGGTCATGGCTATAAGTAACTCTGTCCCTAGTTCAAACACTCTTAAGTTTGATGATGTTGTTGGTGTTATTCTTAGCGAGGAAATGCAAAGAAAAAGCACAGGTGAGACATCAGATAATGCGTTGACCATGGAGAGTATAGGGAGACAACATGAGAGAGGAAGGAGCCCAGGAAATCACAACAAGTCTAAAAAGGGCAGAACCAAGTCCATATTCAGAAAAATAGAGTGCTGGAAATGTGGTAAGAAAGGACATCTGAAGAAGACTGCATAGAACCAAAGAAGAAAGGTGAGAGGAAGAAAGAGACTACTCAAAAAGCGAATGTAGCAGGTGATGTGTTACAAGATTCTTTGATTCTTGCATTAGATAATACTAGTGATTATTGGGTAGTAGATTCAGGGGCTTCATGTCATGCTACACCCCATAGGAAATTCTTTCATGATTATGTTCAAGGTGATTTTGGACATGTTTTATTGGGGGATGATGAACCATGTAAAATTGTTGGAATGGGTAAGGTACAAATTAAGTTAAATAATGGAAGTGAATGGATTCTAAAATATGTAATGAACATTCCTGCTATGAAAAGAAATCTGATCTCAACAGGGCAGTTGGGAGATAGCGGTTGTTTGTCTACGTTTGGAGGAACGTGGTAGAAGATCACTAAAGGATATCTGGTAATAGAAAAAGGAGATAGGGTAGGTACTTTATATTTATGTCCTCATAATATTGATTATTCTATATCTATAGCTTCCATAGAAACAAGTGCGGCGTTGTGGCATCATAGGCTTGGCCACATGAGTGAGAAGGGGATGCAGAATCTCCACTCAAGGAAACTGCTTCCAGATCTGAAGCAGGAAAGTTTGGAATCCTGTGAGAACTATGTTTATGGAAAACATAAGAGAGTTAGATTTCTCAGGGTTGGGAAACAAAAGAAGAGCAAAAATTTAGAGCTTGTCCATACATATGTATGGGGACCAGCTCAGGTACAATCTCTTGGAGGCTCTCATTATTATGTTACTTTTATTGATGATGCAACTAGAAAAACTTGGGTTTATTGCATTAGAAATAAATATGATGTGTTTGATACTTTTAAGAAGTGGAAAGCTTTGGTTGAGAATGAGACAGGAAAAAGGTTGAAATGTCTCAGATCTGATAATGGATGTGAATATTGCAGTAAGGAGTTTGACAGTTACTGTTCACATAATGGGATTCGCAGAGAGAAGAAAGTCCCTAGAACACCACAAGAAAATGGTGTGTCAGAAAGGATGAACAGAACGATCATGGAGCATGCAAGGTGTATGAGATTTCATGTAGGGTTTCCCTTATAGTTTTGGGATGATACTGTAAACACTGTTATTTATTTAATAAACATAGGGACTTCAAGTGCTTTGGATGGTGGGATTCCAGAGGAAGCATGGACAGGTAAACATGTAAAATAATCATTTCTAAGAACTTTTGGTTTTGAAGCATTTTTCCATATTGATAAAGATGATAGAACAAAGCTTGAAGCTAAATCCAAGAAATGTACCTTTATTGGATACAAGGTTGATGGTTTTGGTTATCGCTTATGGGATTTTGAAAATCGCAAAATCATTAGGATTAGAGATGCATTATTCAATGAAAAGGTTATGTACAAAGATCAGTTGTAGGGAAAGAAAGTGGGAAAGGAAAACACAGAGTACACAATGCTTGATGAAATCAAAGAAAATGAAGTTCCAAAGGAACCAAAAAATCAAGAACAACAACAGGTACCTAAAACTCCTGCAACTGTAAGAAAATATACCAGGTTAAGTAGACCCCCTGAATGATTCTCTGCTTCATTGTATTATTTATTCAATGATTGATTCTGGTGAACCAGAATGTTATGAAGAGACAATGCAGGTAGAAACTAGAAAGAAGTGGGAGCAAGGCATGAATGAGGAGATGGAATCGTTGGTAATAAATCAGACTTGGGATTTGGTTCAGTTACCTGCAGAAAAAAGGGAATTGCAGAATAAATGGGTTTACAGGTTGAAGGAAGAAGATGGAGGAAAGAAGCGGTACAAGGCTAGACTTGTTGTAAAGGGGTTTGCACAAAATAAAGGTATAGACTTTAATGAAATATTTTCTCCTATTGTTAAAATGACTTCAATTAGAAATATTTTAAGTCTAGTGGCCATAGAATATTTGCTCTTGAACAATTAGATGTAAAAAACAGGCTTTCTCCATGGGGATTTGGAGGAAGAGATTTATATGTAGCAGCCACAAGGGTATGAGGTTAAAAGGAAGGATAATTTGGTTTGCAGTTTGAAGAAGAGCTTTTATGGCCCGAAGCAAGCTCCAAGGTAGTGGTATTTAAAATTTGATAAGTTTATGACAGAACAAGGTTATGATAGATGTCATTTAGGCCACTGTGTTTATTTCAAGAGGCTAGATAACGAAAGATATATTATCTTGTTATTGTATGTGGATGACATGCTTGTTGCAGGGTCTAACATGTAGGATATAAATGTGCTAAAAAGAAAACTAGCTAAATCATTTGCGATGAAGGATTTGGATGCTGCAAAGCAAATCCTTGGTATGAGAATAACAAGAGATAGGAAAAATCGCAAATTGACATTGTCTCAAGGTGAGTACATAAAAAAGGTGTTGCAGAGGTTTATAATGCAGAATGAAAAACTGGTTAGTACACCTTTAGCCAGCCATTTCAAACTAAGTAAGGAGATGTGTCCAAAGACATAGGAAGAGATAGATTACATGTCCAGGATTCCCTATTCATCAGCGATTGGAAGCTTGATGTATGCCATGGTGTGCACAAGACAAGATATTGCACATGCAGTGGGAGTTGTGAGAAGGTATATGAATAACCTAGGTAAAGAACATTGGAAATCAGTACAGTGGATTCTCAGGTATTTAAGAGGTACCACTTCTCATGCATTATGTTTTGGAGGTTTAAACACTGTTCTAAAGGGATATGTTGATGCATATATGGCTGGCGATAAAGATTGCAGGAGGAGCACCACATGGTATGTGTTTACTATGGGTGGAACAACAGTAAGTTGGATTTCAAAACTGCAACAGGTTGTTCAAACTTTCAACAACAGAAGCAGAGTATGTTGCTGCTACAGAGGCTACTAAGGAGATGATTTGGTTGCAGAGGTTCAAGGAGGAATGGGGTAAGAAGCATGAGAATAGCAGCATATACAATGACAACCAGAGTTCCATTTTTCTTGCAAAGAACTCAGCATTTCATTCGAAGGCTAAACATATAAAACTCAAGTACCATTTCATAAGATCTGTTCTAGATGAAGTAATGTTAAAAATGGAAAAGGTACATACTAGCCAGAATCCTGCAGACATGTTGAAAAAGGGAGTAACCAGAGAGAAACTGAGTTCCTGCTTGTTTTCTGTGGGCCTTCAAGCATGAAGGTGAAAATAAGAAATTATCCAAGTCCAAGGTCCAGAGCATAGTCCAGCAAGTGCAGCAACGATGGAGTTGTTGTGATCAGTTTTCAAGTGGGATATTGTTGGTTGTGGAAGCTAATATTCCAGATTTAGAGATGTTATTCAGTCATGTTTGTACCCCAGGTTCATTGTACACTCGTTCCCTCGATATTTTTTTTGGGATGTTTGTTGGCCAATAGTTTTGTAGACCCATGGTATTTGGTTAACCATAGTATTTTCCCATGGTATTTCCCCTATAAAAGAAAAGCATTGTAATACGGATATGGTATGGTATGGTATGATATGGTATTGTATTGTATTGTATTCTAAACAATCTCTGTGATTGTGTGAGAGAGACTGTGAGAGTGTGAAGAGGAAGTGCAACAGAGTTGCTACAGGTTATATCCCTTCATATTTCTGGATGCTAATAAAAGGACTGACAATTTCTGTGTGGACGTAGCCCATCTCTTGGGTGCACCACGTTATATCAGTGTCTCTATGTAATTTGTTAAATGTGTTTTTGCATCTTGTTTAAGGATTTAACTGTATATCTGTTATTGCTCTGCAGTCCTGTTTCTAACAACCATAGGGGGTATTGTTATTGATCACTAATATTGGTTGAACATAATAGTTGGTGTTTTGGAGGGACTATAGGTTAACTCCATCCATGGATATGTTGAATCAAAGGCTATGTACTTGATCCTTGAATTTATCTGGCCATGTATCATCTATATGTTTCATGGCTATTGAATCTTTTGGGATTTCCATAACCCATGGTGAATTTTTGTGTGAGGGATGCCACCCTCGCAATATGCCTAATTATTATGCAATGAAATATCCTTTGAATAATTGGAATTATAGGCATGTGCTTCAATATTTTATAAGGAGGACCATGTGATTTACCTTTTTCTTATGGTACTTGTCATGCCCACATTCTAGACATATTTTTTGTTTGTGTATTCGTCTGTATATAAAATACAATCATTTGGACATGCATGATATGATATGTAATAAACACCCAATCATTTGCACATGCATGATATGATATGTAATCAACACCCAAAATTTTCAACATTTTATTTTCCTCTTCACAACTGTCATGTAACACTTGATTACTCAAAAGTACCTTATCTTTCAATAACCTACATTTAGTGGGAAACATAATTATACAATGTTATTAAATAATCGACCATTTTCAATGTTGATTGTGTGACAAGAATCATAGAATTACAAGGGACTTAATGGTAAATTACATCAAAAGTGTCGAAAATACAAGTTTGACATACCATACATCACTTTCAAGTTCTATAGTAACATTGTTGTCCCTAGTTGAGTATAAATTGTTCGGCTATGATCAAAGAGAAGGGTGGTGGATGCACATTTCAGGATTTCGAGGAAGGTTTTGGTGATACGAGCAACATTCCCTAACTCATATTGTTGGAATAAATAAATAAAAATTCCCTCCATGGAACCGATATCATGTAATAAATCATCCATACTAACCTCTATTTCATTGCCAACATTTGAAGATCAATGTTATTGTAGACATTCTAAATTGGTGACTCAAAACATAGTGGGAATTGAATAGGTATTTGATTCAACCATGCTTGGTATTATTCCTCTCTTAGTTTTGTTCATTTTCTATCCTTCTCTTGATTTGATATTGTAGTGGGGTGCAACCGAATATCATATATAGGTCGCTCATTGTCGAAATCCTCATTAAAGAATACTGAATAATGAATTGATGATACTAGTAAACGCAATGTTAGTTTGTTCAAACACCATACCAAACAATTCTTAAAATTAGAATTAAAAAAATATCCGATGGTATATGTGCAACCAACCACTTTATAAAACACATGTCAAATTGAGCAATACAATTACATTAACTCCATTGAATATAAAAATAAAAATACAAGTAATCAATGATATTTTTCTTACTCCCCAATGGGACATCTAAAGGTAGTCCTAATACAAGATGCCTTTGATGAGTGATTGGTGGTATATGAAATTTATAGTTTATTAACAACTCGTCATCATGAGACAAAATACATATTGCATGCAAAACAACAAATATGGACACTTTTCTTTTCATAAAAAAATTATTGTCATTGGAGTGTTACTTGAATGAAAAAATTGCACTAAATAATGAGAATAACCATTCATGCACATCAATATATAATAGTTTCTTCATGTTAAATTTTCCAAATGCATAACCATTCATGTACATACTATACATGGAAATGCTATGTTTGTATTTAACAATATTCAAGTAATCAGATTGCCAATAAACAAGACCACAAAATGGAAGAAGTTCTACTAACTGTTTAGGAGGAATAAATGCATGTGAAAGGACAAACAACCCAATATTTACATCATATATTCTACACTTGCCAATCGTATAATCATCACCACAAAAGGAAAATCATTTCCAACATTGGGCACATGTAGAGAAGACAACCAAGTGCCATAAAACGAGCGATTGTAAGAGGTTTGGAATTTACTTTGTAGATGGATAGGAAGAGAGAAGTCATAATTACCCTCCTACAATTGAACTAACCTTGGTGTTTTCCTCTAAGATTTTACAACTCTTTGGGTCTCCTACTAGAATTTTTTTTGAGTGATATTGATTTCATACTTTGGATCACTAGAACTCTCAGTTGAATCAACAAAAGGAGATAGGTTGATCAATTTAGGACAAAATGTAGTTGTTTTTCCTTCCAAATTTTCAAAAAAGGAGCATATAGAAGTGTTCCTACATGTATTTTCTATATCACCTATTGGATTTATATTGCAGTGGGAGGTATTAGACTGTCAATATTAGGTATTTGATCATTAATATAATGGGTTAGTGTGACACATCAAGGGTTCTCCTTCAACGCTTGAAATATTGAACAACTGCATACTATTAGGGTGTCATAAAATAGATCCAGTTCATAATGAAGTACCACTGACTTTGTATTGTGGACGGAATATGGCATGTTACAACTAGCAAGGTAAAGCAACTTTACATTTTCATCTACTAACTGCTTGTGGTATCTTTCTCTCAACAAGAGCTTGTATATTTTTTCGAATGGTGGAATACATTGTGCATATGAACTTGATTCTGAATCAGGATCCTAATTCAATGTATAATTATTCACATGCATGTTTATAAATAACAAAAATTCAAATTATTAGATGATCAAAATATAATTGAAATCTAAACTTACTACAAATGACAGTGTAGAACTTGAACTTTGAACAATATGGTATGAGATAGAATATGAAGAATTGACCATTTGATATTATAATATTTTCTAACAGCATTTGAACCAAATCAACAATCGATATGTGTCTACATTCATGAAATAAAGTTTGTGAAAGTTATAACAATCTAAGTTTAAAAATACCTTTGAACCATTTTTAAAGTAAATGGCGCGAGATTAAGTAGCATAGGTATCATATGGAATATTCTAATTTACATCTTTATTATTTTAACATCAAAAATAAGTTTATAGGATTGTTAAATGAGAATAGTGTTTGTGTTTCCAATTATGTCACTTGTTCATTAATAATATAAAGTGCACCGGTGCGTTTTTAAAATATGAACACCGAATATAAACATATCCAAAAAAACTCACAAAATAAATTATTCACAAAGATATAATAACAAAACTTTGGATTTCCATTTTCCAATTTAACATAAAGTAGTGTGTTCATGGATAAATCACATTGATGTGCTTTATCCAATGAGGCACACCAAAGACAAAATAAAAATAAAAAAATAAGGTGGATGTGTTTTTTATCAATGCACTGAAATATCCAATGGGTAAATGAGTGGGAATTTTATTTTAGAAAAATGACTTTTAAAAAATGTGTTTATAATAGAACACTTAAACACTATCTCAATCTTTTGCCAAATGTTCAAGGGAGAGTTTTGCAAGAGATATTCCTAGGGAAGATTTTGGAGTGGCTAATTTTTTTTAAAAAGGAAAATTTGTAAGGTATTGTGGATCATATACAACTCTACATAGAAAACATTCGAGCTATTTAGTTTTCCCTTATTGGTTTTAAAAAAATTATTAAATCTTTCATACTAATATTTACAATGTATTATGAAAAAATAAAATATTTTTACTAGTTACCTTTAACGTTGGAAACCCTTGCTTTTTTGTTGCTTCCCTTTTGTTTTATATGGTTGTGAAATTTAACACTAGGGTTTTATCTTTTTTTCTATTTCACAATGAGAGTATTTATTTCTAGACAATTTATATTTAATGTTTAATTCTTTTATATATGAGGCCTTGGTCATCTGTTACAATGGGTCCATTCATAGCATAGGATTCCAAAACCAGTCCATATCAATTTTTTTTCAAATGATGTTTTTTTGGGTGCATAGAATCTATATTACACACCGGTGTGCTTCCTCTAAAATTGCACTATTTGTTTTCAATTTCAAAGGTATATCTGCAATACATACAACTAATTCACATCGGTGCTCTAATCGAAAACACATTGTTTAAATTAATTTGAATTTTGTAAAATTTGCCACATTATATCGATGTGTATACATCATGTTTACAAACCATTGTGTGTACGGTATAACATAAAACCAATGCGTATTTCTATATAATGCGCCGAAACTAACTAGAAAACATCGTTTCTAACTAACAATTATTTAATTTATTTGCAAAATATATTTAATAGTTTCTATATTTAATTATGTAGGGATTTTATTAATAAACAAAGTTTGATAGAAGTAGATGAAATCATTCTTAATGCAATGAGCACAACGTGAGTACATCCCAAAAAAAGAACAAGCAAGCTATTTGAAATTCTACTATAAAATTAAATTATTTGAAGTATTTGTCTGTTTAATTGATGTATATTAGTTAATATATGTGATGCAAAGCAAACATTTGAAGAAACTCAATAAGCTTGTTTGCAAACTAAGTGCAAAACAACATAAAATCTTAATGGAAAAGTTGAAAAGAGATGAAGTAGGAAAATCAAAAGGTAATAATGTAATTCTTAAGAATAGTTTCTAACATATTTCAAATAATCTATTTCACATTTGTTGAGTGTTCTGTAGGGACCCACAACGAGGAAAGGGAATGTTGTCCTAAGAATATAAGAATTATGAAGGATGTAAATGATGATGAATTGGCCTTCAGTTCATCTGGAATGGTGTTGGAAGTTGATGAAAAGGGAAAAACGTTAATACAACTATGAGAGATATAATTGAAAGAAAATATAGACATACTAATAAAACTATGAGGGATATAGTTGAACGAACATATAGACATACTTTCCACTTATAATACAAAAATCATGTTATGTATAAACCAGAGGAAGCATTTCCAGAAAAAATGGTCAATGAGACTTGTCAGAATTGCAATAGTGAAAACATACGATAACAAAAAAAATTATTTAAAAAAAAATATTCCTAAACATGCTTTTATTTAAAATTTATATACTACTACAAAAAATTATGAAATTAATATTTTGGCTAATATATTTACTTCCATATCAGTAAAAAAGAATTTTTTTGTTTGTAATTTTCAAATTTTAAAAATATTTTGAGGATCTCAAAGGACAAATGAGGTGATATGCGGAAAATTCCAGTAGGGATGCCCAAAAAAGTGTACAACGAGATGATTACAGAAATGAACATAACTGCATTGCAGGAGGAGTTATCTCAACAAAAAATGCATCAAAAGAATGTAACCATAGATTTTTTTTTTTTTTGTACATAGAGTTTAATTATTGTATGATATATCAGTTTTTTTGTTATTGAAAAGAAAAAAAAATGGAACCCATTCAACACATAAGGCATGATGACAAGGAAGATAAGGATCAACAGAAAAGCTTGTGAGTACTTGTGTTTTCCTTACTCTAAATTTCATGTTTGTTGTAATCTTTATATTTTAATTATTTTACACTCGTCCCTGGATGTCATCTAACAAGTGTTAAAAGACAAAGAAGATCCATTTGAATAATGGATTGAAATTATGTTAAGTATGGGTTGTGATTATATGTTGTGGTATCAAGAGTTAATTGTGAAATTTATAATTAGCTATGTTGTTTTACTTCTCTCATTTTATAATAAATAGAACAACAATAAATATTTATATTAAATATATGATTTGTCATGACATTTAAAATTTGTAGGAAACAATGTATGGAGTAGAGGAAACATAAGAGTTATTGAGAAAATGACTCGAAGAATGACTTTGAAAGAATGTATACCATTTATAAATCACTTCTTGCCAGGGTAAGATTTTTTATCTGCATAATCATGTATATAATTTCATTTTGCATTATGCTCAACGATGTAGATATCCTCATTACGCTTTATTTTTATGTTTATAGATGGAATATGAAGAGGAGGAAAAAAATCAACACAATCAACAAAACATTCATCCAAATAACCTAGGTACAATATTGTTTACAAGTGGCGAAGAAATGANATATATATATAATTGGATGTGGTTGCAATTTTTTTTAAATGATTGTTTGTGAAAATTTCACATTTTGTTTATTGTACTAGACATATTGTCCCAATTGGTTATCAACAAGTGTAACAATTACATATTGACATTTTGATCATTATGGATCTTTTTATTTTCCTATTTTGTAGGATGAAGAGTCTCTTATTCATATATAATAAAATGAGTTTCTTGTTGGAATTATTGTCATTGATGTCATATTAAGGCATTACATTGAACATGTTGTTATTAATGCTATGCCAAGGAATTTGCAAGCAAGGGGCAGAGGGGAGCACATGCGCATGCATACATACACACACATACACTTATAGGTTTACTAGTATATTAAAAAAAGGGATGCACGTGAAAAAGTAAAATAAAAAATGGTGATTTCAAACCCATGGGTTTGGAATCTCACGGTATTTGGAAAAATGAAAAAAAGGAAATTAATTATTTAATCAATGGGTGCCATGTTGTTTTTAATGAGCATGTCCCTTCATGAAGGATTGTGATAAAGTATAAAAAGAGAAAGTATTGAGAGAAGGGGTGTATGTAGTAGCATTTGAAAAAGTGGATGAGCAAAGATTAAATATCATTCCAAAAGGGGAGGTTGTGAAATCAGTTTCAATTCAACTTGATACTTTCTTTATAACTTATTTTCTGGGATGTTTCAGATGGAATTGTGAGGAAAGAGAAGCAAGATATATGACTAAATGTACTCAATATTTCATACATTGGTTCACTATACTTTCTGAGATATGCCCTATGGAAGCTAGGTTTTATGAATGCTCCTGAAATCAGTTCAAACATGTCAGCTTTTCATTTTTTCTATAACTTAATTTTTGAGACCTTTTAGGCTATGAAATTTGGAGGAGATTGAGGTGATATCTTTGAGTACATGTGGTCAAAATTTCAAATGTTGTTTCACTATAATTTCTGATATATTCCATGTGGAAGTTAGGGTTTATGAATGCCCCCTAAATCAATTTCAAACAAGTCATCAAGACATTTTCACTATAACTTACTTGCTAGGTCATTTTAGATCATGAAATTTAGAGGAGATAATGGAAAGATCGCTAAGTACATTTGGTAAAAAATTCAGATGTTGGTTCACTATATTTTCTGATAGATTTCCAAATGGAATATAGGTTTCTTAATGGCCATGAAGTTAGTATCAAACCGATCAAGTTGGAATTTTCTCTATAACTTATTTTATAATACTTTTCAGTCTGTGAAATTTTCGGTGATTCAAGGAGACATACAGAGGTACTTCAGGTAAAAATTTTAGTCTTTGGTTTGCTATAATTTCAAAGCATACCTTGTTGTTGGCTACGAAGGACAATAGTTCCATAGATCTACACAAGGATAAATGTCTATCTTAAATTATAGATATGTATGTCGAAACTTAAACCAAAGATGCCATGAAACATGAAATGAACAATAAAATAAACACATAAACAACACCAAACAGATCAAAATATTCTATGCACTTGAAAACATATCTATAGAAAATTCATCCCTTCCATAGAGACATGGAGGCATGCTGTAGAAGACTCTCACCTCTCAAAACCATTAAGACAAGTTTAAATATCATATAGTTGACTCTTTCTTTACATTCACTATATCCCTTTCTCTCTTCCCAAGGAATCCTTCTAAAGGCTCATTAAACCTAAATGGGTCATAAAACCTAGGAACATGAGTCATTACATTTCATTTAATATCATTAAAAACCCCCTTATACAAATATATCCCCCTCTTTACATCATTATGCATAGTTGGGCACCATTGGGCCCCAACAAAAAACCATTGTCTCATCCTTGAGATAGGTATATATGTATGTATGCTTCTCTACAATAATGTTATTGCTACTTGTACTAGATGGTCCCTTTTGGCTCCTCTCTCAGTAACACCCTTTTGGCACTTCTTTGTAGCCTCGACCCCACCTCTCTATGGTAAAATCTATAGGAATTTGCGGGTGGAACATCCTCTACTTATACTATATATAACATGTTCCTATTTCTATCAATCCATCTTACCGAAATACCAAGGATCCATCCAGGGTAACCGCCAAGTCAAACAGGAGCGATTGTTCAATATAGTGCTCTTACAACTTACTCTAATCATTTGCAGACCAACAACTTATTTCTTGTTCTATCTTGAAATATATGACATCTCAACTTGTACTCTGCTTGGAAAACTTCTCTATGTAGGGGTAACAATCTGCTATGAAATTTTTTGAACATGGGTCTCAACATTTCTCAAAATAGGGGTGAACTTCTTACTTGAAATTTTTTTTGAACTATGGTGTACTTCTACAAAATTTGTGTGATACCATAATTGAGTCACTAACTCATGAAATTATGCCATGCATGGATTTTTTTAAATAGGACTCAAGAATTGACTCAAACAGAACCGTATAGGGCTGGAATTAAACTAGACTCAAATGAATATGACCCATGGTTATCAACACTATAGCTTAATTAACTTTTATGTGTCGTGCAAGGATATAACACAAAAAAATGACTCTCAATTTGTCACACATGGATGTAACCCAAATTAGAACTCGACAAAATACAACTAAAGAAAAGCATGCCTCCAACTACTACACACTGATAGGTTCACTCTACACTAGAACACTTTAGCAAACAGACTGCATGGTAATTTGAATGGCCGGACAAGAAAACCATGTGCAAGAAAACCTCACATTAGGATACTCCACGTAACATGCAAGAAAACTCTACATAGTGCACAAGAAAACTCCACCTCCACATAGTCAGACTCCTCTAACTTAGGAAGATATGTAGAACCGATCTCTTTGCACTACCTCCAACAAATCTATGGAAAAACAATACAACCCAGGTTCTTCCACTTCCCTTGATGTTGTTGTCACTCAACCCAAGGGAGGGGAAACCTCGGGGGGCTTCCCGACTTGGTGCACCAATTACTGGATACTCACACCAACAATTCCATAGATCTGCATAGGGATATATCTATATCTTAAATTATAGATATGTATGTTGAAAATTCAACCATAGATGCCATGGAACAAGAAATGAAGAATAAAATAAACACATAAACAACACCAAACAGATCTAGATCTCCTATTCACTTGAAAAAAACTTTATACAAAATCCATATCTTCCATAGAGGTAGGCAGACATGCTACAACAAACTCTCACCTCTCAAAACCCTTGATTCAAACTCAAATCCCAGATAGTCGATATGTTACTACATTCACTCTCTCCCTTTCTCTGTTCCTAAGGAAGCCTTATAAAGGCTCATTAAACCTAAATGAGTCATGAACCTTACAAATGCAAGTCATTAATTTTAATTTAATATCATTACAAACCACTTTATAGAAATATTTTCCCCCATTTACATCATTATGCATAATTGGGCACTGAGACCTATGGAAGTTAGGGCTTATGAATGGTCTCGGAATTAGTTTCAAACAAGCCAGTTTGGAATATTCTCTATAATCTATTATTTGGGACTTTTGAGACTGCAAAATTTTCAAGGATCTAAGAAGATATACATAAGTACTTCAATAAAAACTTCAAACTTGGGTTCTCTGTACTTTCTGAGAAATACCTTGCATAATTTAGGGTTTATAAATGGTTTTAAAATCAGTTTCAAACATGTCAACTTTGCATATTCCCTATAAGTTCTTTTCTAGGACTTTTCAGACTGTGAAAGTTTTAGGGACCTAAGGATACATATCGGAGTACCTCAGGAAAAAAATTCAGAATTAGATTTTCAAAATTGGATATGTGACATGATGTACAATTTTTCTCTTGGGAAGAGGCAAAAAAAAAAAAGCTTTGAAAAATTTACCATTTGGAAATTCAAATTTTGATCAAACCTTATGAAGGTAGAAGTAGCAAATAGAATCAGTGAAGGAAATGTGAATATTATCATATTTTAAAGAATTTATATATGCTAAATAATAAATTCTAACTTGAAGGTTGGTGCCACTCAAGTGTCTCTTGCTAAGTTGGTTCTTAGTAGCGGGGATTGGTGTCTACGAAGATCTATAAGAGTACATTGGTTCCTACCAGGGTTTGTACCATTGGGGATTGGTGTTTACGAAGATATTTAAGAGTAGTTTGGTGCCTACTAGGGTTTGTACCTGTGGGGATTGGTGTATTTAGTAGGTTGGGACCTAGAAATATTTGTAATAGTAGGTTGGTTCCTACAAAGAATTATAAAGGGAAGTTTTGTGGTTTTCTCCCAAAAGGTTTCCACATAAATATTGTGTTGCATATTATGCAGTTAATAGATCTCATCTGCAATTATTTTCTTATGGTTGGTGAATGTTTGAAAAATAAAAAATAAAATGTCTTATATTGATTCACCCCCCCTCTTAGCATAAGCGTGTTCTCAACAATTAGTATCATAGAAGGTTCCTTCAGAAACAATCTAATTGTTGGAAGGTAATGTTACACCCAAAATTTGTCTTTATGCTCAATCCCTTGGAGTTTCCTGGCCAAACCATATTTTGGATGATGTTTTTGGTCAAATATAGGAGGCCTAACACCCTTTTCCTTCTAAAATAGAGTGTCATCCTTGTCTGATGCCTCTTTCCTAATGACAAGGTGCACCAATGACATTGTGGCCTGAGGACAAGAAGCATTGGTGCCTCCTTCTAGTGCACAAAGAGATTCAACACTATTAAAATGGAAAAAATAGAATATTAGAACATTATAGATGAAATTCCTCGTGGAGGCTTATCCCAACTGCTTGGAGTAGGTGGCATTCATATCCCTAGCCTCTAGGGATGATCCCTCACCTTCCTCCCAAATAATATCAACCCATTTGGGCCCTCTTTGGCCTATATATACAAGCTTCATGAACCATGATAGAAGTGGACCAAGAGAGCACCTTTATGCGGTTGAAATCATTGTTGGTATAGGAGGAAAAGAGTGTGATCTTGTGAGTAATATTTGTAGATTTTGTAGAGCTTGTGGCCGTGAGTCACAAGACATTGTGAGAACAAAGCTTCGACATCAAGGATTTGGTTGTTGTTTTCTTCTCTTATTATGTTAATACAAATATGTTCCCCTTTTCCATGAATGATTTGTGTTGCTCTTAGTTATTCACTACTTTTCTCCTTGATCATTAGTATAAATCATTGAATTATCTTGTTGCTTTCACTTTTTTATCTTGTTCCTTACGTTCTTTTACAAGTACAATTAATTGTAAAAAAAATCACAAGGAAATGATCACCTTCTCAGTGAGGTAAGAAAGTTTGACATTCAAGTAGTTTAACAATAAAGGGAGAGGATGCATTGTTGTGAGTCTTGTGTTCTAGATTTGCCCCATGTAGACTAGGGAAACAATCTGTGTCTGCATTGATTGAGAATTTTCAATAACAAAACTAGCGACCATACTGGGATAACTAATTGGATCTATGAGTTTTGATTTTGTTTTTTCCTACAAGTTCTCAAAAAAAATTCTCTTGCTCATTTAAATATTTAAGGTATGAAATTCATCTTAGGAAAATTCTATCTGCTTCCTCGGGTCAGTGTTTACACTCAACAAATTCTAGTTTGATTTATAATTTCTCATGCTAAAGTTTTTATCTTCTTTTTGGTTCTCTATATTCGTTGACGCACCTAGGTCACTTTGATAGAGCATCGACCCCTAGCTAACGCCTTTTTCTTATTGTCACAGCACGTCGGTGACACCGTTTTCCTAGAGACATAGTGCGTCATCGGCGTTGTCTATAAGAGACAAAATAGTGGCATCCCATGGGGGAAACCCTATTTCTAGCTTGCAGGGTGCACCGAGGTAGGCCATTTTCAACTCTAGAATTGTTTTTGAAATTCTTTGGTTTGGTTTGTTTTTTTTCAATTTGTTGCTCTACTTATTGACAGTGTGTACTTAGCTTGAATATATTTTTTGAGTCAAAATATTGAAAATTTATCTTAGTAAAAGTCTCTAAAATTGAGTGATTTTGTGTTTGGAAGTTCGGTCTTGGGTGTTAGATTTTGCATTTAGGTATCTTAATGCTCTTTCCAGATTCATAAAAAGGAAAAATATTGTAGTTTCGTGTGCCTTTTATTAGAGTGTTTTTTGTTCTTTTCATTTATATCATTCCAAAAATATATAAAAAAACAAAAGAAAAGGTTAGATATGTTGCTTTCGATTTGATTTTGTGTTTTGAATCTGATTAATCACATAAAGTAGTAGTTATTCTTGTGAGTTTTGATTGAGAAAATAATAGGAATTAAAGCATTAGGAAACTTTTTCTTTTTGTGTTAGATATCTCTTTAGGTTTAGCATTGAGAGGTTTTGTGTGCCTAAAAGTTTTTTGAAGTTTGAGGAATGAGTTATTAAAGTTGCATGGTGTTTTTGTTTATTGCTTGGAAGGAAAAGATCTCTCCTTTGCTCTAGATAGGGTTCATCGAAAAGAGAATTGCATTGGATTTAGACCATTTAATCTTGCAATTACTACACACTCCACAAAAATTCACTAACCAACAAGATAAAATTGAACGGTAGTTTAGGTTAAAATTATTAGAAATTTGAGTGATAGGTTAGGAGATGTCATTTCTTGCCTACACTGCATCTCGGGGACTGTGTGGTTCTTCCACGTACCAATCGGTATATCGAATGACTTTTCACATACCCTAGAGGTATATCAAAAAGTTCTTCACGTACTCGATAGTATATCAGAAGGCCCCTTTCGAACGGTTATGCATCGAACAACACTAAAATAAATTTGAGCTCCCTTGTACCTTGCGTATATCGAGAGACCCTTCTAGGAACCTATACCAACTGAGAATATCCTTTTGGATGTATTGTTGAAGCAATACATTGAGAACAACACTCAGGGAGCTACTATGCACATGTCATCTAGGTAGTCGGTTATTCAGGAAAGGGTACAGTCCCAATCCTCCTTTCCATGTTTTACTATTGGACCCTATGATATATCACGAGTTGCGACAACTAGACACTCCTAGTGAGGATCCGAATTCTTCAGCGCCTTGTATCACTTAAGTTTGCTTGTGACCTTAACTTGTGTGTGATATTTTCGACTATATTACCTTTAGATTAAAAATTTTAGCCAACATTATGGTTGAGCCACCTGTGAGGAGATCTCATAGGATGCAGGGTTTACAACTTGATTTTCCTCCCAACCATGGAAGAGAGAGAAGGGAAACCATGGACCAGCCTATCACGACTGATCTGCATGGGTAGGGAATCTTAGTTACTGAAGTTGGGGAAGAATATTCTTCCTCCAAAAATCCATCTACCCCTACTATGATAGTGGTTCAATTTCCTTCTTCATGTGATTCGACCTTTCACTTCCTTACGTAAGGCCATTCTGGTGCATGAGATCGGGTGTTTTCCCATCCATCATATGACCCCGTGGCATCGAAATTGGGTCCAACTGCTCCATTTGGGGACACTTCCTTGGGAAAAACCATTTTTGAATGCGGAACTACTGCTTTATCTTACGTTACGCCCCCACGAGACATAAAATTATTATTATCGAATGATGATTTTCTTAGATCCATCCATGAGATGGTGTCACGTTTGCACATGAGGGGGGGTAACATAAGAAGAATGATTCTCTCTCGTTTACTTAACCGTTCAAAAATAGACACTCCTGAATACCATGTCCTATTTAGTCTCATGTTGCTATTGTATCAGGAATACTCATCCGCAGTGTGGATTCTTACGATCTATGCCAACCTTCTATCCCTACCCTACCAGTTCAAACACTCCTGTCTATCCTTAGTTGTCCTAAAAATCCTATGATTGGGGGGAAACCCCTGGAACAAGTTGTTTCAGCAACCGGGTGAAATAATTTAAATATCAGGCAGAGTGTTGCTTTAGGGAAACCAATAGTCCTTGCACCCTCCATAACCACAAATGAAATTATTCCCTCCTTCATATAGGGACAACCATCATGGGTGAAACCCATGTCTAATCAACCTACACAGGGTTATACTTACCTATGGAATCAACCTATAATGGTTAACCATAATTATAAACCCATTACCTTGGGAAATATTTTTCCCAGGATCCCTTATACTGGTAACACTAATACCCCATGGGGGAAACCTAGTTGGATGAATTTCCCCACTTATGGGAGACCATTTGAAAATGAGTTTGATGAACCACCTAGAGGCCCCCCACCTGGGGGTCTTATCTCCATAGGTCCACCACCTGGAGCTTCGTCGTTTAAAGGTCCACCTAGAGGTCTGCCATCCAGAATTTCACCTAGAGGTCCACCACCTTGAGGTCCTCCATTCGGAATACCACATGGAGATCCACCATCTAGAGGCCCACCTAGAGCCCTGCCATCCATATTTCCATCACTTGGAGGTCCACCATTCGGAGGACCACCACTTAGAGGTCCACCATCTAGAAGCCCACCACCTACAAGACCATCAAGAGGATCTTTTGGAAACCAACCACCAATGAAACAACATGTTATAAGAGGATCATCAACACCCATTTATCAATCCCCTTACATCCCTACTAGTACTAAGATGCCTTACCAATATTACCACTACCCGCAACCCAATCAACAATTGCCATTCCTAGCTACACTCGATCAGCCAAATTTTTCACGATTGATTAATGATCATATTCATCGTGACCTTCATGGCCTGCTATTCTTGTAATGTTACCTTTGGATATACTGAAATTTGAAAGCAAACCTAGTGAAGACCCCAAAAACCACGTAATGACTTATCATTTGTGGTGTTTGTTAAACTCTCTAATGGATGGTTCCATCTATTTGAGAATTTTTCAAATAACTCCCACTAAGACCGCCGCTAAGTGGTATATAGAATTGCCTCAACATTCCTTTTCGGATTTCAACACTCTAAAAATGGCATTTTTTACGCATTTTCAGTTACCAATTAGATATGAAACGGGTATAGATATTTTGACCTCACTACACCAAACCACTTCCACCCATATATCCAACCATATACATGAGTGGATATGCTGAAGTAGGTTGATTAAAGCTCCCTTTCCCAACCAATTACTTGCTGATTAGTTCACTAAGTCATTGTTTTCTCCCATTTATAGGGATGTTTCCATGGAAGTGTTTTTACCGAAGAGAAATCCATCATCTATGCTCAGTACCTAGACTTGGTTTATCCCAATCAGGAACTTTATATGATTTGATCTTGAACGCTCCTCGTCTTACCTCAGACCCTTGAAGACCTTCAAGAAAACTACCTACCGATGGAATACTTGGTTCTGTCCAAACACAGTCGGCGACTAAATCCATGAAAAAATAAAACCAACCTGCTTCACCTACTAGCTAGACTGTTACAAATCCCAAGAGTACTATTGCTCTTGTTGTTTCTACCAAAGTGGATGTAGACCAATCGTCAGAATCTTTGGAAACAAAGAAGAAAGGAAGAAACAAAACCAATAAAGATAAGAATCAAGAGGAAGGTAATAAAATGAAAAATACAAATGTCGAAACTAAAAATAAGAGAAAGGAAAATTTCATTTTCCTTATATGTGGAGGTTATTATTTCACCAAGGAATGTCCTCGTCACGAGGAGGTCAATCAATTTTTGAAAAAAAATTCCACCCCGGAAGTTTTGACTGATTCTTTCCCTACCCAACAATAATTGATTGACCATCAATCCTTTCATGGGTCTTCCTCATCCTCCATTGATGAGGTCAAAATGATTTCTAGTGAATCAGTTAATATTATGACTAGATCCCAGAACTATAACCCTCCTCCAGAAAATAAAAATGATAACACCCCAATTGGTAAAACTATAGCTTTTTTCCCTCCTCCTACCAATAGTCTTCACATTTAAAAACACGTTCTTGACGCAATCGTACGGCCACCCAAGAGTACAATTTGGAAATCAGTATTTAATCCTAGTGCATGTGCCACCAGTACTACAATGTAGTGGAAGATATGCCTCAGGAATTGTGTGTTATGTCTACCCTCGAAGTAATCCAAACATGTCCTATGCAAAGGAAGAATCTATTGTTGGTTCTTGGAGCTATGGATCCTGAGAATAGCAATGTTATCGTCTTTAAACTGGATGACTTTGATTCAAGGCACTCCCATAAATTATCTTTTCAACTATTTATACAATTATATCGTACCCTTTTGGATGAAGGTTCCTCGACTTCATTCATGTATCTATCTTGTTGGAGAGCTATAGGTATTAAAATTGAGCACATAGATCTATGGATCAACACACAACTCACAAAATAGATCACACAATTTTACTCAGGAATTGAAGAATGAAATAGTGCAAAAGGCTTGTAGCTGTGAATGATTTCATTAATCAAAAGTAATTGGATAATAATTATAATGAAATAAAATGGCTAAATAGCCACATGAAATTTGAATCCATGTGAGGAAATTCGAATTGGTTAAACTCTACTTGACTGAATGGTTAACTAACCTTGTCTAAATCATTATTGGAGGACTGAATGGTTAACTGACCTTTTCTAAATCATTATCAAAGTTCATAGAAGTTCTAAATCACAACTCAAGTGTCTAATTCAATGTTAAATAAGCTTAATAAACTGTGGTAGGTGAGGAATGTGCCTCTCCTACATGCATCCATGCAAACCTAGCACTAACTAAATGTATAGGACTAGAACTGAATGTAACTGACTCCTAACTGAGCTTGACTAGGCACCAACTCAACTCAACTAACCTGGGTTGGTATCGGCACTCCACGTATCTCCTAAATTGTAGGGATTGATCTAGGAGGCTCCTAAACTGATGCATGCAAGTGAAATCAGTGGTAGTAGGCCTCAATTAGTGTTCCCTACACTTTAGTAACTGGAGCATGTGCCCCAATCAGGCCAAGTGGACCCAATGGTGCTACTGACTAAAAATAGATTGGAAGGACTCCCGATTTAGATCAAGGAACAACTAGAAGCAGATAATAGGTTGCTTTCGTATATGGCCAAGTTCTTATGTGGCAACCCACATTCCTTTTGCATAGGCTTGCAGATATGGAGAGGAGGTTCTTCTTTAGTCCTGGAAAAAATAATACATTCTTCATCTTCAAAGACTTTCTAGAGTTTAGTTTATAGGAGGATTCACCACCACCTTTTATTGGATACTGGTAGTCATCCCCAAGTTTCACCTTGCGAGGTGACTCATGTTCGGATAGCTTCACAAATGATTCTTTGAATCTTGTCATGTGCTTGGAAGCACCACTGTCTATGAGCCAATCATTGCTTCCATGTGAAACAGTTCCTGTGAGAGCGGAGATCAGCACATATTCTTCCTCACTTGAAGAATCATCACTTTCTTTTCTGATTCTTATTGTGGAAGGTTCATCATCCTCTGCAGCATGAGCTTGATGTCTTCTCTTGTTTCCCTTCTTCTTTAAGTTCCTTTTGTTAGGGCATAATTTGGATATGTGACCTTTCTCATCACATGTGTAACATCTAATAGTAGACAGATCTCTTCTAGAGTGTGAGATCTTACCTTTGGAGTGATGATGTCTCCTTCTGTTTTTCTTGGAGTGAACTGTAAGAGCTTGATCTTCACTCCCCATCTTCTCTTCTCGAGCTGCTATCCAAGATTCTTCTTGAGAGGATTCTTCCCATAGTCTGTTGAACTTGACTAACTTCTTTCTGGCACAGATCCCTTGAATGAAAGAGTCCCATGATCTAGGGAGACCATTCAAGGTTGTCATCACAACCTTTGCATTTTCCACTTCTTCATCTACTGCTTCTAGTTGTTCCTTGATCTGAGATACCCTTGTAAAGTAAGACTGAATAGTCTCATCATTATGGATCTTTACATTCTTCAATTGGTTTCTCAGAGTCATCTTCTTGTTTATGTTCTTCCCTTCAAACAATTTGGTTAGGGCATCAAACATAGCTTTAGGTGTCTTGAGGGAGGACACCTGTGGTATGAGGTGATCCTTGATGGAATTAGCAATGGTTCTCTTTTCCATTACCAACTTCTTCTTATGTAAGGCCTTAGCCCCATCTCCCTCTGGAACTGGAACCTCCTCATTGATATAGGAGTCCAACTAATTTTCTTCCAGAACCAGGGAGATCCTATAATTCTAGGCTTGGAAGTTGTCAGCTCCCTCAAGATTTTCATCAAGCTTGGTATGATGAGACATCTTAACTGAGAACCTCAAATGGAATTGAAAAAGATTTATATCTGACCAGGTCAAGATGTCAGATCTGAATTTGGAGCTACAATCCTGTAGTGCTGGTTTAGTAGTAAATTAGGGTTTTACTTTTCCGGAGTTCTGTCCAACCAAATGCTTTGAATTTGAACCCTAACTTCGATTTTGGGGAGGAGATCAATCCAGGCCTGGGCTCACTGAAAAATTCCTCTTCTGTGAAAATCCCTAATTTCTGGCAGCAATGTCAGGTCCAAAACTGAAAAACCTCAGAATTGAATTCTGCTTCGACAGAAAGATGCGCCCTAAGGAGGAGAGTTAATCCACGTTCTTTTGCTGAAAATCTATGGAGGAAGATCCACTAAGTAGGAATCCCTAGTTCCCGCAGCTGTACAGTGTCTTCTTCTCAGGTTAGCTCTGATACCATGTTAGAATTTCATCATTAAGCTAGCAATACATTAGGATCTTTAACTGAGAGAATAACAAGCACATCAATCAAACACAAGAGACAGTGAACACAGTGTTTATTCTTGGGGAAACCATAAATGGTGAAAACCCTGCAACTTCCTCAGAGATAGAATCAGCACCAAAAGTAGAACCCAAACAGTAAGTGATCTCCCAACAGCAGTAGCCTTCTTTCTATCTAGCCCCAATGTCTTCTCCTTCCTCAACTATGCGCTACACTTGAGTGTGTATGAGATGTGTGATAAATAGAGAGGCCAGCTCTCTATTTATACTAATTCATGACTTGAATAAACCCTAATAGGGCCGACCTCACTAGGAGAGTCTAATAACCCTAGTGCCCCAGAATTGCAGGGACTTTAACCCTTAGCCAATAGGAGGGTTACCCACAATGACTTGACATGACTTGTTTATATTATAGAACTTCCCGATAGGAACATCGGGGCATGACATAACTCAAGTACATCCTGGAATAAACATCGAGTTACAATATATAAGAAATATAAGTGAAATACATTCCGAATTTACATTTACATCAACACTACGGACACACATTCGATGAACCGTGAGGAGTAGGTAAGAGTTCTCATCCTCCCCTTCCTTTTCATGGTTGAAATTTTACTTTTTATCATGCTTTTTCGTGGTTTTAGGAAGGCTTTAGCAAGAGGAATACCACGTCCTAGCCGACGTTCTTCTCCCTTTCGAGAGGTGTGTCGATGCACTCCCTGAAAAGGGAAAGAGTGTCAGGGGTGCTCTGTCCTCTAAAAGAAGACATGTCATTGCTCTGTTCCCTTGAGGAAAGTGCATTGACAGTTGTGACCCTTCAAAAATAATATATTAAGCATGAATTTCAAGTTATTTTTTTAATGAAATGTGTCTAATAGTTTCCATGTGGATGCTCCACAGGTGTTTGATACAAAACATGGTGATTTCCCAGGAGCGTGAGCATGAATTAGATGATTCCCAAGTGAAAAATGACCCAATTATGGTGAGAGCATTGAGGGAGTGTGGAATTCTCAAGTGTTTCAAGACTTTGGGCATGAGGTCCCATGTTAGTTTACTATGGGACCCATATCAATAACATTTCCAGGTGGGCACTCACATCTTGACGATTGATGTTGAGGACATCTATTTATTCACCAAACTATCCAAGAGAGGAATTCTGGTATCACTCTTTGTTCCCAGAGAGGGATACATGACCATTGACAATATCATCGACGAGTACTGTATGATCAGAACAAGGTCCCAAGGGGGGAAGATTCCGATCAAACATATTATGGATCAATCGTTGAGGATGGTATCCTTCACTATCAAGAAGGTAGCGGGTAGCAGGGCTTCCCATCAGACTACTTGGGCTCGTGTGTTATAATGCTTTGGAGTGCATGGCTCCAACTATATTCAACTAGAGTGAGGGGCTATTAGTGAGCATTAAAGACCAACTTACGAAGTGTTGTTGAGGAGAGATAAATTTGTTTGGATATGGGGTTGTGGTAGTATCTTTCTTCCTAGAGAGGGTACCTCTGTTACTCCCTCAGGTGCCACTTAATAGGTTGGAGCCTTGGGATCCACTAATGCTGAGGTGGGTAGAGGCTATGTCCCATCATGGAGGAAGTGGAGGGACCACCATGACTTATGGTTCAATATTCTTCTAGTGGTTATGAGGCCAACTTCTGATGGTAGAGGAATATGCATATGTGGGGACTGATTTCAGGGGTGGCCCTGATATTCCATTACCCGAGGATGACTAGTGGGATGACCGAGGTAAGAAAGATACTATTTTCATTGCATTTTTTTTTAATATTATATTTTATTTTTTTGTGTTTTGGTGATACTAATACATGGTATACTACTTCACATACATTGGTTCATCCCGACTTGCAGAAGCATCTCTTATTGAAATTTCAAAGGTAAGGGATGGTGAGAAAGATTTCCATTCTGAATGTGGAGGAAGACGGGGATCTACAAAATGTTGAAGACAACCTCTAGAGACAGGTCAATGGCGTTCCATACATCTCTATTGATGACCTTCCCAGGTGTTATCAGTGCCACACTGTAAGAGTATTAGGTCGGTTTGGGAGGCCACTCTACAGTGTAGCTCGTTTCATCATGTGCTACCATGAGAAAGTCTGGAGTGACTCCTATTTTGTAGTATATATGCTAAAATATTTGAAGCTTCGTATTTTTTACCTTTTGATGTACACTGAAAGCTTATGGCTTCATATTTTTTCCTTTGTATCAGTTATATATATATATATATATATATAAGGATCATTGAATGTAATGCTCATTTTGTAGCCAGAAAAGAAACTAGATTTATGTTTGAATATGTAAATTGTGAAATACAATTTATGTAACTCTTTTGATATATAAAGAAGTCCCTTGAGGACAATTTATGATCACTCTTTATTTAGAGTGATAGATATTTTCCATTTGGAATATATATAATAACTTTTTATAGAAATGTGTGTATGTGATGTGTTTTGCACATGAATGGATACCTATTATGTGGTTTCATGATCTTTATACATGTGATCAATTTTAACTGAACATAAAACATGAGCTAAGTACCAATCCAAAACATATTTGGCTACGGAATCAACCACTGCATTCAAATGTATTGGGATATGATGATATGAAATGACCTCAAAATACCTCTCAAGAAGAAGAAACCTTCGAAACATATGAATAATTAAGGGAGTATGGATGTTATTTGATCAGTTTAATTGATGTACAACTAATTCTGAATATAAATAAACCTTAATCTGACTCACACCATTTTTTAAAGGTTCATAAACCAATCGGTGTGTGATAATATGCAAGATTGTTCATGGCAGGATCTGAAAAAGTTCCTTCTGAGGTTACCAAATCACTAGTAGGTGAATAGAGTACCCAAGTCGCTGATGCAAGATTTAATGTGTAACGACTAGCACCATCTGCAAAGCCATAGTAGGTGGTCATATTTTCATTCAAGCATAACACTATATAAGTAGGCTTACCTAATACGAATCTTACTTTCATACCAAAATCACAATCCAAACTACACACAACACACTCTATAAACAGTATTTACAAGGTATCTACGCTAGATGACCTAGGCATAGTATCTATTCCGGAAAATCCAATCTCGGTGCTCACCCAAAGGTATCCCATCATAGTATATCAGCTCATACGCCCATTTCTTTAAAACACGACTGACAATGTAAGGCCCATGCCACATGGATTCCAATTTTCCACCTCCCAATTTGTCATGTTTATGGTCATATGTCAGGACTATGTCACCCTCGTTGAAGAGGTGAGGTTGAACGAATCAGTCATACTAAGATTTAAATTATCATTTATGGACCTCATTTGCTAAGGTGGAATCTCAATGAGTCTCATCGAGTTTGTTCAGATACAAGAATCGTTCTTCCTCTAGAGTGGTAATGGGTAGTAGTTCCACGACAAGTTTCAGAGAAGGAATTTCACATTCAATAGGAAGAGTATTCCATGAAAAGTCGAAGCATATCAAGATCAAGTATCAGTATATCATGGATATGGTGTAGAGAGGATCAATGAATCTCCAGTATGTTGCGACGAACGAATAGATAGTTGATGTGTTGACTAAGCCATTGGCTAGAGTGAAGTTTGAGTACTTCAGGGAGAAGCTTGGTGTTCTCCAGATTGATATTCCTCCCAAGAGGAAGTGATGTGTCTATGCTGAGCCCTTCTGACATAGTGAGAGGATTGGTTCCTTCCATGGTCAGATGTAAGAGCTGTGCCCTTCCGACATGGTGAGAGGATTGGTTCCTTCCATGGTCGGATGTAAGAGCTATGACATGGTGAGAGGATTGGTTCCTTCCATTGTTAGGTGTATGTGATGATCCCACATCCAGCATGAAAAAGGGATGGCTCTGTGAAGACACATCTAGTATGAAAAAGGACTAGCTCTGTGTAGATCCCACATCCAGCATGAAAAAGGGTTGGCTCTGTGAAGACTCATCTATTATGAAAAAGGACTAGCTCTGAGTAGATCCCACATCTAGTATGAAAAAGGACTAGCTCTGTGAAGACTCATCTAGTATGAAAAAGGACTAGCTCTGAGTGTGTGCCACATCTAGTATGAAAAAGGACTAGCTCTGTGTAGACTCATCTAGTATGAAAAAGGACTAGCTCTGTGTAGACTCATCTAGTATGAAAAAGGACTAGCTCTGTGTAGACTCATCTAGTATGAAAAAGGACTAGCTCTGAGTAGATCCCACATCTAGTATGAAAAAGGACTAGCTCTGTGAAGACTCATCTAGTATGAAAAAGGACTGGCTCTGAGTAGAGCCCACGTCTAGTATGAAAAAGGAATAGCTCTTTGAAGACTCATCTAGTATGAAAAAAGACTAGCTCTGAGTAGATCCCACATCTAGTATGAAAAAGGACTAGCTCTGTGAAGACTCATCTAGTATGAAAAAGGACTAGCTCTGTGAAGACTCATCTAGTATGAAAAAGGACTAGCTCTGAGTAGATCCCACATCTAGTATGAAAAAGGACTAGCTTCGTGAAGACTCATCTAGTATGAAAAAGGACTAGCTCTGAGTAGATCCCACATCTAGTATGAAAAAGGACTAGCTCTGTGATGATACATCCAGCATGAAAAAGGGCTGGCTCTGTAGAGGTTCCTATGATGAGAAGAATCAAGAGATAGCACCCGTGATGATGACCCAGTGATGATCCAGATCGAGTGATGATGATCCGAATCTAGTGATGATGATCCAGCAGTGATGATCCAGATCGAGTGATGATCCAGATCCAGTGATGATCCAGATCCAGTGATGATCTAGATCCGATGATAAAGATGACAAGGACTCGATGATGATCCAGAAGATACAGAGAAGAAGACTTGTGCTGAAAATTGTGTCGAAATAATACCTTCCTAGTTAAGAGGGAGTGTTGATGTATATGTAACTTCAGAATGTATTTCACTTATATTTCTTATATATTGTAACCCGATGTTTATTCCAGGATGTACTTGAGTTATGTCATGCCCCGATGTTCCTATCAAAAATTTCTATAATATAAACAAGTCATGTCAAGTCATTGTGGGTAACCCTCCTATTGGCTAAGGGTTAAAGTCCCTGCAGTTTCAGGGCACTAGGGTTATTAGACTCTCCTAGTGAGGTCAGCCCTAGTAGGGTTTATTCAAGTCAAGAATTAGTATAAATAGAGAGTTGGCCTCTCTATTTATCACACATCTCATACACAGTCAAGTGTAGCACATAGTTGAGGAAGGAGACGACACTGGGGCTAGATAGAAAGAAGGTTATTGCTGTCAGGAGATCACTTACTGCTTGGGTTCTACTTTTGGTGCTGATTCTATCTCTGAGGAAGTTGTGGGGTTTTCACCATTTATGGTTTCCTCGAGGATAAACACTGTGTTCATTGTCTCTTGTGTTTGATTGCTGTGCTTGTTATTAGCTTAGTTAAAGATCCTAATGTATTGCTAGCTTAATGATGAAATTCTAACACATAGCCCCCAGGATCTTCGTGGAAAATTCTCTTCTCAAACACAAATTTTCACCCAACTCGTATTGTAAAAACACAAATGATAAATATTTTTTTCTATTTCACCTTTTTATAGAATTTTTTGTTTTTCAATAGAAAATAATTGTTGAAATATTTAAATATTATGGGTTTTTACCATGTTTTTGTATAGTTTTTATTGTGAAAATGCCATAATGTTTCTTTTTTAGGTCTTTAGAGCCTTATTAGATGTTGTTTTTTGCTACGATAGAGCTTCTTTTTTACTTTTTCATGCTCTGGCTCAATTTGAAAAAATTTATGAGCACCTTTCATACCGTAGTCATGCTCATTAAAAATTCAAGGAAAAGGTATCGAGTATGTTTTTATCGTTTTTTCAGACTTGTAAAAGGGATACGAAAAAGGAAACCCCCTTGGAAACATCTTTAATCTCTTTTTAGGCTCTTTAAATATGAAAAGATTGCCAACCGAACTTGATTCTTTCACACTTGTAAAAGTATTTGAAAGGTCATCTATCCAATGATAGTTTACCCCTTTTTCGAACTATTTAGACTCATTTATGAAAAATGTATACTCTAGTTCATTGCGACTAGAAGAGTTCTCTTAGGTATCATTTTATACTTTTGCAGACCTTTGGGACTAGATTTACAAAAAAAGTCCACTTTGGAGTCTTCTTAGTCATTTCAGACTCTTTAAACATGAAAAACAAACAAGTTTACCTTCTTGGAAATCGTAAAATAAAGTGATGAAGGACCTTTTTCTAGGAATGAGCCCCTCCTTTCTCAGGTTCATAAAACATATGAGGCTGGACTCATCACTTGATGAGCTATATCGAGTGTTTGTTACCCTTTTCAACATTGTTAAAAAGGAAAGAGGTACTCATCCATCATCATGGGGAAATTGAGGGAATGGGGAGAAATTTTTCATTTGTGTTAATGGCATCTCCTAGTCACCCTTAAACATGGCACCTATCTGCATTTTAATTCAAACAGTTGGGTATTTAGCTTGTCATCGATTCGATCCACTTTCATGTTTCATTTCACTCCTTTGAATCAATTCAAAGAATGCATCATCATGTCTTTTCATTATGTCTGGTCTCTGCCTCGTTGAGTCAATGTTTCCAAGTCACTTTTCGTGCCATTCAATCTTCAAGGGGATTCTTTATCACAGTCTACTTCTGTAGATACTTTACCTTCCTTTGAGTTGGTTGTATCTGAGTCAGTCTCATGGTTGTTACATTATCATAATCACTTCAAAACTCACTCTTGTTACAAGTTTCATGTGGATGATGGGGGGAACATCATGGCCCTCCTTCGATGATTCTATTCTTGTCTACTTTATCACATCACCTAGGAATTAGTCTTAGAAACCAGTCAAGTACTTTGAAGCCTGCATCCCTCGATGGCAGGTTTCCTTGCTTTCAATAGTAGGATTTCATCATTGGCCTCTGATTGTAAGATTCTGTTAATTTTTCGATTTCAACTCATCCATTCACATTCTAAGGAATGTACTACGGTACCTTGGGAATCATTGCCATTAATTGTGACTTCCCTCGCACTTCTTAACGGTATACATAACTGATCAATAAATAAGTGGTTTCTACCATGTTCGACATTAGGACATCTATTCACATGGATAGAATCATACTAGTTGGGATTGGAATGAATACTTTTAGTGGATAGGTATTCACTTGAATATGTGCTTATTATCAGGTTGTGATGGATTATTTTTTGAGTCTTTACATGGATCCACATTGTATGTTTGGTGGCTACGATCAAGTTGAGTTAGGATGACATGGATCTGCAGTGTATATTCTGTAGCTATGTCCTAATTTGAGTTTTTTTTATCATGGATCTACAATGTACTATTAGTATCCATGAATTTGTCATTATACATGGATCTACAGTGTATTGGTCAACAACCATGATTTGAGTCAGATAGTTCGTAACTTGTCTTATGTCAAGTATTCACTTGCCACTCTTTTGTATCTCATTCCATATGTTGTCTAGAAAAGTATTTCACCTATCACATCCCTATAGCTTCATACTTTTGGGGCATTTTGTTACACCCAAAAGTTGTCCTTATGCTCAATCCCCTAAATTTTCTTGGCCGAAACATATTTTGGAGGAGATTTTGCTCAAATCTAGGAGGCTTGACTCCATTTTCCTTCTAACATAGAGCACTAGCCTTGTCTGACGCCTCTTTCCTAATGAAAAGGTGCATTGATGACACTTGTGGCCTGAGGAAAAGGAGCATTCACGTCTCCTACTAGTGCACAAAGAGCGTCAACACCGTTAAAAAAGAAAAAAAAGAGAAGAATTCGAGAACCTATTAGATGAAAGTCCTCATGGAGGATTATCCCAACTGTATAGAGTAGGTGGCGTCCATGCCCCTAGCCTCTGGGGATGATCCCCTCACCTTCCTCAAAAATATTCTCAACCCCTTTGGGCCCTCTTTGGCCTATATATACAAGCTTCATGGACCATGATAGGAGAGGACCAATAGAACACCTTTATGCTGTTGAAATCATTGATGGTATAGGAGGAAAAGAGTGTGGTTTTGTGAGTAAGATTTGAGGAGTTTGTAAAGGTTATGGTTGTGAGTCAAAATATATTGTGAGAACAAAGCTTTGACATCAAGGATTTAGTTGTTGTTTTCTTATCTTATTCTATTAATACAAATATGTTCCCCTTTCCCATGAATGATTTGTGTTGATATCAGTTATTCATTACTTTTCTTCTTGATCATTAGTATAGATCATTGAATTATCTTGTTCCTTTCACTTTTGTATCTGGTTCCTTACTTTCCTTTACATGTACAACTGATCGTAAAATAATTCACAAGGAAATGATCACCCTCTAAGTGAGGTAAGAAAGCTTGACATTCAAGTAGTTTAACAATTTAGGGAGAGGATGCATTGTTGTGAGTCTTTTATTCTAGATATACCACATGTAGACTAGAGAAACAATCTGTGTCCACATTAATTGATCATTTTTTATAACACGTAGATATTGGTAGCACACATGGTCAATCAAGAAGGTTTCTTCACAAGCAAGGATCCATTGTTTGGTGGAATAACCTATGCATTATGGATCATAAGGATGAAAACATATCTAATGGTTCTTGGGTTTGATATTTGGGAATCAGACATGACTTTTTATACAGCCCCAACAAATCCACCATCATATGCAAATCGGAATAAGCCTAGTGAAAATATTGCAAAAGTCATGAGTTCCATCTTGTACGATTTATAATAATCCAAGTTTTTCAAGACGATGCATTTGTATCAATAAAATAAATTTGGGACAACCTTCAAAATATCTATGAAGGCGATGACAAGGTTAAGAAGGAAAAACTACAACCTCATAGAGGATAGTTTGAGGGTTTATAAATGAAAGAGGAGGAGAATGTTGTATCCTATCTCCTCTATGTGATGAAATTGTCAACACCATTAGAGGACTTGGTGAAAAAATTGAAGATCAGATGATTGTATAAAAGGAATTAAGGTCACCGCCCCTTAATATTTGATGCAAAATTTTCCATTATCAAAGAAATGAAGGATATTGATAAATTAACAATGGATAAATTAGATGGGATTCTCACTTCATATGAAATGAGGACTTAAAAAGAAAATACATGAACGAAAGAAGCACCTTTGAAAGTCTCAAAGAAGACTAAGAACAAGGAGCCTAAGTTAATCAATTGTTCCAATTGTGAGTTAGACGTAGAGGAAGCACATTTTGTGAGAAAAATAAAAAAGGGATCTCACAAATAAAAAGGTAAGATCCCCTTTAAATGCGTTAATTGTGGAAAATTAGGACATCTTGCTGCTACGTGTCCATAGGCAAAAAATGAAAGTAGTGATGATGAAGAAGACCATAATGTAAAGAAATGGAGAAAATGTCATAAAAATAACCACATATATGACAAGCATGAAAAGAAGAATGTTGAACTCTTATAAGGAGAGGAAGATTCTCTACTCAAAATGGGTTAGCGATTCGTCTAGAAGAGTAGTGAAAGTAGTTTCGATAATGATAAAGAAGAAAATCTATTTATGGCGATTGAAACAAATATTAATGAAGACAAAAATAAAGAAACAATGGATTGAGAAGAAGAGGAAAATGTCAAAACAAATGGGGAAAGTATCTTGAAAAAAAAAAGTGTTCCTTAAGTGAAATAAAGAAGCTTAGGAAAAAGAATACGAAACAAAAGGATTAGTTGCAGAAATATGAAGAAGAGGATCGTGATTCAAAATCCAAAATGCCACAAATCCTTTAATAAATAGAAAATATTATCGTAAAACTAAAGGTTCAATTAGAAGAAGCAAGAAGGGTATAAGAAGTGATGAGGATTCATCTAAAGGAAAAGGAAGAAAAATATGAAAAAATAGAATCTAAAAGTGTTTCCTTAAGAAATGAAGTAGAGACAACAACTATTAACTTAAACAAAATCACGAAGTTTGAAAATAGTACTAATACCTTAGATAATATCATTAATTGCCAAAGGTTTCATTAAGAAAGGTCTTAGATATGATGAAGTTGTTACCTCCCTATTTACACTTGGCCTTTATACAACCAAAGAAGTTTTATTTGTTATAGGTAGAGCTAAGACTGGTTTTCCAAAAGAGCAACCTAATTTTGATTGTGTTAAATAGATTGATGAGTTTCCTATTCCTCACATGCCAAAATTTGAACATGTTATTACAGATGGGATTTTTTTGATATGTTGGGTTGTTCTATCACGAAAGTAAACTTGACATTGAGCCTACTTCACCTTATTAGTCAACAGAAAAATATTTTCCCTATCATCATCCTCACCATACAAGTCGAGGGAATGGATATCATGATTTTAGATCTTTGCAAAGGAGACATGAATGAAAAAATTGTAGTCTAATGGAAGCGACCAAAATAGATTGTGGTTGGATTGATGGGTGGTTGTGGAATCATTTGGCCATATGTTTGAGGACTTCATATCATTGTGTATCAATGGTTGTATAATCATGCAATGTTCCTCTTACTTGATGATGGTCTCCTTGTAATTGGTCAACCCAGGATCGAACTGACATGATAGCTGGTTGGATTTTTTACTGAGTATCTATCAACTGGAATATTAAATAGGAACTATTGCTACTACTTATTAATCCTTCAAGGGGAATACTTGAAGTTGTTAATATGTGATCCCAACTGATGTATTCTTATTTCTTGTTAAATCGACTTGGAGATGTACTACTACTTATGTTGGATATAGAGACTATCTAGAATGACAGAGATTGATTATGTTAGGTTGTTGGTGATAGTAATATATACATCAAGACAATAAAAGAAAACCAATTGATTATTTTGATTTATGTAGATGACATTATTTTTGGAGGCAGTATGAAAAAATTGTGCCAAGAGTTTGCAATAGAAACACACAAGGAATTTGAGATGTTTATGCTTGGTGAATTGGTATTCCCACTTGATTGGAATATTTCTCAATTTGAAAAAAGAAATATTCATTTCACAAACCAAGTATATCAAGGAAATGCTGAAGAAGTTCAGAATGGAATATTGTGCACTAATACACACACCCATGATCATAGGTTGTAAGTTGAGAAAATATGATGAATCTCCAGAAGAAAATCAAACATTGCACAGGTAAATTGTTAGTAGCTACTATATGTAGTAGCATCAAGGCCAGACATTGTGCAAGAAGTAGGATTGTAGGTTTCACAATTTCAAGCTACACCAAAAGAAACTCACATGTAAGAAGTTCAATTAATATTCAAATATCTAAAGGGCACCTTGGACTTCGGATTGTCGTACTCAAGAGGTACTCTAATAACATATATGGATGTATATTGGGAAAGCAGTGTTGATAAGAAAAGAAGCACAAGATCAAGAGGAGGATCCCTTTTCCATTTATGTCAAAGGGGGAGAGTTACAAACATGGGGGGGAATTCTTTCTATTCCTAATGGACTATCACTAATACATTTGGGCGGATTTTTCCATGAAATATTTCCACGTTTTGAACATTCGTGGATTAATACTTCATTTTTTTATCATGGCGGAAAAACCGTGGCAATATCGATGTTTTTAAATTTTTGACGAACTTTCATCTCTATATCGACGATATATGGCTATCTTTGCACACCTACTAAACCAATTCCATCTTTCAAAGGCTTTTGGTTGTTTACGTATGGGTCAGCTCATGCATTTTCGTCCACATCTAACTAAGAAGATCTCGCTATTTTCATAACGGAGTAAATTTGTTCTGGGTGAGAAGTGAATTCCATCCCTCCCTCGGTTCATATTCAATCTAGCAAGCATGAATCTGGCCCTGAACATCAAAGAAAAATCTTGCTTCTATCTTCTATCTGATCATAGAGAGAAATATTGAAATGGAAACCTTGAATAATAATAAAATAGATTTGCTTTTATTCCCCGGCTGTTGCATCTTTTTTCTTGGGCTTGGGTCTAACTGGCTATGTGTGGTATAGTCTTTTATGTATATGACAGAAGCCTCCTATACCCCCTCCTTAGGCCATCCATGTTCCCTTATATTTTGCATAGAGATGTTTACACTTGTCCATATATGATGTCGCCATGGATAAATAGTAATTGCCATGAAACTGACTACCTCATTGCAGCTATCTCTACTACTGCAACCTAGTTACCTATACGATGTCGGCATATATAATTTTACCTTCTATATTTCCAGTGGTCCATTAATTAAACTATGCCAAAGAGTGAAATCAAATTGAAAGCCAGTTTACAGATCCTTTGCGGGAACATGCCAAGCTGTATCACTTAGCACATTTTCTATAGTTGCGACAAGGTTCTTGGTGATTGATTGAGCACAGATTGAGCCCGGATTTCTTTATCAACCATATCCAAAACTAGAGAGATCAGTCATACTCTGTAACAATCATCTGGCCGTAAATTCATAAAAGGTAAGCATGCATCTTTTTTGGGGGATACAAACTAACATTGAGGCTCAAAATAACCGTTGTATTCTTCGGTTCATGTACCTTACAAATGAATTTAACAACCCTGCAACTCCCTCCTTTTATTTAAACCAGAGTAATTGCAACAAGAGGGTCCAATCAACAATGACTCTAGCCAATTTGTTTTTTTATGGATTCGATGCTTCACTAAGCTATTGGCCATTGACACAGTGTTAATTAATTTCCATAGTAGAAGGAAAAATTTCATTTGTACCATTTGGGCCACCTAGTGTTCCAATGCCCAAACTATCAAGGTCTCCTTGTGAGTAAATCAAAGGCCATTGCACAACACTTGTTGGCATCAATGAAAATTTCAGTCTATTAGACACAATGCTCACTGAGAGAAGGGGCGTGAATTAGTGAGCCAAGGATTCAACTCAATTTCAATGTTTTTTTCTACCAATCTTATCATGCCCACAACCATCTTTGTCATCAAGTTTGCTTGTCTATTGTCATGTCACCATCTCCTTGTCATCTTTGCACCAACATCTTTGTCTTGCCCAAATCATCTTTAAATGACCACATAATGGGTCATTTGACTCTCTAGTTGTTCCATGCTTGTCATGCTTTATTTTCAATGTCATTATGGATGTCCTTATTCATCTCTCTCCTTCATGTCTTGTTCCAATTACACCTTTCCATGTCATCATGCTTAGACACCACTTCGAATCTCTGTTTGTTATTTATTGTTTTAATGAAATAATCGATTAGAACTTCTTCTAAACATTGCATCTCTCCAATAGTAAGATGTATCTCTTCAAAAATCTCTCTTAATTCTTTTTATTAAATTTCTGTTTATTTTTCTAAATACATTCCTGTAGCTTCTTATTTAATAAACTCTATTTATTATTTTTCACTAACTTTGTAGCTCCATATTTTTCATATATGACCATCATAATGCAAACTAAAAGTATGGCTTGATAGCCACCTCAACAAGGATAATATCCATGTCACCTTTTGAACTTTTTGATACACACGCATTATCTGGAGATCAATTGAAAATAGGCTTCCAAACTGTTTAATTTAACACTTAGACAAAATTGTTTTTAACTTGTAAAAACAATTTTTCTTCTACTTTGGCAGATTGATTTCTCCCTCATGTGATCATCATAAGGAAACTATCAAGCATGGCTAGATAGCCATTTCAACAATGAACAATACCATATCACAAGATAAATCTGTCGACGTGACACACAACCTCTGGAAATCATTTCAAAATAGCTTCTCAACCTCTTTTGAACATCAAAACATATTTCTTCCCATTTTGGCAGACTCCTATTTCACACGTGTGAATACTCTATGGAGACCTGAATTCGGGAACAAATGGATAACTTACCAAAGAATGGATCCATGACATTTGATAAATTTACTTGCACAAAGACAGCCCTTGGCAGGCATTTCTAACTAACCTCTCAAACTCTTGTTTTTAACACTTGGTCAATTTTCTTTTGTTCTCACTATGCAAAATATTATTTTTCCTATTTTTGGCAGATTGATATTTTGCATATGAGACCATCATAAGACAACCTGAAGATATGGATGGATAGTCAGTTCACCAAGGAACATGACTATGCTACCTGATGAATTTTATCATCAAAATAACCCCTCCTTGCGGGCATTTCAAAATGCCTTTTCAATTTCCTGAATCTAACACCCAATTTTCTTGTGTTCTTAAAATGCAAAACAATATTTTTCTTACTTTTGGCAGATTTATATCTTTGTCATAAAACACTCCGCAGGATAACTGAGACCATGGTTACATCCACCCATCAACAATCTATATCCTAACACTTTCATATTATTTTTCTCATCATCCTATGAGATAGGGCAGGCATTTCCCTGAGGTTGCTGAGGCAGTTTTGCCAGTACTAGAATAGTGCAAAATAGCCTGAAACTCTGTTTTGGCAGACCATTATCTTTGTCATCAAACATCTTCTTTGAGAACTGAGACCATGGTGAGATAGCCTCTTCAACGAGCTGTAGGATGATAGCTTCAGACAATTTTTATCGTACACCTATAAGGTATGGCGGGCATTTTCCCAAGGACACATGAGCCAATTTTTCCAACACTTCGACAATTTTCTTAGTATGGTCCAATCTGCCTAAAACATTGTTTTGGAAGGTTCATAACTTCTTCCCTCAACTACTTCCAAGATAGTCTGAAGAAATGGTCAGGTAGGCCAAATATCAATCTACAATACCCCCATATGGTGCGGGCATTTTCTTCAACACAAAATTTGTCGCAGGCATTTTTTTAAGGCTACCTGAGCTAGTTTTCCAACACTTAGTCATTTTCAGGACTTTCTCCAAAATTTATTCTGAAACCTCATTTTGGCAAATTCGACTTTTTCTTTAGACATGCTTAAGGAGAAATAATACCATGGTTGGGTAGACAAACCAACACACTACAAGACCCCCATGTGCTGTGGGCATTTATTCTAACCCATAATTTAGGGCGGGCATCTTTCTGAGGCTACTTAGCCATTTTTTCTTGCTCTGGCACAAACCCCTGTTTTGGCAGGTCCATAACTTCTCCCTCAGGAACTTTCAAGACAAGCTGAAGACATGGTCAAGTAGGAAAATCTACAGGAGCCCCATGTGGTGCAAGCATTTATATTCTCCTATAAATTATGGCATGCATTTCCCTAAGGCAATTTTTACTAATTTCCCTCTACTTAGTCATTTTCCTGTTTTTCGCCAAATTACCATATTTTTCCAAAATGATTATCATTAATGTTGTCATCAATGACAATCCTATTCATCACAGTCTTCATGTTTTTGTTTATAGAAATTGGTATATAATATACTGCATTTAGAAATATACTTATATCTAATGTATTTGGCAAGTTACTGTTTGGTATGGTGTAGGTAAGACAATTACTTGTCACTACAAGGATTTTTCACTATGAATGAAAATGCAAGGAAGCTTGCTCAGTCTAGAGCGACATTAGAGGCGAGGGGAGATGGAAAATTGCATTTCCCTTGCTCTGATTGCAGGGGCTTGGTAGTAGTTGATAACAGTATGATAATTTGGGGATTTTGACTAAGTGTTGAAAAACTTCCCTAAAGCAGCTGCCTTATGAAAATGACCACCATAATTCATAAGAAGAAGAAAATTCCCGCCATGACCTGCCATCCCATAGTTTGTTGAAATATATATCTAACCATGGCCCTGGTTCACAGAAAAACTCCTTGAAGAAGAAGATACAAGTCTCACTGAGTTTACCCTGCCATCATGTCTTTGGTTATCCTTTTGTCATTCACTGAACTCCTTTGACATCAATGACAATCACATTCAACTTGTATCATATATTATATAAATAATTGTATGTTATCAATAATTGTAATAATGTAAAAATGACATTTTGATTGTCGTGGACTTGTATGATGTCCCAATTTTTTATTTCTTATTCTTATATAATAAAATGGGTTTTTCATCTATCGTATTATCTAATGTCACAAAATTTTACATTATTGATTAAATATATGAATGATGTACATTGTGACTATGAACAAAGGTGTAATCAATGTTCTTATCCAAGCACAATAATTAAGAAATAAAAATAAATATTGCTTTAAAAATATATGATTTGTAGATAATTAATTCAAATTTAATCATATGAATGATTTTCATGGTTACACTGAGCAAAATTTTAATCGGCTCTTATATCCAATTGCAACAAATAAATATAAAAAAAATATTAGTATAAAAAAATGATTTTCTAATGAGTAATTCAAAATTTGTAAAAACAATAAATAGCATTTGCATATCCACGGTGTGGAAAAGTTCATCAGTGAACCATACACATTCTATTATTTCAACTAGTTGGTGTATCTTTTACATTTCCTTGAACTAAGATAACAAAGTATTTTACCCATTAGTGCTATTTTACATAATGTATGAACTTATGTTTTTTTAGGACATATACACATTGATTCTCTTTACATGATATATGCACCAATGTGTTTCTAATATCAATTATGCACCATCTCACTTTATGCATTTTATATGCATCCATTCATGTATAATAAAAAATATGCTTCGATGCACTTATCTTCATCATCATCATGTTGATCATCATTGTCTCCATCATCATCTTCATCATTATCATTATCATCGTCATCATCATCATCATCATCATCATCATCATCATCATCATCATCACCATCAATGTCATCATCTTCATTGTCGTCATCATTATCATCGTCTTCGTCGTCATCATCATCTTCATCATCATCATCATCGTCATCATCATCTTCTTCTTTATCATCATCACCACCATCATCATCAAGATCATGATCTTCATCATCATCTTCATCTTCATCTTCATCATCATCATCATCATCATCATCATCTTCATCATCATCATCTTCAAATTCATCATCATCAATGTCATCATCGTCATCATCAACATCACCATCTTCATCATCACCATCTCCATCATCACCATCTTCATCTTCATCATCATCACCATCATCATCATCAACAACAACATCACCATCTTCATCATCATCATCATCACCATCATCATCATCATCATCATCATCATCATCAAGAGCATCATTATCATCAAGATCAACATGTTCATCATTATCGACATCATCATCATCTTCATCTTCATCATCGTCATCATCATAACCATCAATGTCATCGTCTTCATTGTCGTCGTCATCATCATCATCATCATCTTCATCATTATCATCATCATCATCGTCATCGTCATCGTCATCTTCATTGCCATCATCATCGTCATCATCATCTTCTTATTCATCATCATCATCATCATCATCGTCTTCATCATCAAAATCATCATCATCACCATCATCATCATCACCATCAATATCATCGTCGTCATCATCGTCATCATCATCGTCATCATCATCGTCTTCATCATCATCATCATCATCGTCATCATCATCATCATGATAATGATGATGATGACAAAGAATAAGATGATGATTACGATGATGATGATGATGATGAAGATGATGATGACGACGATCATGATGATGATGACAAGGATGCGGATGAGGATGAGGATGAACATGACAAGGATGATGATGATGATGATGATGATGATGATGATGATGATGAAGATGTTGATGATGATGAAGATGATGATGATGGTGGTGGTGGTGATGAAGATGATGATGAGGGAAATGATGAAAATGATGATGGTGATGATGATGAAGATGTTGATTAAGAAGAGGGAGATGACGACGATGATGATGATGGTGGCGACGATGACGATTATGATGATGATGATGATGATGATGATTATGGTGATGATGATGATGATGACGATGATGATGAAGATGATGATGATGACGATGACTAGGATGAGGATGATGATGACGAAAATGCTGATGATGATGAAGATGATGATGATGATGATGATGATGAGGATGATGAGGATGAGCATGACGATGATGATGATGATGATGATGATGATGATGATGATGATGATGTTGATGATGATGATGATGATGAAAATGAATATGATGATAATGATGGCGGTGGGGATGAAGATGCTGAACATGATGAAGATGATGATGAGGGCGATGATGAGGATGATGATGAGGATGATGATGATGACTAGGATGAGGATGATGAATATGATGATCATGATTATCATGATGATGATTAAGATGATGATGATGATGATGATGATGATGAAGATGAAGATGATGATGATGGTGATGGTGATGATGATGAATATGCTGATGAAGATGATGATGATGATGAAGATGTGATGACAAGATATTTACCTTGGTCTTCACTAAATTGTTCTGAGATTCGCCAACATTATAATAGAATGGTTATGAGTGATTATTCACTCTTATAAAGAATGAAGTCTATGGAACTACCTAACTGCTCAGTTTGGATCTTCCTCTTTTAAGACACCGGACTAGGTCCATAAGTCTTGATTCATCATGTCCACAAATCTAAGAACAGGAGGCTTCACAGGGCCCAAAAAGTTGTATTTTGTTTTTTACTACTTCCTCGGATCATATTGCATTGTCATATTAGTCCTTGGAATGGGTGTTAGGAGCAATCCTTAATTTTTCACTCAACTAGCTGCTCCCCCTATCATGTAGATGTCTTCATTCACTGAGTTGCCCCTAAAATTGAGAGGATGAAGATGATGATGATGATGACGAATATGATGATGATGATGAAGATGATGACGATGATAATGAAAATGATGATCATGATAATGGATATGCTGATGAATTAGATGACAATGATGTTGATGATGAATATGATGATGAAGATGAAGATGTTGATGATGATGACGACGAATATGATGATGATGATCAAGATGATGATGGTGATAATGAAGACGTTGATGATGAAGATGATGATTATGATGATGATGAAGAAGATCATGATGACGATCATGACGACGACGATGACGATGATTATGAAGATGATGATGATGATATTGATGAAGACGACGAAGACGATGGTGATGACAATGACAAGAATGATGATGATGATGATGATTGTCCTTGTTCTTTTCTTCATCACCATCATATTCGTTGTCTTCATCGTCATCATGATCATCATGATCATGATCATCAACATCATGATCATCGTCATCATCATCGTGTTCATCCTTGAAGGGACTTGTGTATAGGATCTCACTATAAGTAATGCAACCAATACAAATTATGACAAAATCCTAGTTAAATTAAATTAAACTACACTAAATTAAAAACATAGAGTTGTTTAACTATAATTAATTTAAAATGCAACAAAATATAAAATATGCAAATAAAAAAACCCAAAATAAACTAAACAAAAGATAAATATGTAAAATAAAAAAACAAAACAAAACACAAAATATAAAATATGCAAATAAACAAACAAAAAAACGAAGAATTCAAAAACACCTGCGCACTATCTCATTAGCATTCAAAAACACCTGCGCAGGATTTGCTCTGGCTCCCATTTGGGGGTTTTCAATTTCGAACTTTCACTGAAGGATCTGGAACAGGATATGATGTATTTTGACAAGAATGGTGGGAAAAGGACTTTTCCTATTATCACATCATCCACTCCCTTTGCATATGAGTCCATGCTTCTAGAACCACCTGCCCCACCTCCAGATTGGCAGCAATTTTTAGACCTACAGGTTTGTTTCCTTCTATGTTTTTTCTTGATTACATATTGTGTTTTTATTATATTCATGGTTTTTTTCATTGTTGTGGATGTGGTGGATATGAAATGGCACAAATCTCCTTGCAAGCATGAAGCACGAGTTTTCCAGGTGAACTTGGGAAATTCAATGTGAGAAATAAAACCAACAGTTATCGAGGAAAAGGAAGAAGGGAATGAGATATTTTAATGCTGCCATGCCTGTGTTTGCTTGTTGTGAGATATTTTGACAATATGCCTGAATGGAATGTGGTGGTTTTGTGGAGCTATATGGTTGCAGGGTATGTTCTGAATGGGAAAGATGAAGAGGCTCTCAAGATGCATTGGCAAGCGTTCATAATGGAGATGAGGCCAAATGATTTTACTTTCTCGACGATGCTTCTGATTTATGCAAACATCATGGCTTATGATCAGGGTAAGCAATTTCATATCCTCACCATAAAATATGGATTCGATTCATATAATTTTGTGGGTATTTATCTAGTTGGCATGTCTGCAAATTGTGGTTTTATTTCTAGTTTTGTTCAATCCTTTTGGGCATCATGTCAGAATTCCCATGAATTGACAGTTCAAAGCTAGACTGTGAATGTTTTTAATAGGATATGTAAGTGGCTATTGTGTTAATTATAATACAATAACCGGTGCTCTGTGGAATCGAAAACCCATTTCTCTTAGGTGCCAATATAAATCCATGCCATGTATTTTCTTTAAAGGGCCACCAACTATTCTATTTGAGAGGAATCTATGTTGGTTGTTACCATTTCAGCAACCATTTTGAAAGCAAGGCTCTAACAGCCCTATATCAACACACTTCCACCTGCTGCCTACAGTATGCAATAAATTGCAAACTGTTAAACTTTGACAACCCTCCCTACCTGCAACCACAGTAAACACCGAACTAAATCAAAGGTTAACTATTAGTTGGATGGTGATATTGTTTAAGAGAGGTAAATAAAGTCTGAAAATTTAAATTATTTGCATAGCTACAACTCTGGAACATACATTTGGTGGTTGTCCTATATTGCTAAGAATAGTGTTCAAGGTTTGGAGTGGTGTGGTTTACATTGAATGCAAAACTAAAACTCCTATACACCTTACATTGGTATCATTCACTACTGCTGTAAAATTGTCATAATTAAAACTGTCATACTGTATTATTGCTTCTATATTTATATGAGTCCTCATACTTGAATGGAAGGTTATTGGTTGGTTAAATACTGCAATTAAATTGTATATGTTACACGACTAATGATCTCTTGTATACTAAAGTGCTACTGGATGGCCTTGCTACTAATTCCATATATCTTGAATTGAATACATTGACTCGATATCATTTACATTTGCATCTATAAGCACTAAATCAACTTAGTATGTCTTCTTCATTCATAGAAGTGATTGGTTGAAAGGAACTGGTCACTAATACAATTTTGTAGAAGATATAGTTGTTTGTCCTTGTAATTAAATAGAAAGAAGGTTCCCTACAACCAAATGCATTTTCCATGGCACTAGAGTCCATGGCTAAGTTGCTGGAAATACCAGAATAGGTGTCATGCCATGAACATTTTGGTACAGAAATGTGTGGTAGAGACTAGAAATGTGTTACTAGTTACCACTACCAGCCATAAAGACAGGTCCAATGGAAACATGTTTCTACGGCTGGAAAACAATTTCCATGACATACCAATGTCCATAGTGACATGTTTTCTTCTCTACATCCACCTATTTTGACTTGGTTTGACTCAGATTTTTACTAGACTTGACCAAAAATGCTGGTAAAAGTTGACATTTCCTCTATCTTTCCTTTTCTATCCTTTTACTTAAATTTTTAACATTACCACTAACTGTTCCATTATGTTTGAGAAAGTTTCCAACCTCGTCAGACTTCATATGGAGAAAGTAGAATTTAATACTCCATTAAAAATTCAACAGACTTAACAGTTTAAAGGATTTCAGGATTGGCAAGATTACAGTCATTTGATTGGATTCTATCATGTATCAAGGAATGGGATTGGAATTTAATCAAGAGCACCAAGCCCTTTATGTAACCCAATGTTGGTGCCATTGATTGTTGAATTCCGCTATCATGGCCTTCGCAAAAATGTACCCTTCACTCAAGCCAAAATCATTCATTAGGCATGATCTTTTTCTATGATATTTCAAGGCTTTTATTAGGTAGTTTCATCAAAATTGAATGGTGTTAATCGATGTCCCTGGAGGATTGAGGTAGAGCCAAAGGCTAGATGAGGAAGCAGAGGGTGATACTAATGGTGAGGATCCCAATATAAGCGATGGTGGAATTTTTCTTGTCATTTAAATGTTCTTGCTCATTTATTCATAATCCTTTCTTTCAAAGTTCCAATATAATGTGTTATTTATAAATGAGTAGTCACGTTTCCAGTGTGTTTCATTTTTGGAAACACATACCTGTTTCCCCGTATCATGTAACTTAGGTCCACAACCGTAAATGGAATTGATTTAACTTCATTGCAATTAAATTTATGGCACTGCTGTGAACTTCCCTAGCCATTATTTAACTAGAATTCAATAAACCCCTTTTCAAAGCTAATATTAAATGTCAAACTGGAAGCAAGGGAATACTCATTGTAAAGGGCAATGTGCAGTAATAGGAAGAAGATAGAGATTACCAACAAAGGATAGACCAAGGAATCTTATAGTCAAACAAAAAATATGTTAAGAGAGAAACCAACCTTAGTGAGTTCTTCTTGTGAGTGATCAACTATAGGAGATGTAGATCCAGTAGGGGAAACATGACCATTTACAACATTATTGATAGCTGCATCTGCAAAAGGATCGGGTGTGTTTCCACCATCCTTATTTTTTTCAGTTTCCATAAGATCCACCTCCTCCTCTTCTATCAATTGAACCATAAGAGGTTAGCATACATAGATATGCCTACAAATTCATACATCTTGAATGCAGTGGCTTACTAATATAAATTCCTTCATAACAACCAACCGAAATATCTAATTGTGATAAAAACCAAGCAGAAGTTGTGAAGAGAATTCTTATACTATTGTTTAGTACTCTTATTTGATGCTTATGGATGGTTGATTGGATGTCTTTGATACTTGATGCTTGTTCAATGGATATCATCTTCAATTGTCTCTTGATAATAAATTATAATCGGGTAAGACCTTTCTCTATTATATTGGATGCTTGTCATTGAAAAGTTTAATAGTGTGCATGTTTCTCAAATTTGGTTGTGTTGCTCTTAACTCTTGTTATGTCACCGCAAGCGGTGATATATATGGATGAGTTGTCTATTAATCCAACCAACCATACATTGTTTAATTTTTCATCGTTGTAAAGTTTTTAAAATTTTATATTAAATAGAATTATTTTAAAATTTATTATTTGATTGTTGATTGGGCTATATTTCAGCGACGTAGGTTTTGATATTGGCCCCTCCAGCGTTGGCGACGTATCAGACGTCATAGGTGTCAGTTGGATGTACTGCAATTCAATTAAACCCTGAGTACGGTTGTTAGTTTTTCTTTGATAATGGAAACTTTTTGGAATTTGAAGCCCAAATGTTCTATAGCAAACTATTTTTTTTTGCTCAGAGTGGTTTTGAGGCTACTGAGCGGAGCTTTATAGCAATTGTGGAATGCCAGAGCTTGTCTTGAGTTGTACATGCATAATTGCTTTGAGTAATTAGTGAGACATCGACTCGAGCCATAACATTCTCTATATAAACTAATGAAATCTTGTTATATGCATCAATTCGTGTAAATTATAAGTGTAGGAAAGCATTGCGATAGAAGAACACAATATTCCCTCTGCGATTTGCCATTTCTTGTGTCCAAGATGGTAGAATATTCTACCATGAGGAAAAGAAGCAGCAATGAGGGCTACCTTCGAGTGCTTCCTAAGAAGAAACCCAAGTCTAAACCTGAGGAGAACAAATTCATGTTCAGGGTTTTGCTTCTTAATGGTTTGAATTTAACTCTGCAGTTGGAGGATGCCATTGAAAAGATGTCAGTCGTCGAGTTTGTAAGGATTGTTAGGAGAAAAGCCGAGAAATAAATAATATAAAAGGGGTCAAGAAAGATCCACTGGGGTCCCCAAGTCTATGTGGAAGATGTAATGGGAGAATGAATAATGATGGAAACATCATATGCAATGATTCTCACAACAAGCCCATGCTTGTAGCTCTGCAGGTTCATCCCTGAAATTCCTCCCCTAAAATTTTATATTAAATAGAACTATTTTAATATTTTTTATTTGATTGTTGATTGGGCTATATTTCAGTGATGTAGGTTTTGATATCAGCTCCTCCAACATTGGCGACGTATTAGACATCATATGTGTCAGTTGGATGTATTTCAATTCAATTAAACCCTAAGTACGGTTGTTAGTTTTTCTTTGATAATGGCAACTTTTTGGAGTTTGAAGCCCGAATGTTCTATAGCAAACTGTTTTGTTTGCTCATAGTGGTTTTGAGGCTACTGAGAGGAGCTTTGTAGCAATTATGGAACGTCGGTGCTTGTCTTGAGTTGTACATGCATAGTTGCTTTGACTAATTAGTGATACATTGACCCTAGCCATAGCATTCTCTGTATAAACTAACGAAATCCTATTGCATGCATCAATTCTTACAAATTCTAAGTGTAGGCAAGCGTTGTGATAGAAGAACACAATATTCCCTATGCGGTTTGTCGTTTCTTGTGTCCAAGATGGAAGAATATTCTACCAGGAGGAAAAGAAGAAGCAATGAGGGCTACCTTGGAGTGATTGCCAAGAAGAAACCCGAGCCTGAACCTAAGGAGAACAAATTCATGTTCAAGGTTTGGCTTCTTAATGGTTTGAATTTAACTCTACAGTTGGAGGATGTCGTTGAAAAGATGTCGGTCACCGAGTTTGTAAGGACTGTTAGTAGAAAAGCTGAGAAATAAATAATAGAAAAGGGGTCAAGAAAGATCCACTAGGGTCCCCGGGTCTATGTGGAAGATGCAATGGGAGAACGAATGAAGATGGAAACATCATATGCAATGATTCTCAGAACAAGCCCATGCTCGTAGCTCTGCAAGTTCATCCCTAAACTTCCTCCCCAAAAATTGTATATTAAATAGAATTATTTTAATATTATTTATTTGATTGTTGATTGGGCTCTATTTCAGTGACGTAGGTTTTGATATTGGCTCCTTCAGCATTGGCGGTGTATCAGATGTCATAGGTGTCAGTTGGATGTACTGTAATTCAATTAAACCCTGAGTACGGTTGTTAGTTTTTCTTTGATAATGGAAAATTTTTCGAGTTTGAAGCTTGAATGTTCTATAACAAACTATTTTTGTTTGCTCATAGTGGTTTTGAGGCTACCGAGCGGAGCTTTGTAACAATTGTGGAACGCCAGAGCTGTCTTGAGTTGTACATGCATAATTGATTTGAGTAATTAGTAAGACCTCGACCCCAGCCATAGCATTCTCTGTATAAACTAATGAAATCCCATCGCATGCATCAATTATTGCAAATTCTAAGTGCAGGCAAGATTTTCGATAGAAGAACACAATATTCCCTCTGCGGTTTGTCGTTTCTTGTGTCCAAGATGGAAGAATCTTCTACCGAAAGGAAAAGAAGTAGCAATGAGGGCTACCTTGGAGTGCTTCCTAAGAAGAAACCCAAGCCTGAACCTGAGGAGAACAAATTCATGTTCAGGGTTTTTCTTCTTAATGGTTTGAATTTAACTCTGCAGTTGGAGGATGTCGTTGAAAAGATGTCGATCACCGAGTTTGTAAGGATTGTTAGGAGAAACGATAAGAAATAAATAATAGAAAAGGGGTCAAGAAAGATCCACTGGGGTCCCAAAGTCTATGTGGAAGATGCAATGCGAGAACGATAACGATGGAAACATCATATGCAATTATTCTCACAACAAGCCCATGCCCGTAGCTCTACAGGTTCATCCCTGAAATTCCTCCCCTAAACTATTTCTTTAGTTTTTTTTATAAGTCAACAAAAATGTATTTATATGTGCGCTACAAAAGCATTCCATGAGCTCCTCAAAGTGAATTGTGTTAGAACAAATATTTCCATATCTAAATATTATTTACATGATTTTTTTTTTAGTAACTAGGGGAATCCACAACTGGAGCTGGGATGGTACTTACGTGACATGGGGTGCTGGGATCCATTCCCTCTACCACTATACCCCTAGGTTCCCCACACCCGCCGCAAGACATGGGACAAAAGGTAAACCCGGGTGGGATTTGATCTAGTGACCTCCAATTTACAACAAGTGACTTCATAACAACTGAACCACCAACGAACCACACTCGTGTGGGCTATTATTTACTAGAAATTTAACATTTCATAGATAACAAAGATTTATCTGGAGTATTTAGTGACATTTTATTCATATAGTAAGACAACATGACTCTTTCCTCTTTTTTTTGTTTTATTTTGTTTGACAGGATGGTGGTATTAACAGTGTCCACACATTTCCAGTAAAAACCTATTTATATGTGTATTTAATATATTTTTGTCTTAAACTTTAAAATTTGTGTGTTGTTTTCCTTTTAATACAATGGTTAAAGAAATCATGTTGAATACAAGCACAAGTTTCCACATCAGTGAGGCAATGGTATTGTAATATAACATTTAAATGCGAGTTGATATTCTAGTGGAAAATGTGTGCTAGATAGATTGATTGTTGATTTCCTTCACAGGACATGTGGAATGTGACTCCAGAACCACATATCTTGGTGGAATTACCCCAAGAATACACTTTCTAGACAACATCAGCTGACTTAATGGTATGCCCATTTTTTATTTCATAGAGTATTTTGATATTTTCCGTGCCGAGCAAAATGACCACTTGTGTATAGGTCTAGGAATGGATTATTTATTTAATTTATAATTTTAATTGCGAGCCAACACAATGGTTTTCCATTAATTAGGACAACTCTTTGGTAGGGGTATGGGTCAATGGACCTAGGGAAAGGCTATTGATAAGGTAAGGGTTCTTGCATTGCCTACATTCTCCCTAGGCATTAATATTTTATATGACTTGCTTGTACCTGTCGTATAGTATAACGTTTCTATTTTGATTTCTAGCCTCTTCATCGTGCTTCTTATCCAATGTTTGTATAGAAACATAAGAATATCAAACTTAACTATATTTGTTGTGTTCTTGTTGTACCATTCCCTGCTTTTAGCACTCTTATGTTCTCCACGTGCATTTCCCACCTCTCTTTTTTAACCACTTTCCCTTATCAGAATTGTTTGTTTTCAGCTTTTGGCTCCATTTCTTCATTGTTTCTTTAAATTACTATTCAAAATTGTGTTTTATTTTTCATTTTCTACCAAAAGCTTGGAAGTTTTTGTTCCCGTTTATTTTCTACCAAACCAAAATATTGCACGAGAAGCCTTTTTTGGGTGGAAATGGAGGTGCTTTTCCTGTCGTCCAAGCTTCTTCCAACCTTCTCATGGGGAAGAGGAGTCTCGAGTTTTAAAACCTAGTAAGAGAAATTATCCTTTATCCTCCATCTCTGAAGCTACCATTTGTAGTTATATTACAAGTGTATTATGATAGATTTCTTGGTTTGGCATGGGAAGCTTTGTTGGGGTTGAAACAGAGGTATATTGCCATTCTATATCATTTGTCTTGTAGTAATAATTTTTAGGAATTGCAGTGACATTGCCACCTGGTGGATTTGTTTGACAAATATCTAATGTCTAGCTTAGGATTTTCCTATTGAATATTTCTGAAAAGGATCTAGTTATTAAGGAGCGGATTGGGTTTGAACCATTCAACCCTATCTACTCTTTAATCACTAAAGCCTCCATGAGATCCTCAATTGACCCCATCTGCCTAACTTGGATTTGTTAGGCATTAATCACAGCTTTTATGCCATTTTAAATCTTAATTCATCTTTCATTTTTTGTTTTATAAGATCTAAAAAATTCTGTCAATTACATGTATTAAACTCATCCGTAAAACATCAAATCATATGGTAGGTTTGCCCCAGTTTGTGGCTCAGAATTATCTTTTGGAAATCTGCTCTGTAGCGTTGATTAAATATGGTCTAAAACAAAATTAAAAGGTCCACAAGACTGCTCATCAATCACAAGCACTTATTGAAGATCCAAAACCATGGAAAGGAATGTTGCTTTCCACGGTTTTTTAATTTTTTTTTAAACCTCCAGGTTTCGTTGCAATATCGACGAACTTTCGTCGCGGGTATTACAAAACCGTCGAAACCCCAGGTGGCTTTCCATGAATACCATCTCTATAGCGACACAGTTTCGTGGAAAAATTACCGTTCAACTTGCATATTTCGTCGATAGAGATTGGTTTTCCACGGTTTTGCATGGAAGAAATTTATGTTCAAATTCCAGAATTCGTCAATAGAGAGACAAACGTTCGTCGAAACTGTTCCACGGTTTTTCATGGAACCAAAATTTTTCCTAGCATTTTTTTGCCATATTTTCATCATTATAGGGACGATAATTTTGTTGATAGAGTGATGAAACATAGAAAATGAATTAAAAAAAAATCATTTTCAAGGCCACCGTATAGAAGACACATGGCGGTTAGTTTTCGTCTCTATATTGTTGGCTTATAAAGTTCGTCGTTATAGCGACGAAATAAGTGCCATGAAACATCATGATCATTATTGTCGCAATTGAGACGACTAAATGTGGAAATAGAAACGAAAAACCATCGCAAATTTGCTCATATGTAGTAGTGTATGTGTGTTGTTGTGGGATTTCAATAAATGACAAAGGGGGGGATTGGTATCAGAGCGAAAAAGTCATGGGTTTAAATCCGCTTGCTTGGTGACGAGGGGGGTATTGTTGACTTGGTGGTCAGCACCTCTTTCGGTAATTGTGACATGGTTTAACAACCTCCTGTGGATCCGTTCGCTCTGACAATTGTATTAGAAACTAAAGGTCGACCTTTTGGTTGAACAACAAATGGGGGCCAACAATTGCTATTATATTGCATTGTTCAATGTTGTAAATGTGAAATTGGTGATTAGATATATAGATAGTTAAATATGACAATCAAAATAAGTGTAATTCGATGGCATAACACATTAATACAATCATTATATCCAAACACAATAATAAAAATAAAAATATCATACTATTATAAAAATTATTTCATATTATGACGATTAATGGAATTAAAAGAAAACCATAATTGAACTTAATGTATGGAGTGGGGCATACAAAATTCGTTCATGGTATTTTACTATTCTTAAAAATGTTGTCCAAATCTTTTAAACCTATAAACTACAACAATACTTTGATATGATATAAATTCCCCAATGCTTATATAAACTTAATGCATTGGTGCACATTTATTTAAAAACGCATCGGCGATGCCATCAAAGGACCATTGCAAAATCAAATTTAGTAGCATTTTCAATGTGCACATAATGATAAGAGTTTGTGCATCTTTGCGAACCTTGTTTCCCTATGTGGTCTAAATGATAATAAGCACATGTGTTATAATCCATGCTTGACACACCGATGTCATCATCCATGCAAGACGCACTGGGTCATTATATCAATGGACACGCCAATATACCACTTTAAAATTGAAAGAACTAGTGCTCTTTTATATACAAAACATCAATGCTATAATGCATGTGGAATGCCTCGATTTCATAATACATATGAAATGCCAACTTAACATTAGAGGAAATTTGGGGTCTAAAATGGGCCTTATAAGAAAATGTGCCAAAATAAGTTTTTGTGAGTTGGAATTCAAGAACCAATAGAATTTCAATAAAATAAGTCAACCATAATGGTTGAATTGGCATATTTGTCATTAAAAAAAACTATTTTTTTGTTCGTATTTTCGATATATCTCATTGTGTTTTTACTCAAATTTCGATTGGGAGAGCTCGTTGGATGCGGAATTTGATTCCGCATCCAACGAGTACCCACACTGCATACTTTTGACGGACCCCTCTACCCCAAAAACAAGAAATACCAGAAAAAATGTGATGATGACATCATCATCACGTTTTTTCAGGTATTTCTTGTTTTTGGGGTAGAGGGGTCCGTCAAAAGTATGCAGTGTGGGTACTTGTTGGATGTAGAATCAAATTCCGCATCCAACGAGCTCTCCAAATCGAAATTTGAGTAAAAACACAGGGAGATATGTCGAAAATACGAACACAAAAAGTAGTTTTTTTCTTTCTTCCTCCAAAATTAATTAATATTATTTTATTATTTTAACCATTATTTTATTATTTTAACTATTATTTTATTATTTTCCTTAGGAGGCCCATTTTAGACCCCAAAATTTCTCTAATGAGAATATTCTCTAATGCTTTACATAAATGGAAAGCAACAAAGTGGAATATTTAGTGTGTATGCACCAGTTCATGTGTTATGAAAATGCAATGATGTTATTAGCTATGTATACACACCAAAAAAAGAACCTGCACTATAACCTTTGGTTGTCCACTTTTGTAGTTATAATAAATTTCCACTACAACCTCCTCCAAACCATCCATTACCATTTAATGGAGACTTTTTTGATAAATTATCCCAATCTTGTAACACTAGAAAACTTGACAAAAACCTTCACTAGACATTGTTTTCCTTGTAGTGAAGAGATTCTTGTTCTTGTCGGAAGCATAACCTATAAAATATTCGCATGGAAGAAGAATCCTTAATTTTCATCGAAGCTTTGAGCAAGCTTTGCATAGGTGTAAATTTAAAAAGGTATCGATTCACTAGAAGTTCACTAATTCTTGACAAACATCGCCTCTTCGAAGCAGCTTTGTTGACAAGCAAACAAACTTGTTGATTGAATGGTCAATGAAGGCTCGAGGCTCTCTAATGAGGACCTTGATTTGACCTACTTGAACACAAGCAATAGATGTTTTCTTCATGATTACACCCTCATAGATTTGGGGGGATGTGGATTGCCTTAAACGATTAGCTCAGGCATTGTAACCCTAGATGTAATTACTAAAAGAGACGAAGGCATGCAAAATACATGGGTGTTATACAATAGACTTTGCACTCCACATTTTGCACCATTTGTAGAGATGCAAGAATGTAGGGACTTGGCACTAGATGTGGAGATGTGGGAATGTAGGGACATGTCACCAGCTGTAGAGATGCAAGAATGTAGGGACTTGGAACCATATGTGGAGATGCGTAAATGTAGAGACCTGAAACACAAAGATCACTTATAGAGATGCAAAAATACAAGGACTCATAATGAAAGGGTTTACACTCTACACTCTACACTCCACACTAAATGTCAGAATGTGAGGAATTTAAACCATTTATTGAGATGGAGGATTGCACTAAAGGAAACAAGACCCCCCACATTATGCAATCCACGTGTAGAATGAAAAAATTACAAAAATGAAAAAGACAGAAATAAGACTAGGAATCTAGGCCTCACACTTAACATTGGATGTGGAATTTCATAATATGGGAAAACTAACAACTAAAAGGAAGGCAACAATAATCATTGCACTCAACATTTCACATGTGGAAACCAAAAATGAAGAAATGCAAAACAAGGAAATAAAACTTAGAAACTAGGTTTCACCCTCTACATTAGATGTAGAATATAAGAATGTGGGGAAAATCACAAGCAAAATTACAAAGGTTATTGAGAACAATTCCATGCCTTGTCTACTCACACATTTTACAAATCTTTTATACTTTTACCTCTTTGGGTGCTCTATGATTTACTTTTTCTTGCTTGCTAGGACAAAAATTCGATTAGTCAATATTTGCCAAAATTGAAATTCCGGTTCAATAAAATTGTTGTTTTTATTGTAAAAATGGTTTTGGCACCCTCAAATACCCCTACTGCAACCAAATTGTGCAATGCCATAATTTGATATCTTTAATTTCATCAATCTCGATGATTCTTGGTAGATTTTAGTCAAAAGATATCAATTTCCCTTTCCATTATTTTGAGTTATCAAAGAAAACGAATTTGTAGAATGTTTAGACTACAACTATTTTAAAATATTGTATAAACCAAGATGATATTTTCATGAAACTTAGTGCCTAAAATGAAAAAATCACCACATCAAATTAGTTAACTCATGTGAGCAACCACATATATAGTTCAAAACGATCAAGGCCGATAAAACACCTCCTAATTCTTCTATAATTATATTCTCACTTCCTTCAAACCTGCACAATTTTCACAATATAAATATCCATAGTTTGTGACATACAAGTCACAAAATTCATTGGCCAATTATAAACGATAATAATTCACCATATATAACATGTTCTATCAAATCCCTACAAAGTACATAGACTTTAACCCAAATCCTTGTTTCTTTCTAATTCTTGGATATGGAGAATCTCTTTAGCTAGTGTTGGTATTCATTGTGATGTGTTCAATTAATTTTGGGGGGAATTATCAAGGTAAGCCTCGCATGGTTTTGTTGGATGTATGATGATATATGTGTTTGTTAAAACATGTAATTTCCATTCATGTTTGTAAACCATGTTAACTGTCTAATTTTGGGGAGTTTTCAATTGATTCTTATCACTATTTTAGTGGTGTTTATTTAAATGTTATGGATAATGGGTAGTGAGAAGCCATTGAACCAATTAGGGGAAGAAGAATATAATGGATGAAGCATTTGAAGAACAATTATTTTTCGGATAAATTCTTTTGTTGCCCTCCTCCACATATCATTCCTTACCCTAGGCTACATGTAACTTTCATTGAATTAGATGTACCCTTCCTAGAAGTAATGCACATTGACTTAGATATTACTGTTTATATGTGGTTTTCAACTATACTGTTACATTTTATTTAGATACGTAGTCGATGAAAACTGATTTTCTTTGTGTTGGGTAAGTAAAGTGAGGTTTCATGCTTAATACTTTTAAAACTAAATCTTACAATTGTGTTTGAAGCTCCAAACCCTCATTCATAATCTAGAAACTTCGAAATTATTCACCTCAAAATTTTCTTGATATCGAATTCTTTGACAAAGCCATGGTAATTTTTCAAGATTAACATATGAATGAACACTGTAATTGGTTCATCTCATGATGTTCCTTAAAGTTATCAACCATTTTCATCATGTGTATTTTGTAGTAAATAAACAACCATGTTCACTTAGATTAAAAATCTCTACAATTATTCTCACATAGATATTTTTAAAAGGTTAAAATAAATTATGAAAACACAATTAGATTATTCAATAAATTTGAATATAATTTATATATATAATATATTTAGTGTATTTTTAATGAGATCTTCATGTGATTTAATTCTGAGGCTAACAAAGACAATCTAATATTTTTTAGCACATAAATAAAACTCTAAACCAAACCAAGTAATTTCTTACTTTTATTTCTTAAGGTTCGATAAATTAAAACTAGTCTAAGTGGAAGTTAACGAACACCACCACCATCATCACCATCACTAAATATTTAGTTACAACTGCTATTTAATTTTATTTGAGAATAAACTCCTACTTTTAAGTATATTATTTATGTTGTAGAACATTTGTTGCCACCAATATTAAACTACAATAACCTTCTACTTTTAAAACGTGTTTTTTTCCAAGGGCTAATTTCCTCAAAAAATAAGTCACATTCTATTAAAATGAAACATAACACATTATTTAGCGACCTGGCAACCTTACAAGTGCATAAGAACAATGATACCGCTCCTCAAAAATCAAGAAAGGTTGTAAACACCATACACATTCCTACTACAAGACATCAAAGTTCAACATTGAGCTAAAAAACCATAAATATAAAATACACAGATAAACAACTCAAAAAGCATGTTTAGTACAAGAAACTATAATTTAAATCCCGATTACAAGGCCACGCAATTGTGCTTCACTATTTCTCATAGAGCACATATAAACAAAGAAAAAAAATGCTCAAATGAGTTCATAAAACAAAAAAGGCCATTGATGTAAGCCATGTGAAATGAGTAAGTTCGAATGCAAGCATGGAAGCTCGTTCATAGTTGTCATGTTAATTAAGCAAGAGGAAAATTTGTTGATTAGATTTGGTGTGCTAATGAAAAAAAGGAATAACATAACGTAGATACTTTTAATTCCATGAGCATTTTCATTCCAAAAAACGTAATGTTGAATTTTCGAATTTTCTACTTTTTTTTCCTTCAAAAAACTATACTGTATTCATGTATATGTTTGTTTAGTATAGATATGGTACACTGATATAAGATAACCCATGAAATATAAAAAGGAGTAGTCACGAAGCCAAATAGACACAAAACATCTGAAACCAGATGGAGCAAGACAGATCCAGGGCTTAAACCCAAGCGAAACAGATACCAAAAAGTGGTAGACCAAGATATTGGAAAAAAAAAACAGAGGCCAAAATGATCAGGTCAAGATAGTACAATGGTGACCCTCAGAGACAAGGGAACCATCTTCCCACAACTCAAACAAGTAAAACCCGACCTCCTCCAGATAGCCTTTTTTCGAAAGCAAGTCAGTCATATGGTTAAGAGCCTTGTAAATATGAGAGAAAGAGATGAATCTAAACTGATTTATCAACGCCCAAGTCCTTTCAATCCAAGCCGAGAGATGTAAGCTGTGAATTCCATAAATATTCTTAGCACTATCGATGATGACCTTTGAGTCGCCAAAAACACAAACCCCATCCAATCCAATTCTAGAAGTGAAATGTAGAAGGATCCCTAATGAAAGAAGCTCACCTATGGTATTAGACTCTGACCCACAACACATCCACATATTATAGTGACTATATGATTCAAGAGCATAATAACACCCTCACCACAAGAGAAAGATTCATGAATCGAGGAGCCATCAAACAACCACACTAGCTTGTCATATAAAATTAGAACCAATGGCATAACTGTTTTAGTAGCCTTGGAGCCATATAACTCACCCTCAGAAAATTCATTAGAGGAAGCCAGCCCCTTGTAACAAATTGATAATGTTGATACATGATTATTTCCAAAAAAATTCTTGTTCCTACTTGTCCAAAGTTCTCATGAAATAAAACAATGCATGGACTTCCACACTATCATGTTATGTTTCCAGAAAGTAAGGCAGTCTGACAGAGAACACCCCTTCTAGTAGACTAAGCAATTTAAGACATGAGAAACCAGTTGCCAAACTGTTTTTGTGAACGTGCAGGAGACAAAAAGT